>CM060958.1:145155243-145745243 GCA_030765055.1 Mantis religiosa | reverse complement strand
TTAAATTATTTTCAACGAACTGTTCCCAATGTTGTTTTCTGGTGTCTTCTAATAATTGTTTATACTTTTGTTTGGCCTCCCTATAATTCTTTAAGCTCTCTTCTCTATCCGTATGTATGTTTGATTTTTGATATATTCTCCTTAATTTCCTTGCTAACGATCTCAGCTTCTGCAATCTATCTGTCCATTTTATTTTATCCTTATTATTAGAAATTGTTATCTTTGGAACGGATTTTGATACTGCTACTTTTATTGCTTGTGTTAAATTTATTGCATCCAAATCCACTGATATTCCCGTATACTGTAAATTTAAATCCTTAAATACTTGCTTCATCTTATCCCAATTTGCTCTTTTATAATTATAACGTAATTCTATTTCATGTTCTTCTCGAATTACTTCCCCATTCAATATATAATCAAAATAAATCAAATTATGATCACTTGTGGTCTGACCCTGTGTGACTCACCAATTTCTAATCTTCTCCGCTGTTGCTGACGCTAAAGTAATATCTATATTTTCTTCAGCACCTGCTCTATTTTGAAAAGTTGGTGGATTACCATCTTTATTTATTACATATAAATTTAATTCCGAGATATGTTCTTCCAGTTTCTCCCCTCTTTCATCTAGTCTTTTACTGAACCACCAAGTTGATTTTGCATTACAATCACATACATGCATGATTTCTTTATTTCTGAATTTATTATGAATATTTTGTAATTTATATAGAAAGGTTTCAATATCCAAACTATATTGAAAATAATAATTTGCCAATATAAAACTTCCATACTTTGTTATAACTTCAATGCAATTAACATGCGTATCCAGAAATTGAGCTATGTTTACTATTTGCAAATCTTGCTTGAAAATTACTATTGCTGCCATTGCCTTTTCCTGAGATAAGATTTGTCGGGATCTTAACGGCATATATGGAATTTTGGAATTTACCACATACGCTTCTTGAATACAGATAATATCTAATTTTAATTCTTCTGCAATTTTTCTTATTTCCGCCAAAACCAATATACTTCTTTGCCCATTTATCTGTGCAATTCTTAAGCTTTCCTCCATGTGTTACTTCCTAAATTTAATCCACCAAATACATCTCTTCTTACTTTTGCGAAATTCTCTCTATTTTCATTTACTTCATTTGCCATATTATGATTGAAACTTCTTATATTGTCCTTAAATTTATTTACTTGGGCTATTTTATATTTATTTTGTTTAGAAGTTATAGATTTATTTGTGTTTACAGCTGATAAACATGTTGCTATAATATTTTCCGATTTATTAGATTTATTTGGAATTTTTTGTGTATTGGTCTTATAAAATGTTGTTTCTGGCTTAAAGCTAGGATTAAAATTGGCGGTTTTTACTAAATTATCCTTTACGACATCTTTTTTAACAATCTCTGATCTATTTAATCCTGAATGTCTAATTTGTGCATAACAATGTGGCCAGCTTGCTGCTGAATCAAATACAACTCGACCATAACATAGAACAAGTTAATGAACTATACAGAACTGATTTTAGTGATTGTAGGTGTGACTACTATAAGCAAGTTGAGATAGGCAATGCATAGTCTGCGGCTAAACGTAACCCATTAATTGTGTTAAACCCAATTGACATCTGATGCTGATAATTTGATATAAAATCTAAACTATATACAAGCAATTGAAATAATCATCAGGACCTAGACTTCTCCGAGTATTAGGAGGGAGTTGCGTCAATAGCTTGGGCGTATCCCTGCTGAAGCGTATCGGCTTCCTATCATCAAACCTAGTGAAGTCCAGCGTCTCAACCCCAAGAAGGCGTCGGGGACTGATGGGTTAACCCCTTTGGACTCGAGGGGGCAGTGGTTCCCGATACCCGTGGGAGATCGGGTACGTCTCCGGACGGGGTTGAGGGAAGCCATAATATTCCCGAGTACTAGCCAGTATAGCTAGTAGGTGTGCTAGATCACCAGGCGACCCCACCGAGGTCATATCGGTAGTTTTCCGGGCGCCAATGACCTTTAAGTTGAGCGTCCTTAAACACAAATCATCATCATTATCATCGTTAGCCTTTCCCTTTTGGAGTTGGCGCGAGTAAGTGGCGTATCCACTTCGATCCCGCCTTGCGTCCACAGGACCAGATGGGGGGGGGGCGCTTGTTAGTTTCTAGGTCTTGCCCTATGGAATGCCCCACGGAGGCGCCGGGCACCCTTTCGGGACAGCTCGGTAACTCCGTGTTCATCAGAGGGGGGCGAGGTCAGTCTTCACTCTGTGAGGATCTGCCCTGGTAGATAACCTCAAGTTTATATATGGGTTAACCCCTGTCTTGCTTCGTCATCTTCCCTTCAAGGCTGTGCTCTTTCTAACACGGATGCTCAACATGTGCCTCGCTCTTCCGCGTAAGTGGAAGGAGGCTAGAAGGCTTGCATCTTGAAGCCAGGGAAGGACCCGGTTCATCCCGCAAACTACCGATTCATCAGTTTCCTGTCAGTACACTTGAAAGTTCTCGAAAGACTATTCTTAGCCCACTTGTCACCATTTCTGAGTGACATTCCGCCCCACCAATTTGGTTTTCGTCCTGGGCACTCCACATCCCAGCAGTTGCTGCGCGTCGTGGAGGCTGCTGCCTGGGTTTCCAGCACAAATCTTTCACTGAGGCAATGTCTCTGGATTTGGAGAAGGCCTTCTCTACGACCTGGAACGCAGGGCCTCTACATAAACTCATCTCCCTGGGGCTACCTACACTAACTGTACACTTTTTACTCCTTCCTTAAACACAAATTTTCACAGTTACAGTGGCGGGAAAGTCATCTACAAGAAGGTCCATCAGAGGTGGAGTCCCCGAAGGCTCTGTTCTATCTCCAACGCTCTTCAGCGTCTACGCGGCCGACCTTCCCACTGAGCAGCATGTCAACATAGCACAATTTGCTGATAGTTGCTATTCTCTACTGATAAACACTCACGCAGGATCTTCAGCCCTATACAAAGACACTCCACCTCATCCATGGGTGATAATAATAATAATAATGACAATGACAATGATGATAATGACGATGATGATAATGACGATGATGATAACGACGACGATGATAACGACGACGATGATAATGACGACGATGATAATGACGATAATGACGATGATAATGACGATGATGATAATGACGATGATGATAATGATAATGATGATGATGATAATAATGATGATGTTGATAATGATGATAACGATGATAATGATGATGATGATAATGCTAATGCTAATGATGATAATGATAATGATGATAATGATGATAATGATGATAATGATGATAATGATGACAATGATGATAATGATGATAATGATGATAATGATGATAATGATGATAATAATATGAATAACAACAATAACAACAATAACAACAATAACAACAATAACAACAACAACAACAACAACAACAACAATAATAATAATAATAATAATAATAATAATAATAATAATAATAATAATAATAATAATAATAATAATAATAATAATAATAATAATAATAATAATAATAATAATAATAATAATAATAATAATAATAATAATAATAATAATAATAATAATAATAATAATAATAATAATAATAATAATAATAATAATAATAATAATAATAATAATAATAATAATAATAATAATAATAATAATAATAATAATAATAATAATAATAATAATAATAATAATAATAATAATAATAATAATAATAATAATAATAATAATAATAATAATAATAATAATAATAATAATAATAATAATAATAATAATAATAATAATAATAATAATAATAATAATAATAATAATAATAATAATAATAATAATAATAATAATAATAATAATAATAATAATAATAATAATAATAATAATAATAATAATAATAATAATAATAATAATAATAATAATAATAATAATAATAATAATAATAATAATAATAATAATAATAATAATAATAATAATAATAATAATAATAATAATAATAATAATAATAATAATAATAATAATAATAATAATAATAATAACTAATAATGGTTTATTCACTTATAGACATGACATACATGTTTCAAGTTTCGTCGAAAAAGTATACATATTACATAATTGTAAATTATTAGTTACATACATCAAGATTTACAAGTTTTACAGAGCATATACAGAGATTAATAAATAATGTAACTTTCTTTATGGTAAAAAAAATACAATCTTCGGTTTTCCCTTTCTTTGAGGGGGGACTCGCGGTTCTTCCTTTACATTGGTCATAAGGCGAAGATCTCAGTAATATGAAACAGAAGATGTAATAAACTGTATTAGTATTTTCTTATTTGTTATATAATGATTGAACATAAATAATAATAGTAATAATAAGAATAACAATTCATAAATATGTACTTATTTACTGATTTCAGAAATATATTTAAAAGATTATACTCACTTGTTGAAATTACTAGACAGATATACAGTTTGATCTCCCATTTATACCCTCATTGAAATATTTACAAATTACATGTGTCAGGAAAAAAAAAACTTTTCAAATTACAATTGCAGATATTCATCTATGTCATAAGAGGCCCTCTTAAATAAGTAATTTTTTAAACATTTATTAAACTTGGAACCAGTTGATTGTTTAATTGTGGCTGGCAGCTTATTGTATAAAGTTCTTACAATTACAAATGGATTTTTATCAAAAAATTTCTTACTCTTTGCTTCCCTATACATATTCTGTTTAGTTCTTGTGTCATATTTATGTATATTGCTATTACTCCTTATATTTGTAGTTCTCCTAACTAGTAAAATAACTAAAAATATATAATGCAACCACTGTAAGAATTCTTTCTTTTTAAAAAATTTCTCTACATGAATCCCTTGATTTTAGCGAACAAACAATCCTTACACACCTCTTCTGTAATACCAGTAATCGTTTCAAATTCTCTTTAGACGTTGTACCCCATAATTCAATACCATAATTCAAATGAGGATGAATTATTCCATAATAAATGAATTTTAAATTAGGTTTATCCAAATAGTGTGCCACGTAATTTAATAGATAGATACCCTTACTTATTTTATTGCATATATAATTTACATGTTTTGTCCATGATAAGTTTTTGTCAATATTCAATCCTAGAAATAAGTGATCATCTGTTGTATCTATTTCTTCATTTCCAATTTTAATTTTCATATTGTTGTACATGCAATTACTAATTTTAAAATATATCATGCTTGTCTTGATTAAATTATTAACTAGGTTGTTATTAGCAAGAAATTTAGGTATTATATCTGTACCTGAGTGTATAATATTAGTTATGTTGTCTAGATCTGTTCCCCAACAAATTATAGATGTGTCATCAGCATATGATACAGTTTTAACATTATTAATCACAGGTAAATTGTTAGTGTATAATGTAAATAGTAAAGGCCCAAGCACAGATCCCTGTGGGACTCCATATTTAACGGTTGCTAATGAGAATTCATATTTTGTTTATATTTGGTTTAGTTCACATATTATTTCTGTACTTTGTACCCGGCCTTGTAAGTATGTGTTAATTAATTTACCTGTAGTCCCCCTTATACAATAATGTTCCAATTTTTGTAATAAGATTTGGTGATCAACACTATCGAAACCTTTGATAAATCAAGAAAAATCCCAATTACTTGATTGTCATTTTCCATTTTGTTAATTAATTTGTCTATAAATTCTACCGCAGCAGTAATTGTAGAATAACCTTTTCGAAAACCATGCTGGGAATTAGATAAAATTTTATGTTTCTCCAAAAAACTTAAAAATCCTCTTTAAAATAACTTTTTCCAGTAGTTTAGCAAAAGTAGATGTTAAAGTAATTGGTCTATAATTACTCACATTAGTAACATCACCCTTTTTGTGTAGTGGTTTAACAACCCCCTTTTTTAAACAGTTCGGAAAAATTCCTTCCCCTATAGGGGCATTTATTAGATGTACTAGGATGTTAACTAATTCTTCCTTGCATTGTTTCAGGATTTTTGATGAAACTTCATCCCACCCGCTGGAGTTTTTAGATTTTAATTGAGTAATAATTTTGATTAATTCTGTCTCAGTAACAGGATATAGAAACACTGTGCTACCAATATGCTTTATTCCCTCATTCCTATCCATTTTAACTGCTTTATTTCCCTTAGGCACTGCTATATTTATAAAGTATTCGTTAAATATATTACCAATGCTTACTGGATTATCAACCCTTTTGTTCTGATGATTAATTGCAATGTTCTCTGAATTTTTACAGTTTTTCTTACTAGCATTTACTATATCCCATAAAGCCTTACTTGTATTTTTTGCAGTAGCTACCTTATATTTAATATTTTCCGACCTTTAACTTTTGAGAGCAGCTTGATACTCTTTTTTGTAATTTTGATATCTATCATAATACAATCTATTACCATACTGCCTATAAAATATATACATGTCCTTCATTGATTCCCTAATCTTAATTACACTGGGGAGAAGGATTAATTTATTACTTTCTTTTTTGCGTTTATTTATAACCCGTTTTGGACACGAAGTATCGAAGTGTTTATTAAATATGAGAAAACCTATCCCATTTTTCATTGACACAGTCAGTATCATGTACTTCATCCCATGATTCATGTTTTAGCCACTTTTTAAACACATTTATATTATATAAATTGGTTTTCCTTGTTCTTGATTTTAAAATATTATCACTTCTAACAATAATTTTTTGAATTTTCATTATCTGTGCCTTATGATCCAAAATAAAGCTGTCAAATACTTCTACTTTTATTCTTTTACTATCTATATTTGTGGCAATTTGATCTATAGCGGTAGCTGATGCCAAAGTAACCCTAGTCGGTATTTTAATATGCATTTTAATATTAAACATATTCAATAACTCTGTAAGTTTTGTACACACGTTATTTCCATTGATAGAGTTTATATTTATATCACCTATTATTACAATTTTGTTACTATATACTGAGTATTTTGTCAACACTGTTTCTAATCCTTCGAAAAAATTTGAAATTTCACCACTTGGCGATCTATATACTCCAAAAAGTAATATATTACCCTCTTCAGTATTAATTTTAGCCCCAGTAATTTCAAAATCCTTTTCTATGCAATATTTATTTAAGTTGTATATTTGCACAATTTCTTTGTAGTTTTCATGAGCATATATTGCAACACTCCCACCTTTAAATTTACTTCTACTGAAGCTATTTTGTAAAACAAAATTGTCTAATTTATAATGCTCAATTTGGTTTCCCTTTAGTCCATGTTCTGTAATAACTACAAATATAGGGCCTACTTGATATATAAGTATATTAAATTGCTCAATTTTGTTTGCTAAATACTGCACATTTTGATGCAGCACGCTTAAGTAACTGATGCACGCTCTGACGGGCGTCCATGAATACGGAGAAAGGCCAGGCAATCCTACTTACTAAGCGACGCTTTCCCACCAACATCTCCGCATTTACATATTGTGGGCGAAGGATAAGTTGGGCAAACTCCATCAAGTACTTGGGAGTGACGCTGCATAAGGCAGCATATTCGGGGCTTGTCTCATCGGGCGAGCGGAGCCTCTGCTTCGTTATATCTGGTGATGCGTTCTAGTATGCCAATACCCCTAAAGTTGCGCCTTTTTCGAGCTTTAGTGATTCCTTAAATGCTCTATGCGTGTGAAGTCTGGGGTGTGGCTGCAGGCTCCAATGTGCTGCTACTTCAAAGAGTGCAGAATAGATGCCTTAGGGCTACCTGTTCTGTCGTTCATAGTTTTCCCGTGAAATACCTTCACGAAGCCTCATCTATCCGTTACATGGAGGATGAAATCTGGCGCCGGCCCACTAAATTTTACGATCGACTACCAGTCCATCAGAGCACCCTAGTTAGTTCTCTTGGGAATTATCGACCCAATGATTGCCGCAAGAGGCAGTACTGGCTCCCGCATGTCTTACAGGCACTACCGGTAACCCTAAGGTACATCTACCAACCTCAAAATTATACCACCCAACAACTAGTCTGGAAAATCAGAATTATGTTTTCCGTTTTCTAAATTAATTGCCACCAGTGGTGCACAATGGGTCGTTCCACCTGAATTCTCAACCTTTGAGGAACTCTTCCTTTCCCCACCTAAATTACACCCGTCACTCTACAAAACCCTTACTCCTGTTACTACGTACTTAAGTCATTTCTAGGACAGGTACACGAATATCACAACTACGGGGTGTACCTCACTTCACACAACCTATGAAGAAGAGGATCTCAGCCTGCCAACAGCACGATGACGACGACGACGCGACGACGACGCAATTGAAATGGAATGATCACATCTCTGACCTCTAAAAAAGCTAACCGGTGCATGCTTTAACATAAACTGTAATGCAAAAATAACAAACCTTGAAACAAAACAAAAATTATGTACTTTAATGAAAATTAATTATTATTTGACACTAGTCGAGTGTAACGAAGTAAAGTATAGGTTTACAACACGTAAAAGAAGCTCAGATCTTTAAAGAGGACTTTGAGTAAACACAGGTGACCTTCCATGCCCAATATAAGATAGGGCTCTAAAAGCCAAGCTGTTAAAGAGCGTTGTATAAATAAAAACTCAATTGAAGTTACGTGTATATCTACAGCATGTGATAATGGCAACTAAACCGGTACAATATAAAATCAATTGTCGCTTCCGTCTTCTGTATGTTGAAGTGCTGTGTCATAGTCATCTATGTATATTCCGCACAATGAAATATAATTACTTACTTTGTTTTTGTAGCATGTGGAGTGTAGCAAACTATTTATAATCTGTGAACTAACAACTCCTTTTTTACTCCATGACATTCCCAACAAAATGTCAAGGCCTTCTTTTGTAACTCTAATGCGTATTCACAAGAACTTTTTTTTAATACGTTTTGGTCTTTTAGTTAATTATGAAGTAAAACTGGAATGTTTTATAGCACTATCACAATCAGAACGAATTTAACATTTCAATGATGGAAGAATGGTCGAAATCGGTTGAGCGTTGTTTAATATTACCGTTCTTAGAGAGCTAAATTTACTCTCGTTTCAATATTAATATAGATACAAATATGGAACATCTGAAAGTCGGGTATACACCAAAATAACAAATGCAGAGCAGAAAGATTTCTTATGTAGTAAAATCAAAATTGTTTCCAGTATAGTGAGAAAGCAAAGGATTTGATATGTTAAAATTTAAATTATTGTGTGTAAAAGGCAGGTAAGCTATTATTTGCTAGTTTTAGTGTCGAATTTGTAGAACGCAAGCTTTTATTCATCGAAGCATACGAGAGAGTTACATAAGTATAAATGGCTGATGTTGAATGGTCACACAGGTTTCTTTAATTACAATAAATCTTACTCTTCCATCATATTCTTAAAAACGTGACTGTTCTACCCATGTTACGTTATTCACGAAAGCATTTTGGTGTAGAAGAGTCTAAAATCAAGCGCTTAAATACTTAATTACACACGTAGGCATCCAATAACGAAGTATTCAACAAATGATAAAAAAGGGTGTTGCTCCTTGTGGTGACCCATTCACTTCCAAGACTTCTCATATTAAGGAAACATACACCATGTTTACTGAATGACTCAAGCGTGCGTTACTCCATGTGCCACTTTTCGACTTTTACGGAGTCGGTATACAGTTTTCTAGAATTTATATGTGATCAGAAATTCTGAAGTAATCGCATTCTTCCGACAAACTTCCTACTTCTGGTTTTATGGCTTCCACTGCGCACGCTCCCTTTGACTTCACAACTGCATTTCTGCCAACATGTGACTAACAAACCCTCATGTAATTTTCCGAGAGGTAGCGTTCAATTCGTCCATTAAAATTTGTAAATAGCCATTGATTTTATTTAGCAACTGCTGGTCTTACCAAAGCTCAAGAGAGGAGCAAACGTGCGTTCTAATTTGAGTATAATGCACTTAACATAGATGTATTTGTCAATAAGGTTCGATAAATGGTTCAGTTTCTGTGATTTCCAAGTTTCCCTGGCGGTCTGGGCTGGCTCGGTTCGTTAGGTACTGAAATGAAATGTGTAGTGTTTAACGCCCGCTTTTTACTACATACGGCACCGCAGGAGATGAAACTGATGATACATGATACAACGATGGAGCACCGGTGGAATGAGATGGCGGGGGAAACCGGAGATCCCGGAGAAAACCCGCCCCAGCGCCGTGTTGTCCACCACAAATCTCACTTTACGGACCTACTATTACCAAGGATATGCGTTCAAACCCGATTGAATCTGATGGGGTTTAACTGGGCTTAAAAACGAGAATTCCTGTCAGTATATTTATTGGAATGTAAACGAACTCCTGCGGGATGAAATTCAATCACACCAGTGGTGCTTTTAGGAACCTGGTAATTGACAGGGTTGCTTAATAAACAAAATAATGCTAATGTCCCTACATATTCCACTTGTGCGTTTTGCAAATGCACAAACAAAATGCTGCTAACATAAGACTAACAAAAACAGCCAAAGATTGTCAGTAATCTTTACAAAGCTAGCGGGTGTGTTCCCAGTATGACAAGCTATTTACAGAAATTTAGTTTACCTGTTCCACAGGGAGTTGGTTCAGGATTAGTTTATTTTGAAACGTTTTTATTAACGCTTTCTTCTATGTCTATTCCATATAAATTTTGAATCGATTTATATTATAGACATAAAATTTTAAGCGTAGCAATATTAATTCCCTTTCAAGAAAATGTCCCACCTCCATCCTAACTTTTACATGGATTTTCTTCCCGAAAATTTTAATTTTAATGAAACGAACCACAGAAAAATTACAGGATTTTTAGAAGAAAATAGTACATGACGAGATTTTGGAGCCTATCATAATAAATTGGCAAACTCGGGCGGTGAAGACAGTGATAATGACGCACTGTCTCTAAACTTAAGTGACATAGACAGCTATATGGCTGAGCCACTGGTAGTTCCATTGGAATACAAATATAGGGAATTTATAAACTATAAATATAATTATAGACAGTGGTGAGCTGTGACTTTAAAAGCTAGGGAAGCTCCAAATAATTTTCATTAAAATAAGAGAGAATAATGATTCAAAGAACTAAGGCTACTCTTGAGTACTCTTTCTGTTGTACAGTCACACGTAGATCTTGCTGACACTACAGGCTTCCCCTCTCCACTCAGACGTTTCCTGGCCCGCACCGCGTAAACTGTTAGCCTAAAATGGAGAAAGTGTGCCATCCACACACTTTTGCTTATAACTTAAACCTTCACAAGCTTTTTCTATTTGTCACCACTAAATACCGATCTACGTAAAATACTATTGCTAATTAGTAAAACCCACTTAGTAAAACCATTAGTGCACTTAATAAATTTATCATTGAGTTAAGGTAGGTTCCCAGACTGCTTTAAGATGGCAAATATAAAGCCAATGTATAAAAAGGGATCAAAATTGGAAGTTCAAAATTTTAGACCTATCTCACTGCTATCGATCTTTTCCAAAATATTAGAAAGAGTGGTTTTTATTAAGTTGTGCAACTTTATTTCAAAATTTAATGTTATTTCGGATCGGCAGCATGGCTTTCAAAAAGGAAAGTCCATTAATACTACACTGATACAGTTTATAGACGAAGTGCACCAAAAGCTTAACAATTCAGAAAAATGTATTGGAATATTCCTCGACCTGTCTAAAGGTTTAGATTTAGTTGATCATGAAATACTATTAAAGAAATTATCTCATTATGGAATTAGGGGAACTGCAAATAACTGGCTTGTCCCCTACTTGAATGAGCTCACGGAATTGATCACTCGAATCTAAGCAGCTGTCAAATTGTCCTCAGCACAGCGGATGTTCGTGAATAAATTTTTTATCCAGAGCAAATAAAATATTGTTTGGAACGAACTTTCTTCTTTTTCTCCTGAAATTCTTGGGGAAACGACGCTTCCAACTTCGCCACTGTCATTATTATAACAATTTGGAGATGTCACATGGCTTTTCCCTAAGTCGCCAAAGAGACTTGCATGCTCAATGATAATGTGCGAGAGAGAGGGAAATACGAAGAGTCGCGATAACGAGGTAACAACGCTTAGCATACAAACGCATCTCATTCGCTACAGTTCAGAATTTTTCTGCTTTGAAAAGGAAATAGTCTTTACGTTCAGAGTATAACGGCGTCAGAAGTTTTATTATATGTCAAAAGTTAGGCATATAAGGTTTTTTTAACAAGAAAGAGAAAAGGACAGGAGGAGAGAAAGAAAAGCCAACAAGAGAAGTTCAGGCAATAGAGGGGAGAAGGTCAGGAAAAATAGTGGAGTCCTGCAACAACACCTCCGTTAGTCGCGGTTGATGCTAAAATCTGTGCAGGAAAGGGTGCACAGGCCAGGTTGGCTTTCCTGGCTCATGGCCATGACACAAGGCTCTGACCATAGCCAGTGTAGTAGCGTGGGACGAGAAAGGTTGAAAGAGAAAGGGATAAAGAGAGGAAATTAAGTTTATTTAATGTTCTTGCTGTGCACCGAGGTGCTTAGAAGGGTTTGTGACACCTAGCGGCGTCGGGATCGTTGTGTTGTTTCAATGGCGGAGTCCTTGTGGGAGTTACTGACGCTGGAGCTTAGGGAGTCAATGCAGTTGTGTAAGTTGATGAAGTCTTGCTGAAGGAGGTCTGTGTCATAAGATGAATTGGCGAGGGCAACCTGAAGGTCAGTCTGTTTCTGATGGATTTGCTCCAAGGTTTGGAGAATGTCCTTTTGGATGGTGTGGCTGGTTGTGCTGCTGTCCTCCAACATCTTCAGGAGCTTCTCATGAACTGAAGTGGTCCCGACGAGTTGGGTGACTTGTTCTTGGAGTGAAGTGTTCTGCTGTGTGATTGTAGTAATGGAATCCTGCGTGGGTTTGGTTGTGCTGATGATCTGATCCACGGTCGACTGGTGGTGTGAGTTGAGTGCAGTGAAGAGTGTATTGAGGGTTGTGGTAGTCACCTCTTCTAAACTCCCGAGGCGAGGGCCCAGGTTCAGCACCTCAGTGTGGAGATCCTGGAGGTCCTCTCGCAAGGGGATGGAGTTGTTGGCGGCTGCTGCATCAGTGAGTTTAGTATCTATGTCGCCTAATTGTATGTTTAGACACTGTATCTCAGCTCAGAGATTCTGCAGTAACTCCTTTACTGTGGCGATGTCTGCTGCGACGACGCTGGCTGAGGGATGGTTCTCCCGGGCAGTGTTGCTGGAGGCTCGGGGAAAGAACGGGCACTGCGCCTGCCCCGTGAAGTGGCCGAAATCACTGCAGGTTGCGCAGTACCGGCGGCGGCGACGGAGGTCGTGTTGGCGGCAGTCTCTGGTGAGAGAAGGCGCACCGTAGTAGTGACAGCGTGGCGGTGCTGAGCAGGATGCTGCTGTGTGCGCGAAGCTGCAGCAACGACGACATGGAGCAGTCCACTCAGTCCTGCCGGCCTCGATTTGTAGGCGCTGCCCTAGTAAGAACAGGCCACTCCGCAAGGCCTTGTCGTAGGCTGCTGCGTCAGCGAACTGCAGACGAACAAGGTTTGTAGGTCCGTGTGGTGTAGAAATCCTGGAGGCGCGTTGAGTTGATGGCCAGTGTTGTAGTGCGGCAGCGTGAATAAACCGCGTGGGTAGATCGCGGGGGGCCCCACAGATGACCAGCGAGCGTAGAGTCTGATGACCCTGCGCAGCCGTAGAGTAGGGCTCCCACGGTGAGACTTGTGAATATCCTGCGGAGCAGACTGCTGCGTATGTTAGTTGTGTCGTCTGGCTGCGTAGTGCTGCAATACTGGGAGAGGCAGGCTCAACCTGCTGTGCGGCGGAGAAGGCTGGCTCTACAGGCCGAGTGGGCCCGGGAGACAGGTGTGCCTGCTGCGAGTCCGGGAGCTGAGCAGGGTCAGGCTCAAAGCCTGCACTGGACCGCCGCGAGGAGGTGCCAGCCCAGAACTTCCCGGCCACTTCAACGAGAGGCTCCCTCTCAACTGCCTGTTCCGGCAGAGAGGCGGGAGACGGACTCCGAGAGCTGGCAGGTGATGGCTGCGGCAGCGGCTGCTTCTCTTGTCGGCAGTGCTTCTTCTTGGCGGCGTTTTTCTTCCCCATGCTTGCTGCTCCGTGGCGAGTGACGAGTCGAGTGTGCATATAAGGTCTTTGTTACACAACATTAAATAGTAGTAGTCATGTCTGTTCAAGTTCACTTTCTGTTCAAGTTATTTTAATGTAAGAATTCTAGTTTCTTTGACAGCTACGCTAACCATCTACAGAGGTAACCTAAAGAGTGAAATTAATGGAGTTATAGACACTAGTAATTTGACGTCACTAACAATAATAACCTAATACATAAAAAGTAATGTGAAGAGATGAAATAAGTCATGTTTATGAGGTACACTTTCATATCAATTCGTTACACCTCAGTTAAACGAAAGCGTTTATCTCTTAGTTTGCCAAGCCTGTGCAAAATCAAATGGCAACAATCATACAGTGCGATGGGTTCTCCCACTCCGTATTTTAAACCAAACACAAAATTAAATGCAAACTGTAAGCAAATAGACGTGCGTATCGACGTACAGTGGTGTGGCTTTAATGTTGCCTCTTTTGGCAATTCAAGTTGGCCATGGTAGCTCAACGGATAGGAGCGCTGGACGGAAACCAGGAGATCCGTGGTTTAAATTCCATCTGTGGCATTGTATTTTTCAGGTTGACTCTATCCAAAGCCTTGGACTATATATGGCTAGCATGAAGAAATGAATAATTTACATCAATTAACTTAAATAATAAGAGCAAAATGATGAAGCCTGGGATTCAAGTTTTTTTTTGTTGTAATTTACGTCCTCCAACGTTGTCATACCGGACGATGAATGAAATTGGTGAAATGCTCAAATGATTCCGGGGTCCATGGAGCTTAGAGCTACCCGACATTCATCTTGAAGCATAAGCGAAAACCCTGGAAAAAACCTTATCCAGGTAACTCACCCTGACCAAGATTCGAACTCAGGACCTCTTGAACGTGAGGCAGACACGCTACCATTTACGCTACCGAGGCGGGCACTTACAATAGTAAGTCACAACAAACGGTTTATCTCGAATACGAGAGCCCCTAGTGATTTACCAAGAAAATATATGAGTAAATAGGGGAATTTAATGTCAGGACGGCAAGTTGGCCATGGTAGCTCAATGGGTAAAAGCGAATGAACGGAAACTAGGAGATCCGTGGTTCAAATCCCGCCCGTGGCATTGAATTTTTAAGGTTGACTATCTATACTATAGGGTTGTTTCTAGACTTAACTAAAGCCTTTGATTGTGTCATATTAGCAGCTTATAGGCTAAAATAAACAAGATACTGCACACCTATTTAGTAAATCGTAAACAATGTTGTGAACTTTATGGCAGTATGGAAATAATATAAAATAAGTACAATCAAATACTCTTAAACATTAACGTTGGCGTTCCCCAAGGATCTGTTTTAGGACCATTGCTCTTTATTAAATATGTATATGATTTGATGGAATCAACTGAAAGTAAACTTATATGATTTGCAAAGGAAAAAGTGTGCTGTAACTAAAAAGTAAAATTAATCAAAACTTAACACAAATTTTAAATTACCTGACTGACAACTCCGTTAAATTAAATATTAAAGAAAACTGAACTGATTCATTTTTGGCATCAGCAAAAAAGAACGAAAGAAATAAGTGACATAAATGTAAGACTAGATAATACTAAAGTGGAACAGGTGTCTATCCATAATTCCTTAGGAATATACCTTAAACAACTAACATATGAAACTCTTCTAAATGAAGTTGGTAAAACTAAAATTACGAAAATATTTATCTGCTAAAATATTTTGCAAACTACTTCACAATAAAAACAACCCTGTCCATCTACTTACTGAAACAATGGATCATGTGATGTGTAGATAATTATGTGTGCACACTGGTGTGCACCCCTAGACACATTTATAATGATGATCTGTGTATAAGGGCGGCCAACTGCAGCGGTTATCTGTGCCCTTTAATAAAACATTCATGGCAAAAGCCAAATATAAATGGTTCTAAGACTGTATACAAGTGTAAATAAACTTACAAAATACATGTACATAACAAAATTAAAATAATAAGAAGTATAAGGCCAAACAGTAAAAATTATCCAAAGTATAAACTTGAAAGAAGCGTAGGGACAGTGAAGCACAAATTAGCACAAAAGTGAATTGAGAAGATATTGACACATTGCTTCACTCACACTGTTTTGTTTATTCACAGGACATGTTTCAAGAGCTTTTGCTCTTATCATCAACTGGTACTCGATTCAGTACAGCAACTGGTACAGCATCGAGTACCAGCTGATGATAAGAGCAAAAGCTCTTGAAACATGTCCTGTGAATAAACAGTGTGAGTGAAGCAATGTGTCAATATCTTCTTGATTCACTTTTGTGCTAGTAAAAATTATCTTCACTAAATTCTAAAATCTAACTAAGAAAAGAGCTTAAAAACCTTCTCCACTGCTTTGTTATCATTCACTAGTATTTCTGCAAAGCTGGCCGGCAGCTGCAGAGACATCCTAAGGTGTGCTAGACAAAAACACTCTAGTAGCATGTGTTGGACAGATAAAGCTTTGTTGCAAAATGGACAGACTGGAGCAGGCTCCTTTCTAAATCGAAAACTAAGCGTAAAAAAGTAGTGCCCTTGTGCAACCAAGCCAAACTCACCTCTTCACAATGAGATGAATGACAGGAGGTAACCCAGTAATTGGAAGTTCTTTCAAAGATCTAAGTTTATTGCTGTGGAGAGCAGATCAGTTCCTGCCAGCAGGACTGCACAGCTCTCTGCAATACACCTCTAAAATCTTCCGATGTAACAGATGGTACTCTAGCTCTGGGCTCCATGGTAGCTGTCTTAGCTGTTGAATACACATTTATAGATAACACTGGTGAGCTCACAGCAAAGATGACTCAGTCTCCTTTATTGAGGTGCTGATAGAACTGCATTTATTGATGTACTCTGAGCATTCACTGTCAATGAATAATAAAGAAAGTTAAAAAAAACTATTTTAATTCAAAGGCACGCAGCCTCTTCTTTGGCAAGTACAATTCATGTAAAGACAACAATGAAAATGATGTATTACATTCAGCACCTTTGTTTTTACAGTTTGGGTTCACTTGGTGGAATGGTGGAGATTTTTCACAACTAAGATGATGTTCATACTCTACTTTGCTGTTGCAGTAACCACAATTTTTCTTCTGTCAGCAGTAAGTAAACAATTTCACTAAATCAGGTACAGATATAGGATAATATAGTATTGTATCATATATTTTGTAAAGGATATGGGAAGGCTATAGTGTCTTCTAATATTGTGCAGTGATTGAGTGTTTACTTATACATGTTTCAAAAGTAATGTTGATTTTTAAACAAAGATTTCAAATGTGTTGTTATAGCAAATAATTCTAATCTTCAAAGTAAAGACCATTAGATTCTATACTCTTGAGCCAACTTCCAGTGCAGTATTTTTATGTACCAGTTTTTTCCGATGTGCAGAATTTGTTGATACCCATTTCAATATTTTCAAAGTTTCTTCTAAGTAGAAAATGGACCATGAAATGAAACAGATCATAATCTGATCACACAGAATCAGAGCTATATGCTGGATGTCATAACAGTCTGCTTCCAATTCATACATTTTGTCCATTGTACAGTCACCGCAATAGTCATCTTTACAGTTTAAATGCAAGGAAAATCTTTACAGGTACAATGCACTCAGTTCGTCCTTCTCCCACAATTACACAAAAAGGTGGGCAGAGCTGCAAATCATGTGATTCTCAAGTTCACAGCAGCAACTTTCTTTCAGGTCTCAGTCTGCCTCCAGTATTTGCGTACAGCAAGTTGTTTATTATGTGTTGTCATTTGAGTTTTGATCTCAGTGCTGTTTTGGGTGTGTATTTCTGCATCCAGTACACAAAATGGAACGCAAGAAGCTCACTTGCGAGTATAAGACTCGTGCTTTGACTGTGTTAGAAGTAGATATTCGCAGAGCTCCTAAAGGTTCCAAGACAAGCCATTTACAACCTAAAAACACAGCAGCACCTTTTCCACGTAGCACCACACCAACTCAAAAGACAGGCTCATGTGGTAAATGAAAGACTTCTCCAAGGACTAATGACCTTCTAAAACATGAAGCGATAGCTAATCCATGCATTACAGCCATCAGTCCTTGGAGAAGTCTTTCATATACCACCTGAGCCTGTCTTTCGAGTTTAGACATCATGGCTAAAGATGAAAGTAACATTCATTGCTGCATTAAAAAGGATCCACGATTGACTGCTCCTCAGATTGTTGCTGAGTTGCAGAAGGCAGGAATTAATGTTTCAGCGAGCACTGTGAGAGCTGTTTACAGTAAGAAAGGGTACTATGGCAGAGTAGCATGTAAGAAGTTCTATGTCAGCCCACAGAACAGGCAAAAACGTCTAGAATTCACTCGTAAGGATCGTCATAAGGGTGTAGACTTATGGGAAGAAGTTTTATGGACAGTTGAGAGCTTGTTCAAGGTATTCGGTGTGGATCAGTCAGAAAGTATGGAGGAAAAAGAATATGGAGCTGAAACCAAAAAATCTTGTTTTCCACAGCAAAGCAAGACGGAGGATCTGTCCTTGCCTGGGGTTGTATAAGCAGATCAGGTGTTGGCAATCTGCACGTTATCAAAGGAATAATGGATCACAGGAAGTACCTGGGCATTCTTAAGCAAGAGTTGCATACCAGTGTGGATAAAATGGACCTTCAATCAGACTGGATGTTTATGCAGGATAATGATTCAAAACATGCTACATTTAATACATGACTGTGGATATTATACAATGTTCCAAAACAGTTTCATACCTCTCCCCAATCTCCAGATATTAATCTTATTGAACAAGTGTGGAGTATCCTGGGGAAACGCTCAAGAAATAGGGCAATTTCCAGCAAAGAAGCACTGAAAACTGCTCTTTTGGAAGAATGGAACCCAATACCAAAGGCAGAGGTTAAACAACTTGCCCATTCCTTACCAAGGAGACAAGAGGCTATAATTAAAGCTAAGGGGTACCCAACGAAGTACTGAATAGCAGCATTTTTGTTTTACTGTGTATTGTTTTTGTGAGTGTACAAATACTTTTTGTGGCTGAAAAATTGGCAAGTTAATTTTATTTTTATAGAAGTGACATTTCCTTTGTACATTTTTGCTATTTTCATATAAAATGTAAATTATTTTGAGGATGCCTTCTTTCAAGTCAGTAAACTTTAACTTATCATTTAAATACTCTCCATAATTCCGTTGTTTAAGGACTATGATACAATGAAGCACAAAATGAATACAATTTTGAGTTGAACTAATACTCAATGCTCCATTTATTGCTAGTATTTACCTAGAACGCATTTCGTTAGGATCTTCCTTGGAGCATTGAGTATTAGTTCGACTCAAAATTGTATTACTCACCATAATATTCATTTTCCCTACAATTTTAGTGGTGTACAAATACTTTCTCTGCTGACTGTATATGCAATTACTAAGTTGAGAGCATTTCAGTTTTGATTTTGTGTCCATTAAGTGTCACCTCTCCTATGAATTTTAATTTCTGATCTAGCATATAACATTTCCATTTCTTTTCTCCATGACTAATTAAAAGCAAATGAGAGTGAAAGACAAAACTGCTGTTCAACAGTTTACACCAGATATGGAAAATTATCTTTACCTCTCATTTGTTGCCATGACACTGTTGCACCGATGGACATATACCAGCTAAAGTCTTTGTTGTTTGTTTCTGTGGCTGAAAGCTGCCCATTTAGCTTGCATTCTTGTCAGCAGGGATATGGAAAATGCATTGCAAGTTTCTTTTAAGATAATATATGCAATATACTCATTTAATTACATATAACTCAGTTGTATTTCATTGAAATTTAATACATTTAATGTGAATTACATATAAGGTTCTATTAAAATGTTTCTAAATTAATATTTTTTCAGGACCTGCAAATATTTATGTATAAATACAAATTATGCATAACTAATTTAAATATAAAGCAGGTTCAATTGTGTATATTTTGAGACTCTGTGAAAAGAAAGAAAAGGGTATTGTTAGGAAATGATCTATGAGTGTGTGCATGCAGCCATACATTTGTAAACAGCTTAACACAAAAATGAAAACTAAATTAAATATCAAACCTGGCACTCCACTTTCTGAAATACTTCTTTTTATTCTATATAATTGATGGAAATTGATCATTTCTTCACACTAGCCGTATACAGGCTAAGGTATTGGATAGATAGAGTCAACATGAAAAATTCAAAGCCATGGCCGGTATTTGAACCACGGATCTCCTGGTTTCCGTCCAGTTGCACTAACCCATTGAGCTACCATGGTCAACTTGCTGTCACAACATTAAATTTTCCATTTGACTCATATATTTCTCCAGTAAACCACTAGCGGCTCTCACATTTGAGATAAAGCATTTGTGGCAACTTACTCTCATAAGTACTTGAGTCCCAGGCTTCATCATTTAACTCTTATTATTTTAGTTAATTGATGGAAATTAATTATTTCTTCATACTAGCCGTATATAGGCTAAGGTCTTTGATAGGTAGAGTCAACATGAAAAAGACCTATATACAGCTAGTGTGAAGAAATGATTAATTTCCATCAATTAACTAAAATAATAAGCGTTAAATGATGAATATTTGAGTTTGATTTATTTAATTATTTACATTAAATTCCTAAAACTTTGCCTCAGACACAATATCACGCCAACTTTTGTAAAACAAATGGTCAAACACAATAGTAATCACAGAAAACAAAAACTGGTGGAAAAATACATGATAAAACTGGAAATTTCAGAACATTACAGCTACATAAATAAAATAGACCTGGAATTATACAACCTACATCTAAAACTAACCAAACAATTAGGAATACACATCTGGTAAAATTTCGAAATGCAGGTTCACGAAAAATTAAACATATTAATAATTAAGAAAAATGAAAGACTTAAGAAGAAATTCAAACTGTTAAAAGAACGGCAACTGGAACACCCTCATCAACCAAAACACTGGGATTTTAAAGAACAAGTTAACGTAATAAACCTATCGCAACAAAAGTTTACAACCGAAGAAATTAGATTACTCCAGAAAGGTTTCAAATAATAAAGACGATTTTAAAGCCGACATAGAAATAGTCACACATAATCTAAAAAATGAAAACTTAACCATAGCCAAATTGAATGTCTGGATATAATAAAGCAGTTATCCCCAATATACAATAAAACTCACAACAAAACAATAAGAAATTTAAATAGGAAGCCAGTGGTATACCTAAAAGCTGACAAAGGTAATTCTCTAGTAATTATGGAGACAGAAGACTATATTCAGAGAGTAAACCTTATGTTAGACAGTCCAGAATATGAAATAATTCCAAAAAATCCATTATCCAAAAGTATCACTTCTGTTAATAAAGCTTTATCAATTACAAAAACATTAAGTACATCTGAAAAATACAATTTAAAATCTTCCAACCCCATACTACCAAGGTTGTACTGTCTGCCAAAAATCCACAAACAAGACAATAGCATGAGACCCATCATCAATGGCATCAATTCACCTACATACCATATTGCAAAGTGGTTAGTAAGAAAATTAAAATCATATGACAAATTTCAAAATTTGGGAATAAAGAACTCCTTAGAATTGATAAATCACCTACAGAAGTACAGCATCCTGGATAATCACATACTGGTTTCTTTTGACGTTAAAGCACTTTTTACAAGCATTCCAGTAGAGAAAATACCTACATTCCTCAAAAAATGGCTAACCCAGACTACAACGGACCCCAGAGAAATAGATGACATTATCAATCTTACAGATTTATGCATAATGAATAATTACTTCATGTTTAACCAAAAATTCTGCAGACAATCAAATGGATTAGCTATGGGGAGCCCACTTTCGCCTATTTTAGCAGACCTATACATGAGCTATTTTGAAACACACATAGTAAAGGCCTTCCCACAAATTTATAAATTTTGGTGGAGATATGTTGATGTTTTTGCTATCATTCCAGAAAAACTTAGAGAAGATTCTCTAAAATTACTAAACCTGCAAGATAATCACATCCAGTTTACAATGGAAGTAGAAAGAGACAATACCCTACCCTTTTTGGACCTCAAGATAACTAGAAATGGTCATGGTGTAGATTTTGGAGTATACAAGAAGCCCACACACATAGATAATTACATAAAGAAAAATGAATACAACCCAGTTTCACATCAACTAGCTGCCTTTAGAAGTCTAATTCACCGGCTATACAACGTCCCACTCAGTAAGGATGAATTTTTGATAGAACAACAACACATAAAAGACATAGCGGTATTAGATGGATTCAACCCAGCCATCATAAGGAATATGATGAAGAGGAAAGAAAAACTGAAGATAAGATCAAAAAATACCACTCTCACACCACTTATAAACACAAATTGCAATATAGAAAATTCACCTACCATCCATGGGATTTTAGAAAATTTGAACGAATCTTCAAAAGACTAAACTTAAAACTAGCACCCCAAAACAAATTCAGTCTGAGGAACCTGCTAAATAAACCACTGAAAAATACAATCCCCAACAATTTGAAATCAGGAATTTATCAGATTAATTGTGAAACCTGTGAAAAAAGCTACATAGGAAAGACTAAGAGAAACTTGTTAACCAGGCAAAAAGAACACCAGAGGAACATTAAGTTGAAACAAACAGAAAAATCTGCAGTTTCACACCATTTTTGGACAGAAAACCACAACATTGGCCACAACATTAAACTGTTAAAATCTTTAAGTACACCCATAGAATTGGATATTTGGGAAAAAATATTCATAAACAAAAACCGTGATAAAGTTATAAATTTTGAAATCCCGGCATTAAATGAAGTATTAAAACTTAGTGCCCCTAACACCAGATGGCAGAGTGATCAGAGCTCCGTAGTAGTGGAAGAAGAGGGAGGTTCATTTAGTCACCAAACAGCTGATGATGAGATCGAATGATCTTGAAAACGTTTCAATTATACAACAACAAGTAAGTGAAGTTTGAGTGTAAACATAGTAACTCATAAATCAAACTCAAATATGAAGAATACTTCACTGTTAATAATGCTTCTGCTTTTAATATTTAAACAATGAAGCCTGGGACTCAAGTACTTATGATAGTAAGTCGCCACAAACACTGTATCTTGAATGTGAGAGCCCCTAGTGGTTTACTGGAGAAATACACATGTCAAATGGAGAATTTAATGTTGTGACAGCAAGTTGACCATGGTAGCTCAATGGGTTAGAGCGACTGGACGGAAACCAGGAGATCTGTGGTTCAAATACCCGCCATAGCATTGAATGTATCATGTTGACTCTATCAAACCTGGTATTTAAGTTCAGCATCCTCTAAGGCTGCAACATAATTTTCAAGATGATCTCTCTATCCCAGACTACATTTTACTTGGAAAAAGTTTGGTAAACTTAAATTTTCTCAAAAATGACTAGCAGTTTTGATAAAAATACCATATATTTAAGATATTTTTATGACAAATTTTGGGAAGATCCCCTGGAGTCCTCTTCATTCTAAATGACTTTTGCGTAACTACCAAATCAAGAGACAGACAAAATATTTCTGCACAAGAAGTATAGATAAGCCCTGAAGGTTCCCTGGCAACAAATATTCACTTTCTTCTTGGGCAATAACATTTATAAATATCCTGATGATGGGAGGGATGCACACTCCCGAAATGTCAATATCTAATTGCCTTTTCAGCTGGCTTGTTGCCCAAGAAGAAAGTGAGCAAGATGTATAGATATTGCTATAACATACAATATATGTGAACTACATTTTTCTGTGAAAGTAAGCATTTCTGAGATATTCCTTTCTGGGATGAATTTACCGATACTTATATTGTCCTCAAATGGGATGTTATTCATTTCTTTCTAATTTGCTCCATCTATACCCTGCCTTTAGTTTCAATGGTCATTGGCAGCCATTCTCCTTGGGAACATATTGAAGATGTTAACTTGTATTCGTTGGGTTTTAGTCATTAGACCACGCACACATTTGCACTGTCATTCATACTTTCAGACTCTGAGGAAGGTAAGGAATTATCTTGGTTGGAGAAAAATCCTCACTCCCAATGCCGGGATTCGAACCTGGGACCCCTAGCAAGGCAGGAAAGTGATCTACCGACCGAGCTACGGGGCTAGCCTTATTCATTTTGTCTCACCAGATACGCAAACAGAACAGGCCTCATAAAGCTACCACCTGTTAAAAGATTTGATATCACTTAGACTAGTGTATTCTCCTGTTTCCATTGTACCTGCAAGGAAATTGTAATTAGAGAATTACGTAAATGTTTATTTGAATTAATATGAAAAAGAGAGAAGAATCATTTATACAAAAGCGAACAGAGAAAGATATGTGAGTGCAACACATCAGATTTTTCTAGGACATCATGGGACACGTCTTGACAAACTTCAAAAACCGACAAAGTGTGAAACATTCAAATACCAAAGAAGATCAAAGTATAAAATTAAAAGAAGGTAGAGACAGTGAAGCACAACTTAGCACAAAAGTGAATTGAGAAGATATTGACACACTGCTTCACTTACACTGTTTTTTCAAAGGACATGTTTCAAGAGCTTTTGCTCTTATCATCAGCTGCAACTCAAATAATGCAAATTGTAGTGGTTTCCTTTTTCTCTGTATCATCGATAGATGACATGATGTACTTGTCAAAGATATCCAGTGGTGGAGTTTCAAAATTCATGACTCTATGACGATTTTTGTTAATGAAGATAAGAGCAAAAGTTCTTGAAACATGTCCTGTAAAAAACCAGTGTGAGTGAAGCAGTGTGTCAATATCTTCTTGATTCAGTTTTGTACCAAAGAAGATGTTTGAAATGGTTGATGCAATAAAAGAGTTATCTGAAACAGTTCTGCAGTAAATTTCTTTCTATCTCTTACAGTTTATCAGTTATACAAAATTCTTTCTGAATGAAGAGGACTTCAAAATAAGTGAGCTAAAATCTGTATGCTGTGTACTGTTTACAGATGCTGTTATGTCTCATCTTTAATCCTGATGAAATAGAATACAAAGTAAGTTATGAAAAGGAAGATAACGCACCCATGAAGAAGTTGTTGGAACCAAGAACAAGTGAACTGATAAAACAGAGCGCTATGATAAAGGCATGTACAAGAAATAATAGAAGGCTTTAAATAATAAACAACAAATCTAATCTAATATGCTGTATTACATGATTTTCTCTACTCACTTTTTTACAAAATATTCTTAAGAAGACTTATTATTCTATGTATTTCTTGTTAGTAGAGATAAACTTTCAATTGCACAATTTGCAATTTGGCTAAGCAAAATGGTAGTCAGATTTTGAAGAGCATGTTGCTATATTATGGCTTTGAAATTCCATGCTTTCTGCACAATAAAAAAAAAAAAGGAAGAGACGAGTAAAGTATAAGTATTGAAACATTCATAATAAAGGACCGACTTCAAAATGGTTAACTCCATATAAAAATTTATTTGACTTAAATTGTACGCTTTAACAAAATTTACACTTTATCAATAAATATCTTTAACATATGGTATTTTAATCAAAACCATTTAAGCCATTTTTGAGAAAATCAAATTCTTTGAAAAATGTTGCATGTAAAAGTTAGTTAATTTCAAACTCACAACATGGATTAAGGAAACATCATTCAACAATTTCGGCCATAACTGAATGTACAAATAATATAACAAAGCACTTGGAAAACAAAGAAAAAACTGCAACATTATTCTTTGAGCTTACAAAAGCGTTCGACTGTGTAGATCACAGTATACTTCTAAATAAACTAGAAGCATATGGAATTTGGGGTTTAGTTAAAGATCTAATTAGTTTGTACCTTATTTGCAGAAAACAAGCAACACAAATATACAATAAACAAGGAAAGTTAAAAATACAAAATACATGCAGTTTTGAAACTGTTAATTATGATGTTCCGCAGGGTTCTATGATGGGTCCTCTCTTATTTATACTGTACGTGAATGACATACCTAACATTGGACAGAGTAAAGCAATATCGTATGCAGATGACACGACAACTGTATGCTGGGGCATCTCGATTCTAGAATTACATAATACAATGATGCAAACTATTGAATCACTATTAATTTTTAGATGGGTCGTATTTATTACACATCTGCTTCACTTTCGTACCTATTTTGAGGACATGTTTCGCAAATCATCGTTTGCATCTACGGCTCTTATGCGACTAAAGCTTGATCCAGCGGTGTGGGTAATTCTGGGGTTGCTGCTGCCATCTGTTGATTTAGTAATGAACTAAAATGTGGGATTCTCTTCTGGTGGGATTTCAAAGTTCATTAGTTGGTTTTTATGTTTTTCTATGTATATCCTCTCCCATATGACGAGTTCACTATGTTTTTGTACGTATTTTAGTAATTCTGTGCTATCTTCAATTTCATGATTTTCAGACCAGAAATGAGCTGCTATTGCGGACTTATCAATATTTTTGTATCTTAAGTGCCTGAAGTGTTCTTTCTTTCTGGTGCCTATGTTTCTTTTTGTCCTCCCTATGTAATTTTTTTCACCACCCTAGAACCTACAGGAGAAAAAGAAAAACTTTTTAAAAAATTCACCTTCCACCCATCAGCCTATAACAAATTTCAAAAAATCTTCTCAAAACACAACATAACTCTTGCATCTCAAAATAGGTTTAATATCAGAAATTTGTTAAAAGGCCCTCCCAAAAATTCAATCACTACCAAAGAAAAACCAGGAATCTATGAGATCAAATGTGAAACTGGCCCTAAAATTTATATAGGAAAACCAAAAAGAAATATTAACATCAGAACTAAAGAACATCTAAGAAACATTAAAAATGGTGAAACAGAAAAATCAGCAGTGGCTTTTCATTTTTTGAATACTAGACATGACATCAACTTGGAAACATCTCTAATAAAATATGTTAATCACCCCATAGACCTTTCCGTATGGGAAAAAATCTTCATCAACAAAAATCGTCAAAGAGTCATGAATTTTGAAACTCCACCACCGGACATCTTTGACAAGTACATCATGCCATCTATTGACAAAACGGAGAGGGAGGAAACCACTACAACTTGCACTAGTCGAGTATCAGCTGATGATAGGAGCAAGAGCTCTTGAAACATGTCCTGTGAATAAACAGTGTGAGTGAAGCAATGTGTCAATATATTCTCGATTCAATTTTGTACTAATTTGTGCTTCACTGTCCCTACGCTTCTTCCAAGTTTATACTTTGATATGAGGAGTGCTCATCCAAGACTTATCCTGTCCTTTATGAAGGAAATGACATCATTACAAATGCATTAAACAGAAATGAATGTATAGTGGCAATTTTTCTTGATCTGACAAAAGCTTTCGATTGCGTAAACATAAATCAACTAATTACCAAAATAGAAAATTACGGGATAAAGGGCATACCATTAGATTGGCTGAAATCATATCTTCAGGACAGGGAGCAGTGTGTGGAAATTATACATAATTCAAATGGTAAATTGGACAAAATTAGATCTTCATTTAAGAAAGTAACTTACGGTGTACCCCAAGGCTCGAAACTCGGGCCCTACTTATTCCTTATATATATAAACAGTATATTCAAAACAGTAGTAGAAGCAGGGGGATTGGCCATCGGATATGCTGATGACACTACAATCATAGTGAAGGGAAAAACCGAAAGTGAAGCACAAAATAAATCCAATCTTATACTTGAAAAAATTAGTAGTGAGTTAGGAAAACTAGGCATGGTAATAAATACAAGTGAAACAGAATAGATGCAAATCACCTTAAACAAAGAAACCCAATCACATATGCAATTAACATTAGATAATAAAAAAATACAAGAAGTAACAAAAACAAACTTCCTTGGACTAATAATAGATGACAAACTAAATTGGAAACAACACATTGAAAAAATAGTAAAGAAAATAAATATGGGACTATATATTTTAAAAGAGGCAGCACAACAAATGGATAGAGAAACTCTGATACAAATTTACTATGCAGTCATGCACTCTCATTTATGCTATGGGTTGGTATTATGGGGAAATGCGCAGAAAAAAGCAATGATAAGAATAACAAGAATAACAAGCTAAAAAGATGGCAAACGATAAATTCATCAAAAGTGCCCAGAACAAAATGAAAGCCTCATGGAAAGTAATACACAATGAAATCAAGCCCAATAAGAATGTAGATAATTTAGTACTGCAGAAGCATTCAACATTAATAACAAACCCAAAGTTAATAACAGAGACTTTTAATGATCACTTCATAAATCTTGCTGAAAATATTGTTTCACAAAAGAACTCCACAATGAGTACTTCAGTTAAAACAAATAGAATAAATATATGTGAAACAACAATGTTCTTGTGCCCTACTGATTTCGAGGAAATCGTTTCAGTAATATCCAAATTTAAATCCAAGTACTCTTCAGGTATTGATAACGTTCCTGATTTTTTGCTAAAGAAATGTTATATCCTTATTGCACACCCATTAGCAGACGTATTCAATAGCTCACTTGAACATGCAGTGTTTCCAGAAGCTTTAAAAACTGCTAAAGTAAAGCCGCTATACAAAAAAGGAGATAAAACCGATTTACTAAATTACAGGCCAATTTCACTCTTATCCAGCTTCTCTAAAGTACTGGAAAAGATATTCTATAAAAGACTTATAGCATTTATAGAGATGAATGATTTAATATCTAAAACTCAGCATGGGTTTTGTAAACAAAAGTCAACAGAAACTGCACTTTTTGATTTTGTAAACAGTGTAATAAATACTTTAGATAAAAAAGACAAAATACTAGGTGCATCTTTCAACCTAACTAAAGCATTCAATGTACTAAACCACAATTTACTATTCCAAAAATTAGAACATTTGGATATTAGAGGGCATGCATTGGAATGGATCAAATCATATGTAAAGGACAGAAAGCAAATAGTAGAAATTTCACATACAGAAAAAGACTGCATTAAAGAATACCGATCAGACACAAAATACATTAAGTTAGGTGTACCACAAGGTTCTATTTTGGGTCCTATTCTTTTCTTATTGTTTGTAAATGATTTACAGTCAAATATTACAGCTAAAACAATAGTTCAATATGCGGATGACACAAATATATTAATTGAAAGCAATGCACTTGAAGAGCTACAAATCTTATCAAGCAGAATGTTCAGTAATATTTCTAAATGGTTCAGCAATAATAATTTAATTGTAAACTTGGATAAGACACATGTAATTCCGTCCGTCCGTCCGTCCGTCCGTCCGTCCGTCCGTCCGTCCGTCCGTCCGTCCGTCCGTCCGTCCATCCGTCCGTCCGTCCATCCATCCATCCATCCATCCATCCATCCATCCATCCATCCATCCATCCATCCATCCATTAAGACTCCAGAAATAGGCCATCAGAATAATTTGTAAACTAAAAAAGACGGATTCGTGTAGAAATGTTTATAAAACAAAATGTATTAACATTTACAGCATTGTATATATATGAGTGCATTAAATACGTAACAAAAAATTGTAGCAACCAAAATAAAATCATGTACATACATACACATAACACAAGAACAAAACAAAATTATTTCTTAAACAGATTAAGAGGAAAATTAAGTAACAAAAATATAGAAAATAAATCTAAAGAATTGCACAATCATTTACCAAATCAAATAAAACAGATAACAGAAGAATAATTTAAACTTAAAGCAATTAAAAAGTACCTTGTAGAAAACCCAGTCTACTCTATAGATGAGTATAAAAGGTTAAATAAAGTCTAAGTAGTATATGTACCCACTGCTTATTTGATTATTTTTACATTGTTGTGTATACATTGTATTTGTTAAACTTGTTGACGTATCCTATGTATTTTGGATCATATGGATGAAATAAAGATGAAATGAAGTGAAATGAAATGAAAAAGGCCATGGGACTTGAATAAGCACTCCAGCAGGAGGGGCACAATGGGCCCAATATGCTGCCTACGTGCAAGGGAGCGACAGGGCTCAACACATTTATTTTAACCTACCCAGCATTCCCTGGCTATCTGGGAAAATTCCCCAAAAACCGCATGGTTCAGGCAGGTTTGCCTTGGGAATCGAACCCGGACCTTCTGAAAGCAGACCACAGACTAAACCGCCTGAGCCATCCTGCTTGGTCTATGACAATGAATGTAATTAGTTCTTGAAACTGGTAAAAAAGAAAAAGGCAAATGAAATTAAATGTACAACTCAGACTCCATTTTCCACAAATTTAATTCCACATCACTGTTAGTAGTTCATCCAGATATTATATGACTATACTGCACAGTCGTGGTCCTCCCTCAAAATGTATATCCAGTTGGTGCCTATGATCCATGCTGATATTAGGAAATTTTCAAATCAATGAGTACTGATAGCCCAAGACAAGAAGGCAAGCTAGAGGAATGTGTAACATAATCACTTTTGCTGTCTCCTTGGGGTGTATGCTCGCCTTCCGAGTAAGACAGGGATAGAAAGTTTGTTTAAAATACACAAGTGTTGTCACATAGCTCACCTATACATAATACCGTTCATTGCAACAAACATTAGATCTGGCAGCATGGCTGATTTATAGGCACTCTCATACACTCATTTGTTAGAAAACAGATCTGTTACCGGAGCAGATAAACAGTTCAAGCTCCTCTGCCCTTCATACCCCTCTAGCCTTCTTGTCGTCAGCATACAGTACCTCCTGCTAGTTAAAACTACTTTTGGAATTCTTAAAATAACAGTCAATGATAATGCATGCACTATACTAGAGGTAAACTTTCATTTGTACAGACCTAATAAATTCCTTTTGCTACACATAGTTCAATCTAATTTTTCTTATGTTCTAGGAATCTGACGAAAGCTTCGAAGAACTCGAATTCTTAGAAGAATCAGAGGTAGAAGAGGCACCAAGTGTAAGTAATGAACATTTATATTATTTAAAACATTCCCAATATATTCCAGTTTAAGAATTCCCTTCTCCCTCTACATCATATTTAAATGTACAATTTACAATATAAAACACCAAAATTGCAAATAAAGAAGGCTTGAAAAAATAATTATTTTATAGTTTCATGTTGTGACTCCAATTTCTACACATACATGCTTTATATTATAACTTTAAAAGTTGGATTGTGGCACCAGTTTGTAAAATTGTTATAACTTTTACTTCTTCATGTGGAGGAGTCAATTTAGCAAAGCTGATGACGGCGAGCATGAATTGTTATTATATATGTTTGGAGGAATTTAGTAACAGTTACGTCAAAATTAATCGCAAAAACTATTTGTAGTTGGTTTATTGATACTCGTCACTTACTTGTTTATATTTATGAGAGACTAGTTTCAAAGGCAATCGTCTCCATTTTCAGTCTCTTTCCAACTGGCATCTGTTGTTGTCTGCTCTCTCTCTGGTGGTGGAACTATGAATTTTTTTGTCAAATTATTTACTGGTGGGATTTCAAAGTTCAATACGCGATCCTTATTTTTCCATATGAATATGTTCTCCCATGTTGTCAGTTTATTTTGGTTTATCACTCCTTTTAATAATTTTGGATTTGGATCAATGTCATGGTTTTCATTCCAAAAATGAAATGCTACTGCTGACTTATCTTCTTGTTTCAATCTGATGTTTCTAAAGTGCTCTTTGACTCTGGTTTTTAGATTTCTTTTAGTTTGACCTATGTAGCATTTTTCACAATGCTTACAACTTATTTTATATATTCCAGATCTGTTAACTGATGGGATTTCATCTTTTGTTTTTGAATTTAGCAATTTTAAAATTGAGTGTCTATTAGTAGGTGCCAAGGTGATATTTTGTTCCTTGAAGATCTTTTTAAATTTATTAAATGTTTTTGGGTGATATGTGAATGAACTGAATATGCTGTTGCTTTCTTTTTCTTTTGTAAATGTGGTTGCTTCCTTAATGGTTTTCTTTAGTTTAGCTTTTCTAATTTTCTTCAACACCAAACTTTGTTGTATGTATTTTCTTCTGCTATGTGTAGTATTGATTGTATTGATAGTATTGTAGTAGATTTGTATCTAATTTAGGCATTTTGATCTTTGTAAATAACTTATATACTTTTGTAAACAACTCTATATTTTGTAAATAACTTATGTATTTTGATCATTTTGTATTTTGACTGTATAGACAGTGTCAGATGCTCTTGTAAGAGTCTATTGGCAGCAATAAATTATTATTATTATTATTATTATTATTATTATTATTATTATTATTATTATTATTATTATTATTATTATTATTATTATTATTATTATTATTATTATTATTATTATTATTATTATTATTATTATTATTATTATTATTATTATTATTATTATTATTATTATTATTATTATTATTATTATTATTATTATTATTATTATTATTATTATTATTATTATTATTATTATTATTATTATTATTATTATTATTATTATTATTATTATTATTATTATTATTATTATTATTATTATTATTATTATTATTATTATTATTATTATTATTATTATTATTATTATTATTATTATTATTATTATTATTATTATTATTATTATTATTATTATTATTATTATTATTATTATTATTATTATTATTATTATTATTATTATTATTATTATTATTATTATTATTATTATTATTATTGTTTTTTTGTTCTTTGAAATATTCTTCTTTTTCCATGGGTATGTTGACTAGTCTGTCTGTAAGGCTGTTTATTATTGCAAGTTTATGTGTAATTGGGTTATGGCTATTATTTTTTATGTAATTTTCTGAATGTGTTGGTTTCCTGTAAATTCCAGATTTTATTTTTGTGTCATTCCTGATGATATTTAGATCCAATAAAGAGAGTTGTCCATTGATTTCCTTTTCTATTGTTCTTTTGTTCAAACTTCTTCAGCTTTAATGGAAAACACTACAAGCAGAAATCAGGGTTATCAATGGGCAACCCACTTTCACCTTTTTTGGCTCACTTATTTATGAGTTTATTTGAAAGACAAATTAAAAAGTCCTTCCCATTGATCTTCAAAGTTTGGTATAGATATGTTGACGACATCTTTGCCATTGTACCGAATAAACATTTAGAAGATGCATTAAAATTACTCATTCTGCAAGAAAAGACTATAAAATTCACTATAGAAAAGGAAACCAATGGACAACTCTCTTTCTTGGTTCTAAATATCATCAGGAATGATACAAAAATAAAATTTGGAATTTACAGGAAACCAACACATTCAGAAAATTACATAAAAAATAATAGCCACAACCCAATTACACATAAACATGCAATAATAAACAGCCTTACACACAGACTAGTCAACATACCCATGGAAAAAGAAGAATATTTCAAAGAACAAAAAACAATACTACACATAGCAGAACAAAATGGATACAACAAAAGTTTGGTGTTGAAGAAAATTAGAAAAGCTAAACTAAAGAAAACCATTAAGCAAGCAACCACATTTACAAAAGAAAAAGAAAGCAACAGCATATTCAGTTCATTCACATATCACCCAAAAACATTTAATAAATTTAAAAAGATCTTCAAGGAACAAAATATCACCTTGGCACCTACTAATAGACACTCAATTTTAAAATTGCTAAATTCAAAAACAAAAGATGAAATCCCATCAGTTAACAGATCCGAAATATATAAAATAAGTTGTAAGAATTGTGAAAAATGCTACATAGGTCAAACTAAAAGAAATCTAAAAGCCAGAGTCAAAGAGCACTTTAGAAACATCAGATTGAAACAAGAAGATATGTCAGAAGTAGCATTTCATCATGACATTGATCCAAATCCAAAATTATTAAAGGGAGTGATAAACCAAAATAAACTGACAACATGGGAGAACATATTGATGTGGAAAAATAAGGATCACGTAATGAACTTTGAAATCCCACCAGTAGATAATTTGACAAAAAAGTTCATAGTTCCATTGCCAGAGAGAGAGACAGATGCTAGTTGGAGAGAGATTGAAAATGGAGGCGAATGCCTTTGAAACTAGTCTCTTATAAATATAAACAAGTAAGTGACGAGTATTAATAAACCAACAACAAATAGTTTTTGCGATTAATTGTTGTTGTTATAATTTACATCCTCCAAAGTTAAGTCATATTCGACCTTGAATGGAATGGGTGAAATGATGCTCAAATGAGCCCAGGGTCCATTGAGCTTAGAGTTACCCGACATACATCTTCCAGGATAAGGGAAAACCCCGGAAAAAACCTTATTAGGTAACTCACCCAGACCGAGATTCGAACTCGGGACCTCTTGAACATGAGGCAGACATGCTACCATCTACGCTACCAAGGTAGGCAGCGAGCATGAATACTGTCGCGAGACATTGTAGACGAATGCTGAGAGAGATAGAAGTGGGGAGTGAAAGAAACATAGCGCAGAACGATGAGCACTGGGCACTTGCAGAGACAGAGTGAGAGCAACATAGGGAGAAAGAGACGGAGATAATCTGGACGTTTTCGCTCCACAACGAAAGACTGTGAAGCTTTGGTAGCTTTCGAGAAACAGCGGGCCGGGTATAAATAACACTACGGATGGCTGAGTGAGACAGTCAGCAGGGAGTCAGTGAAAAGAGTTGCAGTCGTGCAGTGTGTGGACATTTGAACTGTACCAAGTCGAGTTGGGAACTGATAATCGTGTAGTGATTTGAAGGTGAATTCTTTTGTTTGTTTACATGTGGTGAAGCCACAAGACTGTGTTGGTGTATGTTACATCATCCTGCTGCAAAGGGGTGTAAAAACTGTCTTTCTATAGAAATAATGAGCAGTTTAAATTTCTGGAAACCAGACTTTTAATTTTATGAACCCACAAAGTCACAATACTTAAATCTTCAGGCATTCTATGAGATTGATTTAGTTTTTGTTATTCCACTCCACTATTTAAATAATACTCTCTTTTCTTCTTTCAAGATTAGTTATTTATTATGGTACAGTAAACTAACAGAATAGACTATAATGCGCTTCACTCCAAGCAAAACTTCTTCATATCTACACACAATCCTCCTAGTGACTCTTCCAAAGCTTTTTCTGTAACCTTTAGTTACCGCTCAACAGTTACATCTCTCGTCTTTTGGTTTTCTTCTATTAATAAATATATTTACAAGTTATACAAATATAACAATTTGTAACAAAAACTTCACATATCTTAAGAAAATGATGTCAATTCTTCTTTCTAACTGAAATCGATTTCACGAACTCTTGTCCGCATCTTCAGTCAAAGAAAACCACAGGAGAAAACAAATTTGCCGTTAAGGAAGTTACTACGTTGTTATGTTTTTTCAGTATTACCAAAATCTGAAAACAAAATAAACTTAAGAACAGAATCAACTGCCAGTAGTTCAAAATTCATTACGCAATGTTTATTTTTTAAAATTTGTTTTCTCCTGTGGTTTTCTTTGACTGAAGATGTGGACAAGGGTTCGTGAAATCAATTTCAATTAGAAAGAAGAATTAACATCATTTTCTTAAGTGAGGCTTTTGTTACAAATTGTTATATTTGTATAATATTCATTGGTTCACTGTAGCTAGCTTCATTTTCTACATAATATTTACAACTTATTACATTACCATAACATTGTAACTCTTATTTGAATTCCAGTTAATATTTATGAAATTTAACAAAGAATTTCGGCCCGAGGCCATCCATAAATAATAGTTTCAGCATTTTAAAGACACCAGTAACTTTAAACTATGAGGTAAATCCAGAACTTCAACACAATTTTTACTTCATGAATGAAAAGTCAATCAAAATAGACAAACTATCTGAAATACATCATAATTAAAACAATTCATATCAAAGTTGATTATCTCCCTTTGACCATCATTGAATGCACATTGTGAATTTTTCAGTTTAATTTGAACAAATCAAAATAATAATATGTATAAAGCACCTTAATTTTTTTTTCATTTTCAGAATAATAACAAGATTCTATGATGGGAGTTCAGAAATGATTTTCAACAGTATTTTTAAAATTGTATTTATAAATGAGCATTTTTCAATTTATTCATCCCCTATATTTCATACAGAGAATACATAAACACAATACTCACAGACAAAGGTGCATGTATACTTTGTTACATTAACAGTGAATAAATCTATCTAACTAAATGATTCAATGTACATGGGATCTCTTGATATACTCTACATTTAAATCACTATACCACTGCCACATTCCTGGTAATTCCATAATTGCATTAGCAGTCACTCATTGAAGTACTATGCAGTCACTCATATACAGTGGCATGAAATTCTTCTTTGTTACATAGAAAATGAAGCTAGCTACAGTGAAGCAATGAATATTACGCAAATATAAATATTTGTAACAAAAGGCTTCACTCATCTTAACAAAATGATGTTAATTCTTCTTTCTAATGGAAGATGATTTAAAAAACAGTTTGTTTTCATCATCAGTCAACTTCTTAGTCAAGGAATTCCGGTTACCATGTTTTTCTTATGTTTTTTTTAGCATTACCAAAATCTGAAAACAAAACAAACCTAAAACCAGAACCAACTGCTGGTATTTCAAAATTCATTACGCAATGTTTATTTTTTTAAATAAATATCTTTTCCCAAAACATTAAATCTATCAGACCATTTAATTGTTTTAATAATTTAACTTCAGAATTTATTTCATGGTTAAATGACCAAAAATGATCTGTTACGGCCGATTTATCAGTTTGTTTGTACTTAATGTTACGAAAATGTTCTTTCGTCCTGGTTTCCAAATTACGTTTTGTCTTTCCAATATAAACCTGATCACAATCTAAACAATTAAATTTATATTATTTATTAAATTAAATCTGGTATTTATCAATTTAATTGTTTAGATTGTGATCAGGTTTATATTGTAAAGACAAAACATAATTTGGAAACCAGAACGAAAGAACATTTTCGTGACATTAAGTATAAACAGACTGATAAATCGGCTGTAGCAGATCATTTTTGGTCATTTAACCATGAAATAAATCCTGAAGTTAAATTATTAAAACAATTAAATGGTCTGATAGATTTAATGATTTGGGAAAAGATATTTATTTTAAAAAGTAAACATCGCGTAGTGAATTTTGAAATACCAGCATTTGATTCTGTTTTTAGGTTTGTTTCGTTTTCAGATGTTGGTAACACTAAAAAAGAAAACACAAGAAAAACATGGTATCCAGAATCCTTGACTAAGAAGTTGACTGATGAAAACAATCTGTTTTTGAAATCGACCTCCGTTAGAAAGAAGAATTAACACACTTTTCTTAAGATACGTGAACCTTTTGTTACAAATATTTATATTTGTGTAAAATTCCTCATTGTTGTTGTGAATTTTGTGCCACGGTGTACCCTTTATGTTGTTAAATAAAACATAATCGATGGAATGAGATTCAGGAATATGGCACAACAATGAACCTCAGTAATGTCAACAGAGTTGTGGGGCTTTGCATTGTAGTGCTGGAGGAGCAATCCTTCTGACCACTTTCCCTATCTCTACCAAACTGGTGAGCTTCAATTTTTAATTGAAAAATGTAATTACTCAACTGATGAGCTTTTGCGTTAATCAAGTATTCACTTATGCTTTTTAACAATGTATAAGTTTAATCTACATGTACAATATCACTCTTTAAATAATTGTTTAACTCTTATAATATAATTCAATGTTTAAAATACTGTACAAATCCACAACATGTATATGTTAAATTGGATGAATAAATTGAATTGATTTGAATTAGTGACATGATTCAAGGTCAAATGTCTGCAATGCTTGTTCTCTCTTGGTTTGCTCCAATAAATACATTTTTTATACTCTTGGTGTACACAGCTTTAACAATACTAATAATGATTTTTAGTCTTACCATGTAGACATTTTTTCATTAGTTCTTCATTGAGAGCTTCCTGTAACTTAACTTTATTTCTTTCAAACGTAGAGCCTAGCAAGGAATCTTTAATTATCTTAATTTAGCTCCTCTTATCCTGCCTCCGTGGTGTTTGGGTAGTGGTCTGCCTCACATTCAAAATGTCACAAGTTCTAATCTCAGTCAGGGTGATAAGGGGTTTTCCCTTATACTGAAAGATGAATGTCTGCTAACTCTAAGCTCTATGTACCCTGTACTTATTTGAACATCATTTCATTCATCGTGCGATATGACTTAACGTTGGAGGTTTTCTCTTATACTGAAAGATGAATGTCTGTTAAGTCTAAGCTCTATGTACCCTGTACTTATTTGAACATCATTTCATTCATCGTCCGATATGACTTAACGTTGGAGGTTTTCTCTTATCCTGAAAGATGAATGTCTGGTAACTCTAAGTTCTATGTACCCTGTACTTATTTGAACATCATTTCATTCATCGTCCAATATGACTTAACGTTGGAGGTTTTCTCTTATCCTGAAAGATGAATGTCTGCTAACTCTAAGCTCTATGTACCCTGTACTTATTTGAACATCATTTCATTCATCGTCCGATATGACTTAACGTTGGAGGTTTTCTCTTATCCTGAAAGATGAATGTCTGGTAACTCTAAGCTCTATGTACCCTGTACTTATTTGAACATCATTCCATTCATCGTTTGATATGACTTAACGTTGGAGTTTTTCTCTTATCCTGAAAGATGAATGTCTGGTAACTCTAAACTCTATGTACCCTTTACTCATATGAACATAATTTCATTCATTGTGCGATATGACTTAACGTTGGAGGTTTTCTCTTATCCTGAAAGATGAATGTCTGGTAACTCTAAGCTCTAAGTACCCTGGACTCATTTGAACATCATTTCATTCATCGTCCGATATGACTTAATGTTGGAGGTTTTCTCTTATCCTGAATGATGAATGTTTGGTAACTCTAAGCTCTATGTACCGTGTACTTATTTGAACATCACTTCATTCATCATCCGATATGACCTATCATTGGAAGTTTTCTCTTATCCTGAAAGATGAAAGTCGGGTAAGTCTAAGCTCTGTGTACCCTGGACTCATTTGAACATCATTTTATTCATCGTCCGATATGACTTAACGTTGGAGGTTTTCTCTTATCCTGAAAGATGAATATCTGATAACTCTAAGCTCTGTGTACCCTGTACTTATTTGAACATCGTTTCATTCATCGTCTGATATGACTTAACGTTGGAGGTTTTCTCTTATCCTGAAAGATGAATGTCTGGTAACTCTAAGCTCTAAGTACCCTAGAGTCATTTGAACATCATTTAATTCTTCGATATGATTTAAAAGATGATTGTCAGTGATTGCACCATAATTCAGTTCCTGAGTGAACAGAGACCATGGGAAGGCTTCTCATTTGTAGAACATTTATGATAAAGAGAAACCCATATAGCTTTATGAGTTTCTTTTAGATTACTTAATTTATTTCCAATTGCCATTCCAGGTGATCAGTTACTGATTTGTTATGCCAAACTCTTGATCAATTGCTTACTGTCACTTTCAAACATTTACGTAATTCCAGCAATATCGACTCGCACTGTTCTCAGCATGGCCTCCACATTTCCACCTCACAACCATATGGCTTGGCCTCAGACACTGCATGATACCATCATCCGTAAACCTATGGTGAGCAAATATCAACTGCACCTTCAGCCTCCACTATAGCCATTAACATTTTTGAGGTAGAAATGCCTGATTATTTCTAGTATATCCAGCACAGTACTTACCATGTGTTACTGTATCTAGCACATTTCCTCAGCAACGGGGTGAGGAGTGGTATCACGCCATTACTACTGAAAATACTTCAGCATGGCATATTACATCCATCAAGATCACAATGTATATTACATTACTCATCAAACAAAGCAATAAAAAAAATTATAGATTAAGTATTATCGAGATTTAACTGTATTGGAACACTACAGTGAAGCGAAAAATTATTAATTTTTAGATGAGTCGTATTTATTACACATCTGCTTCACTTTCATACCTATTTTGAGGACATGTTTCGCAAATCATCGTTTGCATCTACGGCTCTTATGCGACTAAAGCTTGATCCAGCGGTGTGGGTAATTCTGGGGTTGCTGCTGCCATATGTTGATTTAGTGATGAACTAAAATGTGGGATTCTCTTCTGGCGGGATTTCAAAGTTCATTAGTTGGTTTTTATGTTTTTCTATGTATATCTTCTCCCATATGATGAGTTCACTATGTTTTTGTACGTATTTTAGTAATTCTGTGCTATCTTCAATTTCATGATTTTCAGACCAGAAATGAGCTGCTATTGCGGACTTATCAATATTTTTGTATCTTAAGTGCCTGAAGTGTTCTTTCTTTCTAGTGCCTATGTTTCTTTTTGTCCTCCCTATGTAAATTTTTTCACAGTCTTTACACTTAATCTTGTAAATACCTGACTTTTCCTCTGGTTATATAATATACAATATAACACTGGCACCAAAAAACAATTACAACATTAAAAACCTACTTCACAGTAATAATACTGATAAGATAAAACCAGAGGAAAAGTCAGGCATTTACAAGATTAAGTGTAAAGACTGTGAAAAAATTTACATAGGGAGGACAAAAAGAAACATAGGCACTAGAAAGAAAGAACACTTCAGGCACTTAAGATACAAAAATATTGATAAGTCCGCAATAGCAGCTCATTTCTGGTCTGAAAATCATGAAATTGAAGATAGCACAGAATTACTAAAATACGTACAAAAACATAGTGAACTCGTCATATGGGAGAAGATATACATAGAAAAACATAAAAACCAACTAATGAACTTTGAAATCCCACCAGAAGAGAATCCCACATTTAAGTTCATCACTAAATCAACAGATGGCAGCAGCAAACCCAGAATTACCCACACCGCTGGATCAAGCTTTAGTCGCATAAGAGCCGTAGATGCAAACGATGATTTGCGAAACATGTCCTCAAAATAGGTACGAAAGTGAAGCAGATGTGTAATAAATACGACTCATCTAAAAATTAATAATTATAGATTAAGTAATTTGTGCAGTAAAGTTTTAAGCTTACAACTTTACTGCTTAAAAATATTAATCAAAACCCTTAATTATTTTTCAGGTAGAAGCAAATTGTGGCTCAATACTAAGTGATCTAAAAGCAGAGCTACAGGAAATAAAAAAGGAGGTATGTGTTGTAAAAGATCCCTGATGTCCACTATTGCATGTAAAGTAGACAAATTCTTAGATCAATTGTTATTTTTGCTTTCTGTACTATGTACAGTTAAATACGGGAAGTACACTAAAACCTTGTTTACTTGATCAATTGGGACAAGGGCCGATCCAAGTTAATGAAAATCTGGGTTATCCAGAGAATGATGGAGAAATGATAAAAAGATATGTACAATATCGCTGAAATATTTTTAATAGAGTTTAGAAATTACTATAGGCACACTTTCATATAAAATCACATACACTGTAGGTACTGCTGCCGATCGCATTGTTGGTTGAAGCCGCTCTATGAGAGAGCTATGCATGGGTAGAGACATATACTAGCGCACAGTGCTAAACCTAAATGCTTGCTGAGAGAGAGACAGATAGTTCTGTCGTTCTCTCGCTGTGTTGTGATTGTTATTGAATGATCAACTGCATTCTAGAAAATGACTGGAGGTATAAATAGGTGGCAAAGCGGAGTGTCAGTCAGTTACTAGTGAGTTTTTAATTGAGCTACTTGGTGCCTGTGTGCAGTAATTGTGAGTGTGTGAAGGTTATTGAACTGTACTGCAATGATTTCTTTCGTTTGCATATGGCGAAGCAACAAGAGACCTTGAAGACTGCTGCTGTGTATATCACGTCTTTTTAGAGGCTGCAAGGGGTGTACAAAGTTACCGTTTACTGCAATAAAGAGCATTTTAAATTTTTGCAAACAACACTTTTAATTCTACGAACCCACAAAGTCTATGTATTTGTACTCTACACAATATAGCTACAGACTAGTCAGTAGTAAAAAAGGCAGTGAGCTTCTGTTATCTCAGTTTAGTGTATCACTTATCTCACATCCACTTGAACATTAGAAGTTCATTTGTCTTGACTCTTGAAATAAAACATCAATTTCTCTATGTTTGTTACTGCTTCCACATGGGTTATAACAGCAGTGAGCTTCTGCTGTCTCAGTTTAGTGTATCACTTATTTCACATCCGCTTTAACATTAGAAGTTCATTTGTCTTGACTCTTGAAATAAAACATCAATTTCTCTATGTTTGTTACTGCTTGTGTGTGGGTCATAACAGCTGTGAGCTTCTGTTGTCTCAGTTTAGTGTATCACTTATCTCACATCCACTTGAACATTAGAAGTTCATCTGTCTTGACTCTTGAAATAAAGCATCAATTTCTCTATGTTTGTTACTGCTTGTGTGTGGGTCATAACAGCAGTGAGCTTCTGCTGTCTCAGTTTAGTGTATTGCTTATCTCACATCCGCTTTAACATTAGAAGTTCATTTGTCTTGACTCTCGAAATAAAGCATCAATTTCTCTATGTTTGTTACTGCTTGTATATGGGTCATAACCACAGCTGGTTCATCAACACTGTCTGAATCTTAATACTCTTCATTTTTAGCATAGTATGCTGACGACGTGCTGTTATACTCTACAGACAGAAATCCACGCAGAACCTTCAACCCCCTACAACGACACCTTAATCTTCTCCAAGAATGGTGCAAGCTTTGGCGATTGTCCAACGCGGAGAAAAGCCAAGCGATTCTGTTCATCAAGTGCCGCTTTCCCGCCAACTTCCCCACATTCACCTATTTTGGGCAAAGGATTCGGTGGGAGAATTCTATCAAATACTTGGGAGTCAAGCTGGATAAGGGCTTAACTGTTTGGGAGCACATCCGGGTGCTAGCGCAGTGGTTGTGTGGTGCCTCGGCATTGCTATACCCTCTGTGGCGGTCCGCAATGTCTGTTTCTCTAAAGTTGTGTCTCTTTGTGGCTCTGGTCCTCCCTATCATGCTCTACGCATGTGAAGTCTGGGGCATGGCCGTAGGCTCGAATCTGGTACTGCTCCAGCGTGCGCAGAATAAATGTCTTCGGATCATTTATTCTGTTTGCAGAAGGTTCCCCATGAGTTTACTTCATGAGGCTTCATCCCTCCGTTATGTGGAGGAAGAAATTAGGCGCCGGGCCTCCAAACTTTACGAGAGTTTACCTCAACATCAGAGCACACTTGTCAGATCCCTAGGGGACTATGTTCTACACGAGCGTCGCTTAAAGCGATACCGGCTACCCCGCATGGCTTGCGGGCACTACCGGTAACCATAAGACCCCCATTCCTGCCCAAACAAAATTTCAATCACTCATAATTCTTGTCTGGATACTTAAATTCTGTTGATCCTCTTTCTTTCTAGTTGATTAACATATCCACCAGTGGTGCACGATGGCTGTAGCACACAAATCTTCAGTCACCGAGGAGCAACATGCCATCTTCCCATCTACATAATTTTCACCCGACATCCTGCAACATCCACATCCCGCCACTACGTGGTTATGCTCTTTTAAGAGCAGGTACACGATTTGACGCCCCTTTGGGCTGTTCCACAGCCTGCCAACATGCTCGTCGTCTTCATTTTCAGTAACACTGCGTGATGCAATAATGCCTTCCTCTGTAATCGGTTTATATACTCCATCATTGTCATCAACGTCAGAACAGAGATAGATATTTTTACTGTACTGCATCAATCCAAGAATTTGGTGTTAGATTTTCAGTGAAAATACACATTTTGGATCCATTGACTGAAAAAAAATCATTTTTGAACAATGGTTGAGTGTGTGTGTGTGAAAAACAGCATAATGTTTTTATTTATTTATTTAGCATTTAATTTCTGTACAGAAATATTTGCTTTTTCAAGATACAGTACAAACAATACAAACTAGAAATTCAGAAAATACAGTAACTCAAAATTCAAAAGTTCGTTAAAGACCAACTTGGTAATCATGTTCAGCTCTTCCAAGGATGCGACACAAAGATTTTTAATAAAACTTTTCACCCCAGACTGCCCTTATTGAAACATATTTTGAATTTTTTCTTCCTGAGAAATGGCTCTAAGATTTAGTTTAAAATACCATATACAGGGTTGGACAGATAAAACCAGCCCATGTTGTGAAATTGATTTTTAAACAAATTTCAATGGAATAAAATAATAAAATGGAGTCAACTGCATGAACCTTCATAATAAATGTTGGAAAAGCCCTCTTTCTGCATATGTTCTTTGAAGAACATAACAAGTTATTGAAAACACGTGTCATTTCCCAATGGGTGAGGAAAAAAGAATTTTTAAAAAAATTATTTATCCTTGGGCAAATAAAGAAATTAAAAAAAAATGTTCAAAGAAGTTGGTATAACATGGTACCCCAAAATAACAACAGCATAAAAAATCTACTACATTTTTCTAAGAAAGACAACATTTCAGATAACAAAAAATCTGGCTGACTTGCTTTATTTCTCTTCAAATGGCGTAACCATTCAGGGACATGGTTGAAAAGTAGTGCTTATCAACTCCAACAGATGTCTCAACATGTCTGACATACTTCTACTTAGAATACATTCCAAATTATGACACCTTTCGCTGTTCAAAGTTGTGGTCGAGATAACTCGACTGAGACGTCTTTCCGTGATCGAGGATATCTCGACCATAGCACTGAAAAGGTTAACTGGTAGTTAACTGTTTAGAATACAATCAGATTTACATTGGTAGGAACAAACATAATTTAGAAACCAGAGCGAAGAGACAGATAAGTCAGCAGTGGCTGATCATGTTTGGTCATCAAAGCATGAAATAAATCAAATTCAAATTTTCAAATTCAAATTCAATTTTATTTTCCATAGAGATTACAGAAATCCATCAGACATTGTCAGTATATTATTTACATTTACAAAATAAAATTATATTTACAGACGCTTATTAAAATAGTCAATAGATTTAATGGTTTGGGAGAAAATATTTATTTTGAAAAATAAAGATCGCGTGATAAATTTTGAAATCCCGCCAATAGATGTTGTCTATAATTTTGTGTTGGTCCCAGTAGATGGCAGTAAGATAGCAAGCTATTCCTTAACTTCCAGAAATAACCAAAGGCTATTCAGTAAACAGGCTGAGAATGAAACGAATGCATATCGTTACTGGTCCTGGAGTATTTTACAAGAGATAAGTAATTAGTGAAGTGTGTTGCTAGAAGTATTGCAGTTTATTAATAATCCTGATGTTATCCTTGAGATCATCAATGGTATGGGGATTCTGCTCGTACACTTTTCCTTTCAAGTACCCCCATAAATAAAAATAACATGTTGACAAATCTGGTGACTGTGGTGGCCATGTTTTTGCTGACAGTCCTTTCTTGAGTGAACCTCTGATGAATGCAGTAAGTGACCTCTCAGATGCATAACATGTTGCCCCATCTTGTTGAAAGAAGCAGTAATTATGTTTCTCTTCTGCTAGTTGGGAAGGTAAAGCAGACATCCGTCTTGACTGCTGTCAAAGACTGGGCAGATTATGCGTTACGCAGTCATGGGCTGCCAACCAATCTTTTGGTTGTAGGGGTTGCTTGAACAATAGCTTTGGATTTTGAGCTGCCCAATACCTGCTATTCTGGGAGTTTACTTATCCCGATAGATGAAATCAAGCTTCATCACTCATGATGAACATCTGCAACCATGACCAACAACCAGCAGCAGAAGTTTGTGTGTTTAACTCTATCATGCTCCTTCATTGTTGTATAGCTGTCAATTGGTATGGTTTGAATTTCAAAGACTTTAACACATTTAAGTTAATTGATGAAAGTTATTAATTTCTTCACACTAGCCGTATACAGACTGAAGTATTGGATTGATAGAGTCAACATGAAAAATTCAATGCCATGGCTGGGATTTGAAGCACGGATCTCCTGATTTCCACGATAGTACTTGTGTCCCAGGCTTCATCATTTAACTCTTATTATTTAAGTTAATTGATGGAAGAGTGACTGGATGGAAACCAGTGGATCCGTGGTTCAAATCCCGGCCATGGCATTGAATTTTTCATGTTGACTCTATTAATCCAATACCTTAGCCTATATATGGCTAGTGTGAAGAAATGATTAATTTCCATCAATTAACTAAAATAATAAGAGTTAAATGATGAAGCCTGGGACTCAAGTACTTACAATAGTAAGTCGTCACAAATGGCGTATCTCGGATGTGAGAACCCCTAGTGGTCTACCGGGGAAATATATGAGTCAGTTGTAGAATTTAATGTCATGATGGCAAACTGGCCATGGCAGCTCAATGGTTAAGAGTGACTGGATGGAAAGCAGTAGATCCATGGTTCAAATCCCGGCCGTGGCATTGAATTTTTCATGTCGACTCTATCAATTCACTTCAACACATGTCCGCAACTTCTACTGGCAAAAATCTGTTGAGCTTAATTTGTGGTAAACAATGGTGCAAGAACAATGAAAACAAATATGCAGAATATAGTATAGCCAACACAATTACATTTTAAGAAAGAAAGAAAACAATACGCTACATCATTTCTTACCAAATCCTACGAGATGAAACAAGATGAGCCAGTTTTATCTGCCCAAGCATGTATTTAAGATACTTTCATGACAAATAAAATGTATATCTTGAATTTTCTGTGAATTTACTCAGAAGTCCTCTTCATTGTGAATGACTTTTGTATAACTGTAAGACAGACAAAATATTACTACACAGAACTGTAGATTGTCTCATACCTTTTTTTCTCTGTAGACTGAACCATTTCTGAGATATTTCTAGTTATTTGTCTGTATTTTTTAATACTTGTACTTTTCTCAAATGTGAAGTCATTATTCATTTTTTAACTCTTAGCCATGCAAAGAGAATATAATTTCAAGGTCATCACATGGTGACTACATCTTTGAAGTTGATAATTACTTAAAATTTATGGTATTCTCATATTACCTAGGATCCTACAAGCAAATTAGCAATTAGATAAAGTTTATCTCAATTAACATGAAGTAGATAGAGGAATAAGCATTTGTAAATTTGCTGTTGCAGTGTATAAGTCTCCGAGGACAAGTCAGCAACATATCACAGAGACGTGATATCCTGCAGAAAACAATTGATAACGTGCCCATTCATAAGGTTTGTATTTCTACAAAAAACTTCATCCTAATATCTTTAACTGAATGTGGAAAAACAGAAATTACTTGGTGCTTAAAATATGAAACTACAGTAGAACTCCAATTATAATTGAAGTCATGAAAGAAGGTAATCTAAGGAAACAAACAAAAGTCATTTAATATGCGTATATAATGATATACATTTAATGAGTACAAAACAATGCTGTTTACATTTTGTACTTACTGATGAGTCATTGCCTGTATATGTGGTAGTTGATACGTTATGTTTACAAACAAAGGGCCAAATAATGGTGTTCAATTTAACTATATTCATTGCTTGTTGTCATTTAATACATTCATTGCAATCCAGTTAATTGGGGTTCTACTGTATTTTAAAATATTAAGACATTTCAAGAAGGAAGAGAGAGCCCACCTCGGTAGCGTAGATGGTAGCATGTCTGCCTCACATTCAAGAGGTCCCGAGTTCGAATCTCGGTTAGGGTGAGCTACCTGGATAAGGTTTTTTTCCCAGGGTTTTCCCTTATCCTTAGAGACGAATGTCAGGTAACTCTAAGCTCCATGGACCCCGGACGCATTGAGCATCATTTCACCCATTTCATTCGTCTGATATGACTAAATGTTGGAGGACATAAATTACAAAAAAAAAAAAAAAAAAAAAAAAAAATAGAGAGTGAAGTGTATCAAAGTATAAACTTGAAAAGAAGCGTAGGGACAGTGAAGCACAAACTAGTACAAAATTGAATCGAGAATATATTGACACATTGCTTCACTCACACTGTTTATTCACAGGACATGTTTCAAGAGCTCTTGCTCCTATCCTCAGCTGATACTCGACTAGTGCAAGTTGTAGTGGTTTCTTCTTTCTCCGTACTGTCAATAGATGGCGTGATGTACTTGTCAAAGATGTCCGGTGGTGGAGTTTCAAAATTCATGACTCTATGACGATTTTTGTTAATGAAGATTTTTTCCATTTTTTTCCTGTGAATAAACAGTGTGAGTGAAGCAATGTGTCAATATATTCTCGATTCAATTTTGTACTAGTGAAGTGTATGTTGAAATATGTAATAAAACTGAAAGGGAAGATTAGCATAGGACCATGGAGCTGTACAAAATTCACAACAAACTGTAACATTATACAGAAACAAAGATGGCAACTTTACAGGATTGCTGTTTTGTAACCAATGATTGTGTGTATGTGGGATTTTCTTCCAGTGACCTTGGTGCCACTAGCAGTGAATGATCCACTCAAGGCTATACTTTATCGGGTGTTAATGTCAACTGTCATTTCCTGCTGTGTTGCAAAAGTGAAATTTATTCAAACATGTGTCTTGTGTGCGAATCATTTTACAGTATTCATATTAGTGTTGTTGCTGTCCTTCTTCTTCTTTAACTTTACTAGTTTTACCACTATCGTGGTGTTAGGGGATTCTTGTTCCTCTATTCTTTATGCCCTTAGGCGTCAGGTTGAGGAATAGAAATTCTGGATTAGACAGGATGATTAGCTAGATGCCTGGAATGAGAGAGAAGTAGATGAATGGAATGAGGGTGAAATGAATTAAAGTAAAGATGATAATGGAGCAATTGGTGGAATGATAAATGGGGAAACAACGAGATCATGGAGAAAACCTGCCCCTGTGCCATTTGTTCACCACAAATCTCACATGCGGTCGCCTGGGACTGAACCCAGGCCACCTTGGTAAGAGTCAAGCATTCTAACAGCTCAGCTAAGAGCGCTACCCTGATACTGATATAATTGCTTGATAGAATTAATCATTTAATAAAGAAATAATATGGATGAATAATTGCAATAAATGAATTCAATTTTAAAGGGAATCGATTAATGACACTAAACAACACTTACTTTTTAAATTTTCCTGGAACATGTTTAAGAGACTTTGCCTCCATTGTCAACCAGACATCGACTGGCTCTCAATGGTGTAGCTGGTGATATTTTGTCATATTTAATTTTTAATTTATTGCGGCCAATAGACTCTTACAAGAGCATCTGACACTGTCAATTATCTCTATACAGTCAAAATACAAAATGATCAAAATACATAAGTTATTTACAAAATATAGAGTTGTTTACAAAAGTATAAGTTATTTAAAAAGATCAAAATGCCTAAATTACGTACAAACCTTATTGTATACATAGGTATACAACTCATTTATACTACATACATACATATATATTACAGTTCATTTATACTATACAAACATTTTTGAATTAGGTATGATTTTAAGACCAGTTTAAATTTTGAGTCAGAAGTATTCTTAATTACAGATGGCAATTTATTATACAATATGGCTCCTATTTTAAATGGATCTTTATTAGTTTGAGTTTTATTCGTGCTCACCCTATGGTAATCAGTTGCTCTCCTCTGGTGGCAGTTCGAGGAACTTGCTGAACAAATCTTTCTGGGGGATGTCGAAATTGAATACTTTGTTTCTATTTTTTGAAATGAAGATTTGTTCCCATGTGGACAGTTCTTGTTTTCCTGATGTATGTTTTAGTACTTTTGGTTCTGGATTTATGTTGTGGTTTTCTCCCTAAAAATGTGTGGCAACTGCTTATTTTTCTAATTGTTTATATTTTATGTTTCTAAAGTGTTCCTTTGCTCTTGTTTCTAAATTTCTTTTGGTTTTTCCAATATAAATTTAACTACAGTCACAACATTCAATTTGATATATACCAGATTTTTTGTTAGATGGAATGGCATCTTTGAAGTTTGAGCAAATTAGGTTTTTTTAAGGAGTAATGGTTGACTGGTGCTAGTTGAATGTTTTGTTTTTTTGAAGACTTTCTTGAATTTATCAAAGGCCCATGGATGGTAAATGAATTTTTTGAAGATCATTTTAGTTTCTGTAGCTGAGAGGGTTGTGGTTTCCTCTAGTAGTTTCTTCTTTTTTGCTAAGTTCACTTTTTTGTCTACTAGTGATTTGGGAAAGTTATTTTTTTGTGCTATTTCAATAATTTTGTTGTATTCTGTTTTGTATTCTTCTGCTGTGAGAGGGATGTTGACCAGTCTGTGTGCTAAACTATTGAAGATTGTCTGTTTGTGGGATCTTGAGTTGTAGCCATTAGCTTTTATGTAGTTTTCTGTCTGTGTTGGTTTTCTGTAAATGCCAAATGTTATTCTGTTTTTATTTCTCATTATTTTTAGATCCAAAAATTGTAAATACTCGTCTTTTTCTATTTCTACAGTGAACTTGATGCTTTTTTCTTGGATATTTAAAAGTTTTAGTGCATCACTGATGTGTTTTTTTGGTATTATTGCAAAGATGTCATCTACATATCGTTGCCAGAGTTTGAACATCCAAGGGAAACCTTTGGTGATACTTATTTCTAATGCACTCATGTACAGATCGGCCAGGAAGGGTGATAGGGGGTTCCCATTGCTAAACCAGAAGTTTGGTGGAAATATTTTGTTTGAAACTGGAAGAAATTCTGTTCTATGTATAATTTGGTTAGTTCGATGTAATCTGAAGTTTCAGGTGCTGCCATTCCAAGGGATTTGAGCCTTTTTCTATCAATGTTGGGAGTTGATTAACTGGTATGCTGGGAAACAGTGATTTAACATCGAACGAGACTAGTGTGTCCTCTTCTTTTAGTTCAGTATCCTTAATGTGTTCTATAAGTTCATATGTGTTTTTGATGCTTAGGCTATCGAATTATGGAAATGAGTTGAATTTATTAGCCACTTTGCAAGTTTTATCGCAGTTTTTAAGTTTTTTTTTTGCATTTGCAAGTTATTACCGCATACCATTTTTTGAAAAAACCATAGCAAAATCAAGCATAATACCAAACAAATATACAGTTAAACCGGATAACCCAACCTTACCTAGACCTTATGGCTTACACAAAATACACAAACCATCCATAACAATGAGACCTATAGTTAGCAGTATAAATTCACCACCACCACCACCACCACCACCACCACCACCACCACCACCACCATCATCATCATCATCATCATCATCATCATCATCATCATCATCATCATCATCATCATCATCATCATCATCATCATCATCATCATCATCATCATCATCATCATCATCATCATCATCATCATCATCATCATCATCATCATCATCATCATCATCATCATCATCATCATCATCATCATCATCATCATCATCACCATCATCATTACATACAAACTTGCAAAGTGGCTAATAAACAAATTCAACTCATTTCCAAAATTCGACAGCCTAAGCATCAAAAACACCTAAGAACTTATAGAACACATTAAGGATACTGAACTAAAAGAAGGGGACACACTAGTCTTGTCGATGTTAAATCACTGTTTCCCAGCATACCAGTAAAACAACTCCCACCATTGATAGAAAAATGGCTCAAATCACTTGGAATGTCATCACCTGAAATTTCAGATTACATCAAACTAACCAAATTATACATAGAACAAAATTTCTTCCAGTTTCAAACAAAATATTTCTACCAAACTTCAGGGTTAGCAATGGGCAACCCCCTATCACCCTTACTGGCCGATCTGTACATGAGTGCATTAGAAATCAGGATCACCAAAGGTTTCCCTTGGATGTTCAAACTCTGGCAACGATATATAGATGACATCTTTGCAATAGTACAAAAAAAAAACACATCAGTGATGCACTAAAACTTTTAAATATCCAAGAAAAAAGCATCAAGTTCACTGTAGAAATAGAAAAAGACAAGTATTTACCATTTTTGGATCTAAAAATGAGAAATAAACTTTGGCATTTACAGAAAACCAACACAGACAGACAACTACATAAAAGCTAATGGCTACAACTCAAGGTAAATAAATTTATTCATCCTTTTGATCATAGTACATGATATAGGACACGTCAAGTACTTATAACTAAAAATTATACAGTAAACATTTACACAACACAAGTTTAGAAATGAAAATTCAGAAACTGTATGTACAATATAACAATTTATCTGTAGTTGACATTCAAAAAATTCACCTATACTATAAAAACAATGTTCTAACAGGAACTTTTTTACACAGCATTTAAATTTAGGAAGTGCAGATATTGTCAACCTAATATAATAAATTACACACCCAGAAGGGGTTCATGGAAAAGTATTTAAAAACTCATCAACTGAGTAAAAACAATGTTGCAATAGCAGATATTTCACCTTGTGCTTAAATGCAGTTTCTGAGGTGGTGAGTTTAATATTGTCGGGTAGCTTGTTATATAAGGTAATTCCAGAGTGTATTAACGCTTTTGCTGAATAGTGATGTATTATGTGTAACCATGCTCAGTTTATGCCTATTTCTAGTAAGATAATCATGTTTTTCAGAGTTTGTATGAAAATAAACCAAGTGTTTTCTAACAAACATCACGACTTCTAGTATATATAGACAAGGAAGTGGCAATATATGGAGTGATTTGAATAAATTGATACAAGAATCCCTTTGTTTCTTTCCCATTATTGTTCTGATTACTCGTTTTTGAATTTTAAAGATTATATTTTCTTTATCACAGTTACCCCAAAAAGTCACTCCAAATTTTAGTAACCTATTGAAATGAGCAAAGTATAGATTCCTCAAAGTGTTCAAATTTGCAATATTTTTTATGGTTCTGAACATAAAACAAAGCTGGCTTAGCTTAGATACCAGTTTTTCAACATGTGTGTTCCATTTCAGGTGCTCGTCAATCCATACACCCAAGAATTTAGTAGTGGGTTTATAGTGCACCAATTCATTATCTAATTTTATTTGTGTCTTATATACATTAGTATTCTGAATATGGATGAAGGAAATGGCTACAGATTTATTCTTATTTATTATTAACCTGTTTTGTATAAACCATTCCTGCATTCTTTGGTCTAAGCTCAGTATGTCAGACTTAACATCATTGTCATTTCCCATTACATCTATGGATGTGTCATCTGCAAACAGTACAACCTTATTTGGCTGTAGATGATTTGCTAAATCATTTATGTATAGCAAAAATAAGAAAGGTCCCAGGACTGAACCTTGAGGGACCCCACAAGTTACCTGTGTTTTTTTTTTTTTTTCCCTGATCTATGTACTTCGGATGTAAGATTTTGGCAGTTTATTTGCACTATTTCAACTAGTTGTTCATGTTGATTTAGATATGAACTAAACCAACTATTTGCTATGCCTCTTATACCAAAGCATTCTAGTTTTTCCAACATTACTTCTTGATTAACTAGATCAAACGCTTTAGTAAGGTCTATCAGAACCTGCCTGTATATCTTCTTGTATTTATTAAAATATACTTTAAAACTCTCTGATCCCACAAACAGGCAATCTTCAATAGTTTAGCACACAGACTGGTCAACATCCCTCTCACAGCAGAAGAATACAGAATAGAATACAACAAAATTATTGAAATAGCACAAAAAATGACTTTCCCAAATCATTAGTAGACAAAAAAGTGAACTTAGCAAAAAAGAAGAAGCTAATAAAGGAAACCACAACCCTCTCAGCTACAGAAACTAATATGATTTTCAAAAATTTCACTTACCATCCATGGGCCTTTGATAAATTCAAAAAAGTCTTCAAAAAACAAAACATTCAACTAGCACCATTACTCCTTAAAAAACCTAATTTGTTCAAACATCAAAGATGCCATTCCTTCTAACAAAAAATCTTATATATATCATACTGAATGTTGTGAATGTACTCAAATTTATATTGGAAAAACCAAAAGAAATTTAGAAACAAGAGCAAAGAAACTCTTTAGGAACATAAAATATAAACAGTTAGAAAAATCAGCAGTTGCCACGCATTTTTGGGAAAAAAACCCACAACATAAATCCAGAACCAAAACTACTAAAACATACATCAGAAAAACAAGAACTGTCCACGTGAGAACAAATCTTCATTTAAAAAAATAGGAACAAAGTATTCAATAGATAGAGTCAACATGAAAAATTCAATGCCATGGCCGGGATTTGAACTACGGATCTCCAGGTTTCCGTCCAGTCGCTCTACCCCTTGAGCTACTATGACCAACGTGGTTTGATGGGGAAATATTCAGGTCAAATGGGGAATTTAATGTCAGGATGGCACATTGGCCATGGTAGCTCAAGGGTTAGAGCGACTGGATAGAAACCAGGAGATCCGTGGATCAAATCCTGGCCATGGCATTGAATTTTTCATGTTGACTCTATCTATCAAAAACCTTAGCCTATATATGACTAGTGTGGAGAAATGATTAATTTCCATCAATTAACTAAAACAAAGTATTCAATTTCAACATCCCCCAAAAAGATTTGTTCAGCAAGTTCCTCGAACTGCCACCAGAAGAGACCTATGACAAAATATCGCCAGCTACACCACTGAGAACTAGTCAATGTCTGGTTGACAATGGAGGCAAAGTCTCTGAAACATGTTCCGGTAAAATTAAAAAGTAAGTGTTGTTTAGTGTTATTAATAGACTCCCTTTAAATTTAATTTATAACAACAACACTGTTTTCAACACTTCCACGAAAGGAATTGCAATAAATGATTTCCATACATTAAAATCAATGTATATTAAAAGAATTATGACTTACAATTTGATCAGAAAAGAAATCGGCAGATAGTTTAAGATTTGAGGAAACGGCAATTAGTTAAATCAGTGTAGGCTTAGCTAGCAGTTATGCAGGACATTAAAAAATGAACATACACATAGCTGGTGCAGAAAATAAACAAGGTGAATGAGCACCTTCAAATTTGACCACATACGAGGGCTGATCAACAAAGACTGCGACTGATTTTTTTTTCACAGATGTTTGTTACTGCAATTTAATGTTTACATGATGGTACATTTTAGTTAATTGATGGAAATTGATCATTTCTTCACACTAGCCGTATATAGGCTAAGGTTGTTGACAGAGTCAACATGAAAAATTCAATGTCATGGCCGGGATTTGAACCACGGATCTTCTGGTTTCCGTCCAGTCGCTTTTAACCTCTGAGCTACCATGGCCAGCGTGCCATCCTGACATTAATGAGTCAACATTCATGAGTCAACTGGAGAATTTTATGTCAGGACTACACGTTGGCCATGGTAGCTCAAAGGTTAAAAGCGACTGGACGGAAACCAGACAGAGCTGTCAGAGAAGAAGTCCTGAAGAAGCCCCACATAGTTGGGACGAAACGTCGACCAGAGGAACATCAAAGACGCGGTCCTACCCAGAAGACCTAGTTACTACTGAAGATCCATGTTTCAAATCCCGGCCATGGCATTGAATTTTTCATATTGACTATCTATCAACAACCTTAGCCTATATACGACTAGTGTGAAGAAATGATTAATTTCCATAAATTAACTAAAATAATAAGAGTTAAACGATGAAGCCTGGGATTTAAGTACTTACGATAGTAAGTCACCACAAACAGTATATCTCGAATGCGAGAGCCCCTAGTGTTCTACCGGGGAAATTTATGAGTCAACTGGAGAATTTAATGTCAGGACGGCAAGTTGGCCATGGTAGCTCAAAGGTTAAGAGCGACTGGACGGAAACCAGAAGATCCGTGGTTCAAATCCCGGCCATGGCATTGAATTTTTCATATTAACTCTATCTATGATGGTACATGTTTACATAATGTTTACAAGAATAGTTACATATCTACACAGATGAATCTAACTTGGACAACAACTCAGAAGCAGGAATTGAGTGTGCACTGTTCTCATTCTATCAACCAGCAGGATTCCACACAACAAATTTTGATGCAGAAGTAACGGCTATTCATATTTCACTGCAACACCTTCTATACAGAATAGATAAATTCAAAAATGCTGTCATACTTTCTGATTCTAAAGCAGCATTATGTGCAATAAGTTCATATAAAATGAGGTCAATTCAAATTAAAGAATGTCACAAAATGATCCAACAACTTCAAAAATTACAGAAAAGAATTATATTACAATGGATACCTGCACATTGTGGAATTGCTGGAAATGAATCAGCTGATTTTCTTGCCAAAAAAAGGTGCAAATTTAATTCAGAACAAAAGTTAAAGCTTACCCTTTACATCCATAAAAAGATTAATCAAAGGCAAATATAAAAACAAACAAAACCAATCAATATCTAACAAAGCCAAAGATAAAAAATGGAACATTTTAATTAAAAATCCAGAAATTATTCCAGAAATCCCACATAAAGCTGCAGTAGCAAATTTTAGATTACTTACGGAACATGATTATTTGGCCAAACACTTACACAGAATAGGAATTTATACAAGTCCAAATTGTCCTTTGTGCAACAAAGAAGAGGAAATGACTGAAGAACCTGTGAAGTCCTACCTGCTGGACCCACTACACAGAAATATTGGAGAGCAAGAGAGCTAATGGCTTCATTGCCAAAGCCTAGCATTTGAAAACAACAACATGTTTACATGATCTTTTTCAAAGTAGTCCCCTCTTACTTCAATGCACTTTTTATAGCGTCTCTGCTAGTCCTTGAACACATGCTGCAGACCATTCTTTGTCAGGTCCTTGAGAATTGCCTTCACTTTTCTTGAGCACTGCTTCAGAGTTCTCAAATCGAATATCCCCATGCTTTGCCTTTATGATGGGAATAAAAAAAAAGTCACAGGGTGCAAGATCGAACCTATAAGGTGGATGTGGTACACAGGTAATGTTGAATCGAGCCAGAAACTGCATGAATTGATTTGCGAGGTCAGGTCTTGCATTGTCATGATGAAATCGCCACCCAGTCCGGGAAAGCTCTGGTCGTTTCTTAGCAATGTGCTTCCTCAGTGTAGCCAATACTGAAGTGTAGTATGCTGCTGTAACAGTAGTGCGAGGGGGGAGGGGGAACTGCATGCTGGTAAATCATTCCATTACAGTCAAAAAATGTGATCATCACTTTCCCTGCAGATGGAACAACTTTTGTCTTTTGTGGTGTTGGAGAACCTGGCGATTTCCACACTGTGCTGGCTTGTTTTTCTTCAGGATCATAATGATGTAGCCATGACTCATCACTGGGGATAATCAATTTAAAAAATGCATCCCTTCCATCAGCAAAGAGATGCAGCACCTCATGGCTAGTGTCCATTTACACAGACTTTTGTTTGGGAGTCAACAGATGTGGCACCCAACGAGCACAAACTTGGGTCATACGAAATGGTTGTGCATAATTGTAAACACACTGCCATATGAAATTCTCAACACTTCACTGAGGTTATGTAATGTTATACGCCGATCCTCTCAGACAATCACAGCAGCTGTGTTGATGTTGACTTCAGTCCCATCAGAAGCCGAAATACAGGCCACCTTGCTTAACACTGACAAGTCGGCCTTCTTTGAAGTCCTTGAGCCACCTAAATACTGTTGCATGAGGTAGTGCATCTTCACTGTACGCTTGCTTCAGCTTTTCATAAGTTTTGGTGGCTGTATGGTTTAAAACGAAATCAGAATTTGATTGCACTGCACTGCTCCTCTCACATCACCTCCACTGGCTAGTATGCGAAATGCACATAGGGTCTACAAAATAGAGCTTTACTACCAACCTACCAATATGAGAGTGCTGCCGCCTACCGACATTATAGATAAAAACCTACTCTTTTCAAATATTTATGTTACAGATACGAAACTATCACAGAAGCTACAGGAAAAAATCAGTCTCAGTCTATGTTGATCAGCCCTCGTAATACCAAAACTTTGCTGGGGTGGTTGTTCTTGTTGTGTAATTAGTTCACTCAAATGCCTACTTGACTACTGAAAAATTGATGCTAGAACAAATAATTATATACTATACATATGTGAAAACCAAATCATGTAGACAATATGAGGAGACATTTCCTGGTGTTATAGAGATATGTTGGTTAATAAGTTTAGAACAACAGGATAACAAAAGGCTAAACTCGGAAGTTAAAAAAAAAAGTAGAAGAAGAAGAAGAAGAAGAAGAAGAAGAAGAAGAGAAGACGAAGACGAAGACGAAGACGAAGACGAAGACGAAGACGAAGACGAAGACGAAGAAGAAGAAGAAGAAGAAGAAGAAGAAGAAGAAGAAGAAGAAGAAGAAGAAGAAGAAGAAAAGAAGAAGAAGAAGAAGAAGAAGAAGAAGAAGAAAGAAGAAGAAGAAGAAGAAGAAGAAGAAGAAGAAGAAGAAGAAGAAGAAAAGAAGAAGAAGAAGAAGAAGAAGAAGAAGAAGAAGAAGAAAAAAGAAGAATAAGAAGAAGAAGAAGAAGAAGAAGAAGAAGAAGAAGAAGAAGAAGAAGAAGAAGAAGAAAAGAAGAGAAGAAGAAGAAAAGAAAGAGAAGAAGAAGAAGAAGAAAGAAGAAGAAGAGAGAAGAAGAAGAAGAAGAAGAAAGAAGAAGAAGAAGAAGAAGAAGAAGAAGAAAAGAAGAAGAAGAAGAAGAAGAAGAAAGAAAGAAGAAGAAGAAGAAGAGAAGAAGAAGAAGAAGAAGAAGAAGAAGAAGAAGAAGAAGAAGAAGAAGAAGAAGAAGAAGAAGAAGAAGAAGAAGAAGAAGAAGAAGAGAAGAAGAAGAAGAAGAAGAAGAAGAAGAAGAAGAAGAAAGAAGAAAAGAAGAAGAAGAAGAAGAAGAAGAAGAAGAAAGAAGAAGAAGAAGAAGAAGAAGGAAGAAGAAGAAGAAGAAGAAGAAGAAGAAGAAGAAGAAGAAGAAGAAGAAGAAGAAGAAGAAGAAGAAGAAGAAGAAGAAGAAGAAGAAGAAGAGAAGAAGAAGAAGAAGAAGAAGAAGAAGAAGAAGAAGAAGAAGAAGAAGAAGAAGAGAAGAAGAAGAAGAAGAAGAAGAAAAATTGCTGAAGTTGTTGCATCCTTTGAATGTTTTACAAATAAGTCTTTAAGAGGTGTTGCACAACAAATGGGTGTTTCAATATGGTGGCTAAACTTTAAAACTGAAACTCTACAGAATGACAATGGTTCATGAATTTACAGCATTGTAATAAAGAGGAATTTCACAGTGCAAATGGACACCACTTGTAACAAAGTTAACACTCATTATAGTGTATCCTGCCATCACTTGCGAGTGTGTGATGGAGTAGTTGAGCATGCCATGGTGATCTGTGGTAAGCCATAAAGTGATCACCCTGTACAATGGAATACTAGGAAACTAAAAGTATGGAGTATGTAGAAAAAGTGGGATAATTTAACAGCTAGAAATTTAATGCTAACATCTAGTTAGTAATGCATAGATATAGTCATAGCAAACCGGAAAAAAAATGAAAAAGTTGGATCATTACTCCTCGATCTTTCTAAAGCATTTATTGATTGCATCGACCACACTATAATGTTAAAAAAGCTGGAAGCATATGGGATAAGAGGCTTGGCAAAACTGTTCAGGTCCTATTTGGTAGACAGGAAACAGTCAACATTAATATTTGATAGAAGGGGAAAACTGGTAAGCAAAGTGCCTCAGAATTCAAGCAGGTCATATATGGGGTAGCACAAGGGTCGGTCCTGGGACCATTATTGTTTATATTATATATAAATGATACTAAAGCTATATGTAAGGGCAGGAATATAGGCATTTTAAAGGATAACTTATTGAAATCTATTGATTTAGTTATAAATAACTTTAAACCAAACTATCTTTCTTGTAATATGACAAAAACCACTTCAATTCTTTTCTCACAGAATAACAAAAATGCCACAAATCTGTCATTACCTGTAAATGACTGTAACATCGAAGATGTAAGTGAACATAAATTCTTAGGAATATTTCTTGACAGAAAACTAACATGGGCAGGATACTTAAGTCATATCTGTGACAAAATAAGGAAAGCTGTATATTTGTTACGTTACTTCAAAAATATCTTTGATAAAAAGAGCTTAAAATTATTATGGAGTTATATATCCACATTTATTATATGGAATAGAAATTTGGGGCTGTGCCGCTCCAACACATATGGGAAGGTTATTTAGATTGCAAAAAAGGGCCACCAGAATTATTTACAATTTGAGTTCTCAAGAATCATGTAGGGAAGTATTTAAGGATAAAGGAATATTAACAGTATGCTCTCTGTGTGTTTATAAAGTAATAACTTATGTGGTACAAAAGGAAAATCCTAAATATAGTAATATTCATAGTCATAACACTAGGCACAAGGATGACTTTTTTAGGCTAAGTTTTAATAATAATAATATTTCTGACAGGTACCCAAATGTGATGCGATTATTGCTCCGCCAGAAATTCCCAGCACATCTAAAGCCTTGTAAAGGCAAGCAATTCGAGGGTATTCTGAAGAAGTACGATACTTGATAACTAAAGGTCTGTATTTTATTGATGAATTTTAAACTTTGTACCACACCAATTTTGTTGTCATGTAAACTTATGTACATACTATTTGTAACAAAAACTTCACTTATCTTAAGAAAATGATGTCAATTTTTCTTATTAATTGAGATCGATTTCACAAACAAATCGTTTGTGAAAATAAAATAAAATTGAAAATAAAATAAAATCATTTGTTTAGATTGTAATCAGGTTTATATTGGAAAGATGAAACGTAATTTGGAAGCCAGAACAAAAGAACATTTTTGTAACATTAAGTATAAACAAACTGATAAATCGGCCGTAGCAGATCAGTTTTGGTCATTTAACCATGAAATAAATCCTGAAGTTAAATTATTAAAACAGTTAAATTGTCCGATAGATTTAATGGTTTGGGAAAAGATATTTATTTAAAAAAATAAGCATCGCATAGTGAATTTTGAAATACCAGCAGTTGATTCTGTTTTTAGGTTTGTTTCGTTTTCAGATTTTGGTAATACTGAAAAAACATAATAACATAGTAAACAGTATCCTTGACGATGAAGTGTGTTGACTGATGATACAAATAATTTTTTTGTGAAATCGATCTTAATTAATAAGAAAAACTGACATCATTTTCTTAAGATAAGTGAAGTTTTTCTTACAAATAGTTATATTTGTGTAATATTCATTGCTTCACTGTAACTAGCTTAATTTTCTTCGTAATTATGTACATATATACCATGCCAAAATGATTCCTTAATTTGTTCCTAAAAACAATTGTGAAAGGGTAGAGCCAGACTGAAAAATTCAATGCCATAGCCGGGATTTAAATCATGGATCTTCTGGTCTCCGTCCAGCTGCTCTAAACCATTGAGCTACTATGGCCAACGTACCATGATGACATTAAATTTTCTAACTGACTGGTGTTTTTTCCCTTTCATAGTGCGTCCTACACATGGCTAGTGTGAAAGAACAATGAATTTCCATTAATTGTACCTAATAGTGGTTCGAACTATAAAGTCCAGGCCTTAAAGTACTTACAGCATAGTAAGTCGTCATTAAGGTAGTTGTCTCATGTGTTTATGTGAACTCCTAGTGGTTTACCGGGAAAAACACGAGTCAGTTGGAGAATTTAATGTCATGTTGGCACATTGACCATAGTAGCTCAATGGTTAGAGTGGCTGGACGGAGACCAGAAGATCCGTGGTTCAAATCCCAGCTATGGCATTGAATTTTTCAGTCTGGCTCTACACTTTCATACTGCGTCCTACACACAGCTGGTGTGAAAGAACAATTAATTTCAATTAATTGACCTAATAGTGGTCCGAACTATAAAGTCCGGGCCTTAAAGTACTTACAGCATAGTAAGTCGTCATTAAGGTAGTTGTTTCATGTGTTTATGAGAACTCTTAGTGGTTTACCGGGAAAAACATAAGTCAGTTGGAGAATTTAATGTTATGTTGGCATGTTGGCCATAGTAGCTCAATGGTTTAGAGCGGCTGAACAGAGAGCAGAAGATCCGTAGTTCAAATCCCAGCTATGGCATTGAATTTTTCAGTCTGGGTCTACTCTTTCATAGTGCATCCTACACACAGCTGGTATGAAAGAACAATTAATTTCCAATAACAATTGTATTTATATATGTATTTATATGTATAAATTTTGACAAGGTCAGAAACTGCAAAGTCTATTGACAATAAATGATAATGATTATCCGGGCTTGTAGGCCGTGGTCTGGTGGAAAATCTTCTTCCAGACGTTTCCTTCGAAACTGTGTCAAACATCCTCAATGGCGTAGCCGTAACATTATAATAATCATTATCTACCAAATGACTCCGGCTGTGAAAGCCTACGCATTACAATAAATGATAATATTATTATTATTATTATTATTATTATTATTATTATTATTATTATTATTATTATTATTATTATTATTATTATTAATCATCATCATCTTTGAATATAGTAGCGAAATGTCCTGAAAGGTTTCTTCATTAACTTTCTATAAAAATAAATTGGGAAAGATGAGGATAAATAAATTATTGTAACAGGCATGTAATAGAAGAATGTTTCATTTATGAAATGTGAAATAAAGCAATCATTCATTCAATGTAACTGAATTTACTTTTTTGTGATAATTTCAGGTGGAGTTCCAAGATCAGGAACAATACACTTGACTGCGTGATAGAAGCAGGAGAGCTCTTACATTCAAAACGGATGGGAAATTTACAATGACTGCTCATACTACAGATGATGCAGTAACTACATTTTATATGCATATAACTAATTAACATATGCAGATATGTACTAAATTAAGTGTTGGTTTTACAGTATACTGTCATTAAATTACTTTGAGTTGTATATAGTGTTTTATGTATGACAATATGATGTAACTGAGACTACATTTAACATTATAATCAACTTAGATTTTATCGGAAATTGTTCTTTCTTGCCGGCTAAGTGCTGGCTAATTTTGTAAGGTTGAATCAAACTTCACAAACCTGATGTGACTTTTTCTATTCACTTTTCAACAAACTATTCTTGTAAAGTTGATTCTTTTACCTACTTCTTGTTAAAACAGATAAACCTTCATTACTCATTACACAAATATAAATATTTGTTACTAAATCTCCACTTATCTTAAGAAATTTATGTTAATACTTCTTTCTTCTTTCTAATGGAAATCGATTTCGAAGGCAAATTGCATTCGTCCTCAGTCCATCCAAAAAATAAACTCTGTTGTCAAGGAAATCTCAGTTACCATGTTTATTCTTTTGTTAAGTTATGTTTTCAGCATTACCAACATCTGAAGATGAAACAAACCTAAAAACAGAATCAACTGCCGGTATATCAAAATTCATAACACAATTTTTTTTTTTTGAGTTTGATTTATGAGTCACTATGTTTACACTCAAACTTCACTTACTTGTTGTTGTATAACTGAAACATTTTCAAGAACATTCGATCATACCTCAGCTGTTTGGTGACTAAATGAACATTCCTCTTCTTCCAATACTACGGAGCTCCGATCACTCTGCCATCTGGTGTTAGGGGCACTAAGTTTTAATACTTCATTTAATGCCGGGATTTCAAAATTTATAACTTTATCACGTTTTTTGGTTATGAATATTTTTTTCCCAAATATCCAATTCTATGGGTGTACTTAAAGATTTTAACAGTTTAATGTTGTGGCCAATGTTGTGGTTTTCTGTCCAAAAATGGCGTGAAACTGCAGATTTTTCTGTTTGTTTCAACTTAATGTTCCTCTGGTGTTCTTTTTGCCTGGTTAACAAGTTTCTCTTAGTTTTTCCTATGTTTTTTTTTTTAGGCTATCAAAAACCTTAGCCTATATACGGCTAGTGTGGAGAAATGATTAATTTCCATCAATTTCCTAAAATAATAAGAGTTAAATGATGAAGCCTGGGACTTAAGTACTTACGATAGTAAGTTGCCACAAATGGTGTATCTTGGATGCGAGAGCCCCTAGCGGTCTACCAGGAAAATATATGAGTCAACTGGACAATTTAATGTCAGGACGGCACGTTGGCCATGGTAGCTCAAAGGTTAAGAGCGACTGAATGTAAACCAGGAGATCCGTGGTTCAAATCCTGGCCATGGCATTGAAATTTTCATGTTGACTCTATACCAACTTCTTTAAAAAAAAATTTGAAAATGTTTATTAACCCCAAGGATGGTAAAATTATTTTAAAATTATAATCGTCTTTTATTTTTTAAGAGTAGAAATATAACAGTTTTTTGATATTGGGACTGTGGGTTTGCAGAATTAAAAGTCCAATTTACCGAAATTCTAAATGCTCTTTATTTGCGTAGAAATACACTCCGTAGCAGCAAAATTACATCACATATCACAACACAATTTTCCAAGGTCGATCACAATAACAAACAGCGTTTAGTTTACAACACTCTCAGCTGTTCTCTGTTTACCTCTCGCGACTCACTCACTCTTATCACATGTCTTACAACAACAACTCTTTTTTCACAACTTGCAACTCACCTCTTGGCCAATCGTTGCCTCTTTAAATACTTCACTGATAATTTCTAGATTATTCGAAAATAAACCAGAACCCGAACAGTCTCTATCAGTCAGGAAGTAGCCGGAAATTTCCATTTATCTCAGTTTGTTTGTTTTGGCAGAACTTTATCTGCATGTCATTTTTGTCTGCCGGCTCTTGGTTTTCACACTGCCCGCCTATCAGTTCCTTTTGTGTAAACAAGCGACGCGATCATAGATATGGTTTTGCAACAATATTCAAATTTTTCAATTTTCTTTTGTATAAAATCTTTATTAAAACCCTTAATTAAAGCTGTATTAATAATATGTTAATATTCTTTATTAAATTACTCTTTATTCAGAGGTATATTTATTAATCTAAAAATCAAACTGTTAAAAACAGCAAATTTATGTGAAAAAGGGTTAAAACTTTTTTTTTTTTTTTTTTTTTTTTTTTTTTTTTTTTTTGTAATTATCAATATGAGTAGATTTCCTATAAATACAAAAATCTCTTTTGTTATTATTTCTTATTATTTTCAAATCTAGAAAAGGAAGAAATCCATTAATATATAAATATAAAAAAATTGTTAATGATATTTCTACTCTTAAAAAAATAAAAGATGATTATAATTTTAAAAAATTTACTTACCATCCTTGGGTTAATAAACATTTTCAATTTTTTTTTAAAGAAGTTGGTATAACTTTAGTTCCTCAAAATAAATATAGTATTAAAAATTTACAACAATTTTCTAAAAAAGATAAAATTCCTAATAATAAAAAACCTGGTATTTATGAATTTAATTGTGTAGATTGTGATCAGATTTATATTGGAAAGACGAAACGTAGTTTGGAAACCAGAAAGAAAGAACATTTTTGTAACATTAAATATAAACAAACTGATAAATCGGCCATAGCAGATTATTTTTGGTCATTTAACCATGAAATAAATCCCAAAGTTAAATTATTAAAACAATTAAATGGTCCCATAGATTTAATAGTTTGGGAAAAGATATATATATATATATATATTCTTTTTTTGAAATAAACATTGTGTTATGAATTTTGACATACCGGCAGTTGATTCTGTTTTTAGGTTTGTTTCGTCTTCAGATGTTGGTAATGCTGAAAACATAACAAAAGAAAAAACATGGTAACCGAGATTTCCTTGACAATGGAGTTTGTTTTTTGGATGGACTGAGGATGAATGCAATTTGCCTTCGAAATCAATTTCCATTAGAAAGAAGAAAGAAGTATTAACATCAATTTCTTAATATAAGTGGAGATTTAGTAACAAATATTTATTGCTTCACTGTAACTAGCTTCATTTTCTACATAATCTTCATCACTCATTTACACATTTTGCTAGAGTAGAAGCTAGAGTAATTTCAGCATTAGATCTTTTCTGGTTATCTGATGTTTTGATATTGCATTCTCTCTGCACGAACATGGGAAAAAAGATGAAGAATAACAAGTGATTTGCAGTTGAAAAAGTATACGTTTTCTGAAAGTTCAAACCAATGACAAAGAATATCTTGGAAATGATAATGCTAGAAATGCTATTTGATAAAGTGCTATAACCAAATCTACATTTTTTTTGTTTGATAAGATTTTGTATCTCTTAAGTTTTGCCAGTTGCACAAAAGTTATTCCGAATAAGGAGAACTTCAGAGGATATTGTTAGAAAATTGAAGAATGCATTTCATTTGCCATGAAAAACATATGGTGTTCTCTCTCTCACACACACTAACACAAAAAGTTTTTTCTAAAAATGGTTTTGTGGGCTGGTTTAGTATGCCTATAATTCCAGTGGAACCTTGACATCAAATGCTAATGCTCTATAGCTATGCTACATGAAGGCGTTTTAACTTCTCTTGTTGGATTAATGTATTCTTATAAATCTCCAGCGAGAACTCAAGTACTACAAGGTATGTCACCTTGGCTGACCCCATAGCTCAGTCGATAGAACACCTGCCTGCTGTGCGAGGGTCCTGGGTTCGATTTGCAGCTGGGGGTGGGGATTTTTCTTCAACCAAGATGATTTTTCATCTTCCCCAGAGCCTGGAAGTATGAATGAGTGTGAATGTGTGCGTGAGCTAATGATTTAAAAAAAATATCCAAATTACCAGCAACCCAACATATACAAGTCAACTTCATCGATATGTTCCAAGGAGAATGGCTGCCGATATGACCACTGCAGTTAATGAAGGAGTATAAATGGAACAACAAAAAGGTATGTCCTTATAAAGGTAACTTGCAATGCTGCAAGAACTTTGAATTCAAGGTTTAGAATTAAGCACAATTTAAGGTTGTTTTATTCCCACATAAGGCTGTCATGATAAATCAGCAGTGAAAGCTGAGGATTTATGGTTTGAGTCCCAGCTACAACAATGAATTTTAATATCTGATTTACATTCTAGACTTAATGCTTTTTCAGGGGCAGAAAATGACTATCATATTGGAGTGTTAAATAATTACTTCAGAGTATTAATCAGAAATGTGAAAACCTCACTTAAAGGTTATTCACTTTTTATTTTAGCATATATATGGTATATTTTTTACACAATAAAGTTTGCCCATCAATATTTAGCTCAGTAATGTTTTCTCATTAATGTCACATTTTTCTGGTTACCATGTACAAAGTATACGAATGTAATTGCTCATTTATAAGTTACATTAAGATATACATGGTTTCTGTATGCTCTGACCTTGCTGTAAAATCAGTAGGCAAGTTGAACAAGCCATCAATGTATTCTGAATGCCTTAATGCTGTACATGTCTTACGAGGGAACTATCACTATTGTGATTTTGTGGATTCGTAGAATTAAAAGTCCAAGTTGCAGAAATTCAAAATGTTCTTTATTTCCGTAGAAATATACTTTGGCAGAATTACGTCACATATGCAATTACAATCTACCAAGGTTATTGACCACAACAAAGAGCTTACTCAACTTTGACTGTTTACAACAACTCTTGTTACAACTCCTGTTTACAACTGTCCTTTCAACTGTCCATTGGCAAGTTGCAGCTTCCTTACATATATACCACGACTCATATTACTAGATATTTATGGAACAAACAAGAAATCGAATATAGAGATTTAACTGTATTGGAACACCACAGTGAAGCAAAATAATTATTAATTTATAGATAAGTCGTATTTATTACACATCTGCTTCACTTATGTACCTATTTTGGGGACATGTTTCGCAAATCATAGTTTGCATCTTTGGCTCTTATGCGACTAAAGCTTGATCCAGTGATGTGGGTAATTCTGGAGTTGCTGCTGCCATCATCACTGCCAAGTTCATCACTAAATCAACAGATGGTAGCAGCAACCCCAGAATTACCCACACCACAGGATCAAGCTTTAGTCACATAAGAGCCGAAGATGCAAACGATGATTTGTGAAACATGTCCTCAAAATAGGTACGTAAGTGAAGCAGATGTGTAATAAATACGACTTATCTATAAATTAATAAGAAATCGAATGTTCTGTAAGACAATCAAGATGTCACTAGAATGTTCCATTTATCTCTTTATTTGTTTGGCATGTCTTTTATCTCCACCCGGTACCATCCGTCCCGTATCGCTCCGCGCTGGGCTATCGTAAATAATGGGTTCGCGACACTATTCTATCACTATTCATGATTTTCATTTCATTTGGTAAATTCAAAAACGAAAGATGAAATACCATCAGTTAACAGATCCAGAATATACAAAATAAGTTGTAAAAATTGTGAAAAATGCTGCACAGGTCAATTTCAAAGAAACCTAAAAAGCAGAGTCAAAGAGCACTTTAGAAACATAAGATTGAAACAAGAAGATAAGTCAGCAGTAGTATTTCAGTTTTGGAATGAAAACCATGACATTGATCCAAATCCAACATTATTAAAAGGAGTGATAAACCAAAATAAACTGACATCATGGGAGAATATATTGATATGGAAAAATAAGGACCAAGTAATGAACTTTGAAATCTCACCAGTAGATAATTTGATAAAGAAGTTCATAGTTCCAGTGCCAGAGAGAGGAGAGCAGATGACAACACATGCAAGTTGGAGAGACGTTGAAAATGGAGGCAACAGCTTCTGAAACTAGTCCCTCAATAATATAAAAACGCAAGTGATGAAGTGTCAATAAACTGACTACAAATAGTTTTTCCGATTAAATATTCTTCCTTGCAGGCATGCAAATAAAGATACATGATAAGCATTTCATAAATAACAGGATGAGATGTATCGCATATAATGCATTCTTCAAAGAGATATCAATGTTGCCAGTGGTAACAGTGTGCAATGAAGCGCTGGAAGCACCGCTTCCACAGATATTTCAGGAGAAAAAGAAGAAAAACAAGACAATTAATGCCAAACAATATTTTATTTGTTATGGATACAACTTCAAAATCTATTTGGAAACATCTGCAGTGCTGTAGACAGTTTGAAAGCTCCTTAGATTTGAGTGACCAGTTCCGCGAGCTCATTATATACTGTATTTACGCATTTGTAACCTTCAATACCATGCTTCATGGGTATTGTGGAAGCAATCACAACTCTTCGATAGGAAACTCTGACAGATTTTGTCATGTGAAGTGTCAGTAGTGTGTAAAAAAGGTATGTAAAATATGAAGCTATTAACAGTGAAGAAAACGAATATATACAAAAATAACAATTTATAACTTAAAACTTCACTTATCTTATAAGAAATGATGAAAATTCTTATGAATTCTCCAGGATCGTGATTTCTTATTAGTGAACTTTTAAGTTACAAATTGTTACATTTGTATATATGTGTAAAGTAAAGATTATTTTTTGTTTTATGTAGCACTTTGAAATACAACTGTAAGTATATATCAACAGCATTAACAATAGTGTTTTATGTAGATTGGTATTTAGTGGTAACAAACAGGAAATAATTGTGAAGTTTTAAGTTATTAGCAAACGTATGTGAATTACACACTTTCTGCATGTTAGGCTAACAGTTCATGTGGTGTGGACCAGGGAACATCTGAGTGGAGAACCAAAGCTTGTAGTCTGAGCAGGGCCTATGTGTGACTGTACAATAGAAAGATTACTAAAGAGTAGCCTTAGATCTTTGAGGCATTATTCTCTCTTATTTGAATGAAAATTATTATTTGGAGCTTCCCTCGCTTTGAAAGTCACACTTTGCTACTAAACCTACTTTTGACTGTAGAATAGAAAGAGTACTAAAGAGTAGCCTTAGTTCTTTGAGTCATTATTCTCTCTTATTTTAATGAAAATTGTTATTTATAGCTTCCCTCACTTTGAAAGTCATGTTTTGCTACTGAGTGTTACAGAGGAGTTGAGTCAACTGGCCTTAATAGTCACAAATGAAGTATGTTCTCTCTCCAGTGCCAATTTACCTAATGTCATAGGAAGGCTATGCACACATTTTTTAAAAATATCTTGCTCAGTTTTTTCGCATCCTGCAGTACTGCATTCGTAAAGCGAATTAAATGAAGAGCATTTTCAATTTCAATTTGCAATTGCATTAGTACAAGCAATACAAAAATGAGTATTTATTTAATAACTATAATATGTGTGAATAAAAGTTTTAACAAAATATGAGATATATAAAACTGTGATGAAAGTGAAGTATTTAAAACAGTGAGGCATGTTAATGAAATCTTTTTAACACACTTGTCAACATTTAAAAACACTTAATGCTACACTTACTTAGATGATCTGTCTGGTCTATTGCTGTTCCTATGCTTAGTAATAAGAATTAAATTACAGTCTAAAACTTTAAAATAAAATTATCATAACTTCATACAAATATGTTGTAAGAAAGGAGCATTTGTACACTTTAATGTACATACTCATTTCACAATTTTGAATTTACAAAAATTCCAAAGTAATGAAGTTTGGCCAAAACAAAAGGACAGAGATATATTTATCTACATAAGACATACAAAAAAGTTTGTTCAGTTTCACATGCAATGACTCATCTATATTTTATGATAATACGAGGTGCGTTCAGGTTATAACACTTATGTTATTTTCAGGACTGGGACCAGATAGGAACTAGCTTTTTTTTTTTTTAAATACATGTGGACTCTTTGTGAATGCGTTTCAAAGATGGCAGCACTGTACAGTGCATAGAACTCTATTGGCAGTGATGAGAGTTAGGACCATTTTTGATACTTAAAATGACGTTTTCATTGCAAGAACAGCGTGTAATCATTCGTTTTCATTTTCATGGTGTGAAACCTATTGAAATTCATTGCCAGTTGAGTGAGGCATGTGGTGATGGTATCATGGATGTGTCTAATGTACGTTCCTGGGTGCGACAGTTCAATGCAGGCAGAACATCGTGTGACAACAAACCAAGATAGTCACGGCTCGCACCAATCTGACGACATGATCCAGTGAGTGGAGAACATTGTTTTGGAGGATAGCCGATTGAGCATTTTCAGATCTTCATACAGGATTATGCGCACAGATCCCATGAAAATGCCAATTTTGGAGGCGATGTCTGCAACTGTCCTGGTTTGTTGTCACATGATGTTCTGTCTTCATTGAACTGTCGCACAAAGGAACGAACATTAGACACATCCATGGTACCATCACCACATGTCTCATTTAACTGTCTTGGTTTGTTGTCACACAATGTTCTGTCTTCATTGAACTGTCGCACAAAGGAACGAACATTAGACACATCCAGGGTACCATCACCACATGTCTCACTTAACTGTCCTGGTTTGTTGTCACACAATGTTCTGTCTTCATTGAACTGTCGCACAAAGGAACGAACATTAGACACATCCAGGGTACCATCACCACATGTCTCACTTAACTGTCTTGGTTTGTTGTCACACAATGTTCTGTCTTCATTGAACTGTCGTACCCAGGAACGTACATTAGACACATCCATGATACCATCACCACATGCCTCACTTAACTGTCTTGGTTTGTTGTCACACGTTGTTCTGTCTTCATTGAACTGTCGCACAAAGGAACGAACATTAGACACATCCAGGGTACCATCACCACATGTCTCACTTAACTGTCTTGGTTTGTTGTCACACGATGTTCTGTCTTCATTGAACTGTCGCACAAAGGAACGAACATTAGACACATCCATGATACCATCACCACATGCCTCACTTAACTGTCTTGGTTTGTTGTCACACGATGTTCTGTCTTCATTGAACTGTCGCACAAAGGAACGAACATTAGACACATCCATGATACCATCACCACATGCCTCACTTAACTGTCTTGGTTTGTTGTCACATGATGTTCTGTCTTCATTGAACTGTCACACAAAGGAACGAACATTAGACACATCCATGGTGCCATCACCACATGCCTCACTTAACTGGCGATGAATTTCAATACGTGTCACACCACGAAAATGGACAAAATGAATGATTACACGCTGTTCTTGCCATTTCAAGTATCAAAAACAGTCCCAACTCTTGTCACTGACACTACAGTTCTATGCACTGTACAGTGCTGCCATCTCTGGACCCAGCCCTGAAAAAAAATAAGTGTTTATAACTTGAACACATCTTGTAATTCTCTTATGTATTTTAAACCAGAAATTTAAAGCTAGAAATTTTTTTTATTATAACTATAATTCCTTAATTAAAATTATACAATGAGTAGAGTGAGACTGTACTTTGTGGTTAATTTTCTTTCAACACACCTTGCTTTCACTTGAAAGCATTATGAAGAAATTGTCGACTGACTAGAAATTTGGTGTTCTAGCTGATCATTATTCTCCAAGATGAGACATCTGGTGGTGATCCAATGAGGCTGGATATAAGTAAAACACTGTCTTCCAATGAAATGTATGTGCGAGAGCACGTGCGTGCTTCTGTCTGTGTGTATGTATGTGTGCATGTGTGTTTTCAAATTATTTGTAGAAAAAGCTTTTACAATTTTATTTACTTACACATTACATGCTTTGCTATTTAGTTGTGGTTTCCAAAAAATGAAGAAGCTACTAAAGGAAACCACAACCCTCTCGGCTAAAGAAACTAAATTACTTACCATTCATGGGCCATTGATAAATTAAAAAAAGTAGTCTTCAAAAAACAAAACATTCAACTAGCACCAGTCAACCATTACTCCTTAAAAAAACCTAATATGCTCAAACATCAAAAATGCCATTCCATCTAACAAAAAATCTGGTATAAATAAAATTGAATGCTGAGACTGTAGTCAAATTTATATTGGAAAAACCAAAAGTAATTTAGAAACAAGAGCAAATGAACACTTTAGGAACATAAAATATAAACAATTAGAAAAATCAGCAGTTGCCATGCTTTTCTGGAAAAAACCACTACATAAATCCAGAACCAAAACTACTAAAACATACATCAGGAAAACAAGAAATATCCACATGGGAACAAATCTTCATTTCAAAAAATAGGAACAAAGTATTCAATTTCGACATCCCCCAGAAAGATATATTCAGCAAGTTCCTCAAACCACCACCAGAGGAGACCTATGATAAAATATCCCAGCTACACCACGAGAACCAGTCGATGTCTGGTTGACAATGGAGGCAAAGTCTCTGAAACATGTTCTGGGAAATTTTGAAAGTAAGTGTTGTTTAGTATCATTAATCAACTCCCTTTAAATTTAGTTTTCTCAGATGCTTAATTCTTGATTCAAGTTAACTGATTTTAGTAGTTGGGTTTTATGTTTTATGTTTTGGTTATGATCCCAGAAGCGTGCTGCTACTGCAGATTTATCTGTTTCTTTTTGCTTGATGTTCTTAAAGTGTTCTTTTAATCTGGTTTCAATGTTACATTTCGTCTTTCCAATGTATATCTTATTACAGTTCGAGCAATTAATTCTATAAATGCCAGATTTCTTTACCACAGTAATTTTGTCTATTTTTGGTGTTTTGATGAGGTTTCTGATTACTGGTGCAGGATGATATTAAATTCACTGATAATCTTTGGAAATTTTCTGGTTGCCCTTGGGTGATATGTGAATATCTTGTATGGTTTCTTGTTCCTAGAAGCTGTTAAGGTGGTTATCTCATTCAACTGTTTTTGTCTACTGAATCTTTTTATTTTCTTGTCTACCAATATTTTGCGAAACTGTTTGTAATTGCTGGTTCTATTATTTTGGTATATGGAGTCGTGTAGGGTAAGGTGCCGTATTTTTGGATGGTTGCCTAATTCCAGATAGTTGGATATTTGCTCCCTGGACAGTGCTGCCAATGCGGAAACTAACTGAACTTCTAGGGCTTCTGCTATTTTAGTGTCCTACTATCTGACAAGCGCATCAGTCACGTTTTGTGCTCACGTTTTATGCATTTGAATGTAACATTTTGTAGACACAAAGTAAGCATCACAGCTGTAGGGTAAGTAGTTTGAAATTCTAGTGTTATTTAATAGTGATGTGTCATACTTAATAAGATACTTTATTCACCTTTTGATTTATACATAAATCATGGCTTCGTCAGTAATACTATATAATTATATAACATAATACTGTAACGGGAGCGCTGGAACACCCTGTGAAAGCAGCTGGCAGCAGAAGGCAGGGGAGGTTCGGTTAGCCACACCTCCTCCTCGTTTGTCTTGTAGTGGTGACAGGCTGTGGTCAGGGAAAAAAACATGACTGTGTCGCCTGTTTTCTCTACACCTGTTTCTCGATCTTTCTGTTACTAGAACAATCCTGTAAACACCAGAAGGCGGGATATTCCGATATAAAGAGGGTTACAGACAGACGGAGTTAGTTAGTCAGTTGTTGGTTTGGTCAGTCAGTCAGTTGGTTAGTGTGTGAGTGAGTGTGAGCGAGGAGACAGTCGCAGTTCTTGGTGTAAGAGTTAGTCAGTGACGTGTTAATGAACGAGAAGATTGTGCAACGGAAGACTGTATGTAACTGTGTACGTGCATCGGAGTATTGTCCGTAATTACTAGTGCAAGTGAAATTGTACGGACGAACTGGTGAATTGTAACTGTGTGCTGCAAGTAATTCTGTGTAATTGGCAAGAGTTTAACTGTAAGTCGGTGGAAATAAAGAACATTGTTGAGTGGTGTAATTGGACTTTTTATTTCACGAACCCACAAAGTCACACTGGTGTCAGAAGTGGGATAACAACATCACCGAACATTACAACGATGGAGGCAGCATTAGAAAAGATTTTAGCGGAACTGGAAGAAATGAAGACGGCTAAAGACAACATCACCAGGAAGATGGAAGAAATGCGGGCCGAATTAACAGAGATGCTGGAGACTAGAAATAACCTGGCCGCGGAACTGAAACTAATCAGGACGGCTAGGGGCAACATCACCGAGAAGATGGAACAAATGAAGGCCGAGTTAACCACGGAAATGAGAGCAGCGAATGACGGTCTGGCTACCGAAATGAAGGTGGCGAACGAGGCTCTCGCCGCCAAGTTTGAGGAACGGTTGGCCGGCGTGAGGGATGACGTCGCGAACCTGGGCAAACGGAAGGGTCAAGTAGACGACCGCCTTAATGATTTAGAGGAAAAGGCCGACAACATCGCAAAACCCCTCACCCGCCTGACGGAGGAAAACCGGCCTTATGTGTGGACGGAGGACGCCGAAGACGCTTTCCAGCACCCGAAGGAGACCCTGTGCAGTGCTTCAATTTTGGCTTTCCCACAACCGGGTGGCGCCTTCATTGTGGACACCAACGCCGGCGACCATTGCATTGGAGGTGTCCTATCGCAGATCCAGGACGGCCACGAGCGCACTAGAGTGGAAGAGGAGGAGCGTGCCGCAGCAGTCCGAGTAGTTGTGGCAGTGCCTGCTGAAGGCTGGGATAGCGCAGGCCTGAGGAGGGAGCAGCTGGCGGACGCAGACTTGGGGCCACTCTTGAGGGAAGTGGACGCAGGGACGAGACCAACCTGGGAGGACATCGCACCGAGGAGCGCCACCTACAAGTCGTACTGGGCCCAATGGGAACTCGTTGAAGACCAGAGAGGGCGTGCTGTTCCGGGTATGGGAGTCACCCGATGGGAAGGCGCAGAGAGGACAGTTGGTACTTCCCCGGAGCAAGGTCCCGGAAGTCTTGGAGGAAGTGCACGCCGGTACTTCAGGAGGACACCTGGGAGCGAACCGAATGATTCACAAACTACGGCAGCGCTACTTCTGGCTGAGACTCCGAGCAGATGCTGGTGGTACACCTGGACCGCCTCGCATGCTACGATGGGGCTGTTCGAGGCGAACAGCTTTGAGGAGGGAGCAGTGTAACGGGAGCGCTGGAACACCCTGTGAAAGCAGCTGGCAGCAGAAGGCAGGGGAGGTTCGGTTAGCCACACCTCCTCCTCGTTTGTCTTGTAGTGGTGACAGGCTGTGGTCAGGGAAAAAAACATGACTGTGTCGCCTGTTTTCTCTACACCTGTTTCTCGATCTTTCTGTTACTAGAACAATCCTGTAAACACCAGAAGGCAGGATATTCCGATATAAAGAGGGTTACAGACAGACGGAGTTAGTTAGTCAGTTGTTGGTTTGGTCAGTCAGTCAGTTGGTTAGTGTGTGAGTGAGTGTGAGCGAGGAGACAGTCGCAGTTCTTGCTGTAAGAGTTAGTCAGTGACGTGTTAATGAACGAGAAGATTGTGCAACGGAAGACTGTATGTAACTGTGAATGTGTACCGGAGCTTACGTAACCGCGAGGCCAAGTGAAATTGTACGGACGAACTGGTGAATTGTAACTGTGTGCAGCAAGTAATTCTGTGTAATTGGCAAGAGTTTAACTGTAAGTCGGTGGAAATAAAGAACATTGTTGAGTGGTGTAATTGGACTTTTTATTTCACGAACCCACAAAGTCACAATACTATATACAACAGTATGTACAATATGAAGCAGCTTATACAAGAAGTAATATTTTTATAATTTATTACAAATTTCTGTCTTTAAATTCCTGGATGCTAAAAGGTACATGTTTTAAGAGTGCTTTTGTTAATGAACATTTAAATTTGCTATAGACGTGATCTTTGAAATGTCCAGGTAATGTATTGTATAGGCTAGTCCCATGGTGAGTAATGCTACTGCAACAGAATGTGGTATGTATGTGATTTAATGATCTGGTGTTGTGTGTGTGATACATGACATTTGTTTTGAAGAGATTTCTATTTTTATGGACAAAGCATAATGTTTCCAGAATAATTATGGAAGGGAGAGGTAAAATGTTTAATTCCTTAAATACTATCCTACTAGGCGTTCTTATAGGTACTTGCTTAATTATTTTTAGTATTTTCTTTTGTAATTTAAAGATGACATAAAGATTTGTGGACATGCCTCATACTGGAATGCCATAGGTTAGAATTGAGTGAACATACCCAAAGTACAAAGCTAGCACGCTTGTGGTACAAACTTTACTTGCTACTCTGAATGCATAACAGAAGCTTATGAGTAGCTTTTCAATGAAATAAATCATTACACGTTTCGGTAGTTCAGCCATGTTTGCAAAATGGTACAAGTGCCTAATTTCAAATATTTGGAAATTGGGCCCCTCTAAAAATTTTGAGGAAGATGAGGCCTACAAAAATGTAGAAGATTCTGCAGTCATTTTTCACCATTCCAAATGCCCCCACCGCCAGTCTTAACCCAGTCTTCTGCCACTGGAGCGGAAAGGGGAAAAGCAGCAATGTTGACATCCTCGCCATATCAGAAAGAACTTGCTGTGAAAAGTCCCCAGCCTTCAGCTCAAGAGAAGTTAAAATGTAAGAGAGCAATTGTAGAAGAATTATCAGAAAATATCAGAGCACCCTAAAGGGCAGCCAGAACAACACAAAGATTGCTAAAATGAGTGTGCGACAAAGAAGATAAAGATGTAAGTCATCATCTGAGGGTGATTCCTAAAGTTCTGTTTCCATTGTTTCCACAGAAGATGAAGACAGTGCAGACGAGGTATGCATGTATTGCTCTCTCCCATACCGTGAAGATAAATCTGGAGAAGATTGGATAAGTTGTTTGGGATGTTTACGCTGGGTACATGACTGAGAAACATGGCTGGAAAAAGTACAAGTGTGAACATTGCAAATTATAGTCTCAATATAGTGGCAAGTGTATGATTATTACAATCAAAATGAGATTATCAGAACACCATTATTTGTAATAAAACAGTATTCTATAGGTACACAATCTTTAATTTTTCTTATGAAATAATCATATCCAAAATTAGGAACCACACCATACGAAATTGAGCATCTTTTAAGAACACCCTCCAAAATGCTCAGGTTTCTTTAACATAGTTTGTGATATATATTATCTTGACTTTTGCTATAAAGGGTTGTATACAACCAAACTAGATTATGTGTTACCTACGTCAGTCTTTTCTGGACAGTTTTCAGCTGACTTTAAGCTACTATATACTAAGATGTCTTTAGCTATCTGAAAATAGGGCACCTTACCCTATTCATTTTCATCCATTGGTATGTTAATATGTTAGGCTATTGATGACTGTATGTTTGTGAGGTCTTGGGCTGAAACTATTGCTTTAATGTACTTGTCAGCATGTGTGACCTTCCTGAACATTTCTGGGATCATAACCACAACGCAGAACAAAAAACCCAACTATTAAAGTCAGTTCACATGAATCAAGAATTAAACATCTGGGAAATTATTTATATAAAGAAATTTGAAACACATTTAATGAAAAACTATTTGTAGTTGGTTTATTGACACTTAATCACTTACATTTTTATATTATCAAGGGTCTAGTTTCGGAAGCTGTTGCCTCCATTTTCAACCTCTCTCTCCAACTAGCATCTGCTGTCATCTGCTTTCCTCTCTTTTGATGTTACTGTTACTAAATTCCCCCATCACACATAACATTTAATGAATTTTGACATTTCATCTGAAGATAATATTTTACTTAGCCTCATTGGATAGTCACTAGATGCCTTGTCTCTGGAGAACCACGATCAGTTGGAACACCGAAATTCTAGCCAGTTGACAATCTAATGCCTTCAAGTGGAGGCAAAACGCACTGAAAGAAAATTTTTGGTATGTGAAGTACAGTGTCTCAGACGAATTACAGTATAATTTTAATTATTACATTACTTCACAATGTTAATTCCAATTTACCTTTTGAAATTATTAATTTTTTATACCTTTCATGGACATCTTTTGTTTTCCACTATATCTGATTACTCACTTGATCAATTGATGACACTCATCCACACTCAAAAAGTCCTTGATGTTTCTGCAGTGATATTTACGTGTCTGTTTTTATCACCACATGAAGTAACACTTGTTCTTTTGGTTACAATGATACAGGAAAGCTTGCAACTCTCAATGTAAATCTATCACTTTATGGTTCTGAAAACACTGGGAATATTTGTTGCTATAAAAATTAATTCAGGATCAATATCAGGCAGCAGTTTTTCGACTTTTCCTTTTTGCTTTTTGATGACAATGTGCAACTTAGGGTAGGTTCCGCTATATTTGTGAATGACAAACTGAACAGCGGAGTATATCAACCACACTACCTCCATGTGTGTCACATTACCTGTAGAGAAAAACAGTTTCTTTACTTTTCATATCAACTGCATATGTGACTGATCAGTTATTGTAATTAATAAATATACCAATACACCAAAAGGGTGATGAATGTTCTCCAAACAATTATGAACCCATAAGTATTGCATGGCACTACATCAAAAGTTCTTCAACAAGAAAGGCTATCAAATTCACAATAGAAAAGGAAATCAATGGACAACTCTCTTTCTTGGATCTAAATATCATCAGGAATGACACAAAAAATAAAATTTGGAATTTACAGGAAACCAACACATTCAGAAAATTACATACAAAATAATAGCTACAACCCAATTACACATAAACATGCAATAATAAACAGCCTTACACATAGACTAGTCAACATATCCATGGATAAAGAAGAATATTTCAAAGAACAAAAAGCAATACTACACATAGCAGAAGAAAATAGATACAACAAAAGTTTGGTGTTGAAGAAAATGAGAAAAGCTAAATTAAAGAAAACCATTAAGCAAGCAACCACATTTACAAAAGAAAAAGAAACCAACAGCATATTCAGTTCATTCACATATCACCCAAAAACATTTAATAAATGTAAAAAGATCTTCAAGGAACAAAATATCACCTTGGCACCTACTAATAGACACTCAATTTTAAAATTGCTAAATTCAAAAACAAAAGATGAAATTGCATCAGTTAACAGATCCGAATATACCAAATAAGTTGTAAGAATTGTGAAAAATGCTACATAGGTCACACTAAAAGAAATCTAAAAACCAGAGTCAAAGAGCATATTCATATTCATTTATTGCATCCGTAAATCATACATTCATGATTTGGAATTGTCAAATTACTAACTACACAAAAAATAGTAACAAAAAACAAGAATTACATAAGTTGTTAAGCATAGTAACCAAATAAATAATTAAAAGTTACATTCCTTTTATTCCTACCCTTTGTCATTTAAATAATCTTCTACTGAGTAGTAACACTTTTGTAACAAATACTTCTTTGATGTGTTTTTAAACTTTGTGAAGGTGATGTGGAATTGTCAAATTACTAACTACACAAAAAATAGTAAGAAGAAACAAGAATTACAATAAGTTGTTAAGCATAATAATTAAATTAAAATTTACATTCCTTTTATTCCTACCCTTTGTCATTTAAATACTCTTCTACTGAGTAGTAACACTTTTGTAACAAATACTTCTTTGATGTGGTTTTAAACTTTGTGAAGGACTCAATGTTTTTTATTTCAGTTGGCAGTTTATTGTAGATATGAATTCCGTTGAATTTAAAACTGTGCTCATACATTTTCTTTTTATGATAGGTGACATGTAAGTTTGAACTATTTCTCGTGTTATGGTCATGAATATTATTGCATTTTTTAAATTTATCTAAGTTCGTTTTAACCTGTAATATTATTTCTAAAAGGTAAATGCTTGGTAATGACAATATGCCTAATTTTTTTAACCATTGTTTACAACTATTTGTTCTCTTTAAATTCATCATAATTCTAATTACCCTTTTTTGGATTCTAAATACTTTGATAATGCTACTACTATTTCCCCATACTGCTATACCATAAGAAATTAATGATTGAAAATTTGCAAAATAGGCTATTCTTAATGTAATCAAATTTACGCTGTGCTTCAAAATTGATATTTGGAAACAGATGCTACTTAATTTCTTCATTAGACTTTCAATATGTGTATTCCAATTTAGACTGTCGTCCATCCAAACTTCTAAAAATGTTGTCTTTCCTGTATATTTAATTTCATTTTCATCCATTATAGTTTCAGGTAAATTAACTGCCTTATTGATTTTATTATGAAAACCCAATGCCTGACTCTAATCCTTATTTATAACTAATTTGTTATTTTGAAACCAAATTGATACTTCTTTCAAATTATTTATTACATTTTCTTTGAGTTCGTCATCATTTTGACCTGATATCAAGAGGCTCGTATCATCTGCGAATAAGGAGCATTTTAAAGAATTTTGTGAATAAAGTGCCAAATCATTAATATACAAAATAAATAGCAATGGCCCTAAAACTGAACCCTGCGGAACTCCACAGTTTATGCTAACAGCTTTTGATTTTATAGTTTTTATTTCCTTTGTAGTTTTATCAACAAACTCTATTTCTATTTGATGTGTGTTTGGAGGAATTTAGTAACAGTGACGTAAAAATTAATATAACGACATCTTTGCAATTGTACCAAGTAAACATTTAGATGATGCATTAAAATTACTCAATCTGCAAGAAAGGACTATCAAATTCAAAATAGAAAAGGAAATCAATGGACAACTACCTTTCTTGGATCTAAATATCATCAGGAATGATACAAAAATAAAATTTGGAATTTACAGGAAGCCAACACATTCAGAAAATTATATAAAAAATAATAGCCACAACCCAATTACACATAAACATGCAATAATAAACAGCCTTACACACAGACTAGTCAACATACCCATGGAAAAAGAAGAATATTTCAAGGAACAAAAAGCAATAATACACATAGCAGAAGAAAACGGATACAACAAAAGTTTGGTGTTGAAGAAAATTAAAAAATCTAAACTAAAGAAAACCATTAAGGAAACAACCACATTTATTAAAGAAAAAGAAAGCAACAGCATATTCAGTTCATTCACATATCATCCAAAAACATTTAATAAATTTAAAAAGATATTCAAGGAACAAAATATCATCTTGGCACCTACTAATAGATACTCAATTTTAAAATTACTAAATTCAAAAACAAAAGATGAAATTCCTTCAGGTAACAAATCTGGAATATACCAAATAAATTGCAAGAATTGTGAAAAATGCTACATAGGTCAAACAAAAAGAAATTTAAAAACCAGAGTCAAAGAACACTTTAGAAACATCAGATTGAAACAAGAAGACAAGTCAGCAGTAGCATTTCATTTTTGGAATGAAAACCATGACATTGATCCAAATCCAAAATTATTAAAAGGAGTGATAAACCAAAATAGATTAACAACATGGGAGAACATATTCATCTGGAAAAATCAGGATCGCGTAATGAACTTTGAAATCCCGCCAGCAGATAATTTGACAAAAAAGTTCATAGTTCCACCACCAGAGAGAGAGCAGATAACAACAGTTGCCAGTTGGGAAGAGATTGAAAATGGAGGCCAGGGCCTTTGAAACTAGTCTCTCATAAATATATGAAAAAGTAAGTGACGAGTGTCAATAAACCAACCACAAATAATTTTTATATCTATTTCTATTATTTGCCTTCGCTCTCTCAAGTAAGAGACAAGCCAGTTATTTGCAGTTCCCCTAATTCCGTAATGAGATAATTTCTTTAATAGTATTCCATGATCAACTAAATCGAAAGCTTTAGACAGGTCGAGGAATATTCCAATACATTTTTCTGAATTGTCAAGCTTTTGGTGCACTTCGTCTATAAACTGTATCAGTGTAGTATTAATGGACTTTCCTTTTTGAAAGCCATGCTGCCGATCAGAAATTACATTAAATTTTGAAATAAAGTTGCACAATCTAATAAAAACCACTCTTTCTAATATTTTGGAAAAGATCGATAGCAGTGAGATGGGTCTAAAATTTTGAACTTCCAATTTTGATCCCTTTTTATACAATGGCTTTATTTTTGCCATCTTAAAGCAGTCTGGGAACCTACCTCCACTCAATGATAAATTTATTAAGTGCACTAATGGTTTTACTAAGTGGGCAGAGCATTGTTTTACCAAGAAATTTGAAAAACCATCCAAGTCAGTAGAGCTTTTATTTTTCATGCTTTTCATTATAGTGTGAAGTTCATCTTCTGTTGTGGGTGCAAGAAAGATAGTCGGATATGTTTTATTATTTTACCTTCCGTTACTTTTGACTCCCCTACAATCAATTTTGGTACCCCAGCATAATACTGACTAAAAACCTCTGCAACCATCCGAGGATCATCTATAATTTCGCCTTCTTTCTGGAGTTTGTAGTCATCTCGCGTGGCTTTTACTTTGGTTTCCTGTTTTATAATTTTCCAGGCAGTCTTAGATTTATTTACTGAATTTGCTAATTGTTTATCATTGTACAGTTTCTTTGCTTTTCTAATAACCTTATTATAGATTCTTTTATAATTCAATAAGTACTGTGTAAATGTTTCTGATATTTTATTTTCCTTTGAGATTTTATTTAGAAATCTTAACCTTTTACTAGATATTAGAATACCTTTGGTCATCCAATTTTGCTGCTTATGCTCATTCGTTTTAAATTTTCTCCAAGGACACGAATACTGACAAATTCTAGAAAGGCTGTATCTACATTTACTTTAGAATAAACATTTTCCCATTCCTCTCTAGATAGCAAATAATTTAAATAATCAATATTCTGCTTCCCTAAGCATTGCTTATACTGATATGTGTCACACTGTCTATTTGTTTTGAGGTTCCTTTGGTTATATATAACAAATATTTGACCATAGTGATCTGATAATACAGTGTCAATAATTTCATAATTATATGGAGTAGCACGTTTATTAATGATCAGCTGGTCTATTGCTGATTTAGATGTATTTGTTACCCTAGTGGGCAAGTTCACTACAGCTTGCATGCCATAAGTGAATATTAAATTATCCAAATTTACTCTTTCTGGGTTACTACTCAGATAGTCAATATTAATATCCCCTATTATTACTACATTAGTTTGTCTTTTGCACAAATTCTCTAGATAAGTGTGTAAACTTTCTAAAAATTGCTGAACATTGCTACTGGGATTCCGATATATACAAATTATTACAGTTTTATGTTCAACCAGCTCTATCATACTGATCTCAAAAAATTCTTCACATGCCAGATAATCAAATTTCCCAAGTTCATTTACTTTGATCCCATCTTTTACGAACATGCAAGAACCCCCATTATTTTTTTGTTTTCTACAATAGGAGTTGACTAAGGTATATCCTTCCAGTTTAAACATTTCTATTTCCTCCTGTTTGAGCCAATGCTCTGTTAATGCTACAATGTGTATGTCCTTTAACATATCATTTAAGAGAATTTCTAAATTAATTTTTTTGTTTCTCGCACTTTGTATGTTTTGGTGATGTTTTAGAAACATCAGATTGAAACAAGAAGATAAGTCAGCAGTAGCATTTCATTTTTGGAATGAAAACCATGACATTGATCCAAATCCAAAGTTATTAAAAGGAGTGATAAACCAAAATAAACTGACAACATGGGAGAACATATTCATATGGAAAAATAAGGATCGTGTAATGAACTTTGAAATCCCACCAGTAGATAATTTGACAAAAAAGTTCATAGTTCCACCATCAGAGAGAGAGCAGACAACAACAGATGCCAGTTGGAAAGAGATTGAAAATGGAGGTGATTGCCTTTGAAACTAGTCTCTCATTAATATAAAAAAGTAAGTGACAAGTATCAATAAACCAACCACAAATAGTTTTTGTGATTAGTTCTTCAACACTTTCCGAAGAACATCAATTTCTTCTTTATATTCCAGTATGGAGTCTTACCCAAACACATTACAAGAGCAGTAGCACTTGATGTAGTTGATCTATTACAAAATCCTATAGATAATAAGTAAATTGCAGATCTATTTACCTATCTAAATAAAAGTTAATTTTTTTACTCATGAACTCCTTCTAAGTACATTAAGATAGTCAGGAATATGAGAAACTGGTTTAGAAGATATTCCAAAAAAAACTTAGTAAGTCAAGTAAAAAGTACATATTAGAAATAAAGCATGGAGTCCCACAAGGAATGGTGTACGACCAATATTCTTTCTCAGCTCTGTTAATGATGAAAAGATGATTAGATATCAACGTTTAAGGAGTGTGCATCTCTCCCCATCATCAGGATATTTATAAAATGTTATAACCACAAATGAAACACTGGATATAACACAACTATAAACAAAGACAAAACACTATCAAAATTCGCATTACTGAACAAAAGACTGTTTTCAGTAAATTAAATGCCTGGTCAGGAGATGGCGTGAGTATAGAAAATTGTGTCAAAGAAATGTAACTACTTAACTTGATTGTCAAGCTGTTTTGATCTTTGCTTCTTAAATTGACAGATTTCCATTTTTAAGGCCGGATTCCAAGAGGAGCTGAACTGAAATCCAGCATCATGATTAAGCGTGCTCCTTTCAGAGGAAATGGCCAAAGCCTCCTTAATTCTCCATTGCTACTAGAATTATCGAACATGAATGGAGCATTAGTTTAATGCAACCTGAGAAGTCTGGACTAGCAGAGCATTTTGATAACGACCATAGAGCCAATTTTTGGGAGACGACCATCTTGGCAAAATGCAACAGTTACTGGGAACAGAGAATTAAGGAGGCTTTGGCGATTTCCTCTGAAAGGAGCACGCTTAATCATGATGCTGGATTTCAGTTCAGCTCCTCTTGGAAACCAGCCTTAAAAATGGAAATCCGTCAATTTAAGAAGCAAAGATGAATACAACTTGATAATCAAGTTAAGTAGTCACATTTCTTTGACACAATTTTCTATACTCACACCATCTCCTGACCTGGCATTTAATTTACTGAAAACAGTCTTTTGTTCAGTAATGCGAATTTTGATAGTGTTTTGTCTTTGTTTATAGTTGTGTTATATCCAGTGTTTGATTTGTGATTATAACATTTTATAAATATCCTGATGATGGGAGAGATGCACACTCCCGAAACGTTGATATCTAATCATCTTTTCACCTGGCTTGTTGCCCGAGAAGAAAATGAGCAACATCTTCCTATTCTATGAAAATAAATTAAAACTACAGGTAATTGAAATATAATCAAGCTGACCTTTTAACACTAGAAATAGTCCTCAAATAATAAGAAACTAAATATACCTAAGTTTTAATAACTAAACACTATAGCAATGCAACTTCACTATTACTTATCTGTATTTACAATTCTTTGGGACCGGTTTCGAAACAACTCTGCTTCACTGATTATGTAGAAAATGAAGCTAGTTACAGTGAAGCAATAAATATTACACAAATATAAATATTTGCTGCTAAATCTCCACTTATCTTAAGTAATTGATGTTAATACTTCTTTCTTCTTTCTAATGGAAATCAATTTCGAAGGCAAATTGCATTCATCCTCAGTCCATCAAACACAAACTCCATTGTCAAGGAAATCTCGGTTACCATGTTTTTCTTTGTTATGTTATGTTTTCAGCATTACCAACATATGAAGACGAAACAAACCTAAAAACAGAATCAACTGCCGGTATTTCAAAATTCATTACGCGATGTTTATTTTTTAAAATAAATATCTTTTCCCAAACTATTAAATCTATGGGACCATTTAACTGTTTTAATAATTTAACTTCGGGATTTATTTCAGTTAAATGGTCCCACAGATTTAATAGTTTGGGAAAAGATATTTATTTTAAAAAATAAACATCGCGTAATGAATTTTGACATACCGGCAGTTGATTCTGTTATTAGGTTTGTTTCGTCTTCAGATGTTGGTAATGCTGAAAACATAACATAACAAAAGAAAAATGGTAACCAAGATTTCCTTGACAACGGAGTTTGTTTTGGATGGACTGAGGATGAATGCAATTTGCCTTTGAAATTGATTTCCATTAGAAAGAAGAAAGAAGTATTAACATCAATTTCTTAAGATAAGTGGAGATTTAGTAACAAATATTCATATTTGTGTAACTCTGCTTCATTTTCAACCTGTCTACTGACACTGACATTGACACTGACTGACTGACCTTGGCCACTCCCAGAAGTTGAAGAATAGCTCACTATCTTACTGCTATCTACCGGAGACAACACAAACTTATTGATGACATCTACTGGCAGGATATCAAAATTCAGCATACAATCTTTATTTTTTAAAATAAATATTTTCTCCCAAATCAGTAAACCTAACAGACCTTTCAATTTCTTTAATAATTTAACTTTTGGATTTATTTCATGGTTAAATGACCAAAAATGATCTGCCACTACCGATTTATCAGTTTGTTTATACCTAATATACCAAAAATGTTTTTTCGTTCTGGTTCCTAAATTACGTTTGTACCTTACACTGTAAACCTGTTTGCAATCTAAGCAATTAAATTAATTCCAGGCTTTTTACTATCAGAAATTTGATCTTTTTTTAGAAGAATGTGGTAAATTTTTTATATTACGTTTATTTTTGAGAACTGAAATTATACCAAATTCTTTAAAAATTGTTTGAAACTGTTTATCAGCCCAAGGTGATAAGCAAATGTTTTAAAATTATAATAATCTTTTATTTTTATTTTTTAAGGGTAGCCAATCGATTCTGTCTTTAAGTTTGTTCCATTTTAAGAATTTGCTAATAAATACAAAAATATGACATCTAGTGGCAGTTATGATTATAATGGAAAACACAGCGACTGACAATGCAAAAGGTTTATTTGCAAAACTAGTCTCTGGAATTATGTGGAAATTTCATAAATTTTCTGAGAAGAAAAGTTTATGACAAATATTTATATTTTATGTAGTAGTTTTTACTTCACTGTTGTTAGCTTTTGTGTTTTATGTAATAATGATCCCCTATTCATATATAAAGTAGGAAATAATCTCCGCTATATGAAAATCAGTTATCAAACATTCAGAACACGATAAGCAGATCAGTTAATTGCTCCAAGTAGGGGATAAAAGATATATTATACAGTGTCACCAAAACATACAACAATCTCCCATATGATGTCAACTTAATCTCAGTTCAAACAGAAACTCTTCAAATACCTACCTACTTGAGGAATACTGCAACTCCCAAAAACCAGACAACAGAAAAACTGTGGTCCTTGATCACTCTCACCCTCTCTCTTGCATGCATGCACAAACAATTATATTTAAAGCACACACAACATATTTAAAGCTATAAGGGGCATTCAAAAAGAAACAAGTCGGAGTCTGGTATGCGCAAACCGGTGACAGGATGGTACTATCGTGGTGTGTGTAATGAAGTATTGTTCCAACCAGAGCGTGGAAGTTCACAGCCCATCACTAGAGGGCACACATGCATGTCACGTGACTATATTGTCACGAACCCGATGGCGATAGCGGGGCTTGTTAACACAAAAAGCCTGGAGATAAGGAGTATGCCGGAAGAAATAATGATAGCACGAGATAAAATACCGATAGGGTTATGCTTCTGGAAGATGATAGAACATTCGATTCCTGTTTGGTCCAGAAACATCTTGAATTTATGAAATAGGTATTTAAAGACATGACAGCTCGCAAAGAGTTGTTGTGTAACAGTCAGTGTTGTTGTTACGAGAGTTAATGTAATCAGCTGCAAGTGTTTGTTATTGTCCTCGACCTTGGAAGATTGATGTAATGTTGTTACATGAGAATTGGACAGTGTATTGCTACGGAAATAAAGGAGATTTTTAATTTCTGCAACTTGGCCTTTTAATTCTGCGAACCCACAAAGTTACAATACAAAGCTAGCAGCAGCATGCATCAATCATCCAATGCTGACAGTCGCATTGCAAACAGTGAAATGGAGGCATCAAAAGAAGAGCAAAGAGGTATTGTTCATTTTCTGATAGCAGAAGGAGTAGGGGGAATGGACATTCATTGAAAAATGTCACAAGTGTATGACAAACACTGCATGTCCCTTGCAAGGGTCAAGGCATGGCACAAGAGCCTCAGGAGAGGACAGGTGTTAACCGATGATACATGGTCTGGAGCACCACACTGCATTACCGATGACATCGTCCAGCTAGTTGATGCACTCATTACACAGGACCACCGAGGTCAGATTGAGCGTCGGAAGTGTATACACCATCATGAAGGAACGACTGCTCTTGCACAAAATGTGTGACCAATGGGTGCTCCACAGTCTTCAACCACACCAGGAAGCATGTTGAATGGCCCACTGTCCTGGTCATCAGCAGCACTATGCTAGGGAAGGGAATGAGTTCCTGGCACAAGTGGTGGCTGGAGATGAGACATGGTGTCATCACTTCGAACCAGAATCAAAACGACACAGTCTCCAGTCACCACCAAAAAAAGCCAAGGCCATCCACACAAGTGCAGGAAAGGTTATGCTGACGTTCTTCTTTGACCAAGGCTTCCTTCTGATACACTTCCTGCAGCATGGGTCAACAGTGAATGCCCAGCAATCCTTGACCAACCTTTGCCAAGCGATTAAATCAAAACAACCAGGCAATCTCACCCATGGAGTCATTCTGTTCCATGACAATGCAAAGCCTCATATGACCAACACAGTCACGGTACTCCTGCAGAAATTCAAATGGGAGGTTCTCTGCCACCCTACATACAGACCAGAATTTACACCATATTTTTCCCCTTAAAAAGGTTCTGAGGGGCAAATGATTCACCTCGGACGACGTCCAGCTGTACGTGCGGAACTGGCTCACATCGCAGCCCCGGGTCTTTTATGTTTCAATTTGATGTTTTTAAAGTGCTCTCTGACTCTGGTTTTTAGGTTTCTTTTAATTTTACCTTTGTAGCACTTTTCAAAATCCTTACAACCCAGGAAAGAAAGATATCTCAGCAGTGGCATTTCAATTTTGGAACAAAAATCATGACCTTTACTCAAATCCAAAATTATTAAAAGGGCTGATAAACCAAAACAAACTGACAATGTAGGAGAACATCATAATATGGAAAAATAAGGACCAAGTAATGAACTTTGAAAACCCATCAGTCAATAATTTGATAAACAAGTTTATGGTTCCACCACCAGTGAAAAGACAGCTGACAACAACAGACAATAGTTGGACCATCAGGTTGAAAACAGAAGCAAAGGTTTCCGAAACTAATCCTTAAAAATAAAAATGTAAGTGATGGAGGGTTAAAAATCAGCTCAAAATAGTTTTATGAATTTGGATGTCACTGTCACTAAATTCCTTCAAACACACCTAAGCCATACACAATGCTTTTGTTGGGGAAATACCCCAAAATGTGAATTTCTGATGATTTCTTGGTAACTAATTTTATGTGGAATACAGGTTGGACAGGTAGGTAGAGAAAGTATCAGGTAGTTACTTACTTTGATTGCAGTCTTCCAAGAGGCGTTGAACATGTGATGCCAACCTCATGACAGTGGTTTTAATCAATTTAGAAATGAATGGTATGTGTAAACAGTTTCTTTCAAAATACAAGCATACCACTGCATGCATCTTTAGTGCATGGAGCAAAGCTGCTTGAAATATTTCAGAAAACACTATCTTTCGTTGATTGTAACTGGCATCTAATTGAAAACCACTCAGCTTCAAACCAATAAAATTTCTCATCTTTGTCTGCAGCACTCTGAAAAACATGGAATAAATATTATTTATTATACTCACATGACTTTCTCTACTCTTGTACAAATTTTATTCCTGTGTCTGTTTCATGTTAATCAAGATAAACATTATCTTACTGTAGGAAAATGAAGGATTTGGGAAAACAAGCAGTGAATAAAAACTTCCATTTGAAAGTCTTAACGCCTAAAGAAATCAAGGAGGAAATGGACAGTACATTGAAAAACACTGTCCCTTCATATACAATAATTAAAAGGTTGGTTGTAGACTTTAAAATGGGACGTGCGAGTACTAGTGATGAGCCTCGCTCTGTTCCTTCATATACAATAATTAAAAGGTTGGTTCTAGAGTTTAAAATGGGACGTACGAGTACTAGTGATGAGCCTCGCTCTGTCCCTTCATATACAATGATTAAAAGGTTGGTTGTAGAGTTTAAAATGGGATGTGCGAGTACTAGTGATGAGCCTCGCTCTGTCCCATCATATACAATAATTAAAAGGTTGATTGTAGAGTTTAAAATGTGATGTACGAGTACTAGTGATGAGCCTCGCTCTGTCCCTTCATATACAATGATTAAAAGGTTGGTTGTAGAGTTTAAAATGGGACGTATGAGTACTAGTGATGAGCCTCGCTCTGTCCCTTCATATACAATAATTAAAAGGTTGGTTGTAGAGTTTAAAATGGGACGTATGAGTACTAGTGATGAGCCTCGCTCTGTCCCTTCATATACAATAATTAAAAGGTTGGTTGTAGGTTTAATATGGGACGTACGAGTACTAGTGATGAGCCTCGCTCTGTCCCTTCATATACAATAATTAAAAGGTTGGTTGTAGAGTTTAAAATGGGACGTATGAGTACTAGTGATGAGCCTCGCTCTGTCCCTTCATATACAATAATTAAAAGGTTGATTGTAGAGTTTAAAATGTGATGTACGAGTACTAGTGATGAGCCTCGCTCTGTCCCTTCATATACAATAATTAAAAGGTTGATTGTAGAGTTTAAAATGTGATGTACGAGTACTAGTGATGAGCCTCGCTCTGTCCCTTCATATACAATAATTAAAAGGTTGATTGTAGAGTTTAAAATGTGATGTACGAGTACTAGTGATGAGCCTCGCTCTGTCCCTTCATATACAATAATTAAAAGGTTGGTTGTAGAGTTTAAAATGGGACGTATGAGTACTAGTGATGAGCCTCGCTCTGTCCCTTCATATACAATAATTAAAAGGTTGGTTGTAGAGTTTAAAATGGGACGTACGAGTACTAGTGATGAGCCTCGCTCTGTCCCTTCATATACAATAATTAAAAGGTTGGTTGTAGAGTTTAAAATGGGACGTACGAGTACTAGTGATGAGCCTCGCTCTGTCACTTCATATACAATAATTAAAAGGTTGGTTGTAGAGTTTAAAATGGGACGTACAAGTACTAGTGATGAGTCTCGCTCTGTCCCTTCATATACAATAATTAAAAGGTTGGTTGTAGAGTTTAAAATGTGATGTACGAGTACTAGTGATGAGCCTCGCTCTGTCCCTTCATATACAATAATTAAAAGGTTGGTTGTATAGTTTAAAATGGGATGTACGAGCACTAGTGATGAGCCTCGCTCTGTCCCTTCATATACAATAATTAAAAGGTTGATTGTAGAGTTTAAAATGTGATGTACGAGTACTAGTGATGAGCCTCGCTCTGTCCCTTCATATGCAATAATTAAAAGGTTGGTTGCAGACTTTAAAATGCGACGTACGAGTACTAGTGATGAGCCTCGCTCTGTCCCTTCATATACAATAATTAAAAGGTTGGTTGTAGACTTTAAAATGCGACGTACGAGTACTAGTGATGAGCCTCGCTCTGTCCCTTCATATACAGTAATTAAAAGGTTGGTTGTAGAGTTTAAAATGTGACATACGAGTACTGGTGATGAGCCTCGCTCTGTCCCTTCATATACAATAATTAAAAGGTTGGTTGCAGAGTTTAAAATGGGAGGTATGAGTACTAGTGATGAGCCTCGCTCTGTCCCTTCATATACAATAATTAAAAGGTTGGTTGCAGAGTTTAAAATGGGAGGTATGAGTACTAGTGATGAGCCTCACTCTGGACGTCTTGTGGAAGTCATAACTCCAGAGAACATTGAAAAAATTCATCGTTTATTACTGGAAGATCACAGATTAAAGTTGTTTGAGATAGCAGAGGCTGTAAACATTCAAAAGAACGTGCAGGTAATATTTTAAGTAATGTTTTGGGCTTTCACAAGGTTTGTTGCGGGTTTGTTGACACCTGATCAAAAGTTGCAAAGAAAAACTGTTTCTGTTAAGAATTTGGAGCTCTACCATAAAAATCCCAGTTAATTTTTGAGACGGCTTATTACCATGAATGAAGCTGGGACACATCACTACAATCCAGAAAGTAAATCACAGTCAAAACAGTAGATTGCGCCAGGTGGCAAAGAAGGCAAAGTCAATTTTGACAGCTAATAAGGTTTTGGCGAGTGTTTCTTGGGAATGCACAGGGAATTATTTTTATTGATTACTTGGAAAAGGGTAAAAGTATTAATGGTGACTAATACACAAATTTACTGGAGCGTTTGACTGATGAGATGAAAAGAAAAAGATATTTTTTTCTTCACGACAATGCTCCGGCTGATCATTCAGTCATTACAATGGGAAAAATGTCTGAATTAAAGTTTGAATTACTTGAACATCCACCCTATTCGCCAGATCTAGCACCCAGTGACTACCACCTGTGCTCAAACCTCAAAAAGATTCTTGGAGGACAAAGATTGTAATATAATATTTATAATTACTGAATGGTGAATAAATTATTATTATTTCACAATGAGGTCATAGATATGGTAAACAGCTATTTTGAGGAACATGATAAATCGCACTACAGAGATGGTTTAATTAAATTAGAACAACAATATGACAAATGTATTAGTCTGGAGATTATGTTGAGAAGTAAAGGGGAAAAAATTAATTCTTTTTTATTGTAAGGCCCGAGACATCAGTTGATCCTCGTATAGATATCTTAAACATAATCATTAAAATTATAAAAATATTTTGAAAAATCTGTCATGTAAAGGGTAGTTGTGTAGAAGAAATTTTTTAAAACATTTTTGTATTGCATCTTTGAGAGATATTAAACTTAAATTCCAAATTTGACATTTCTCTGGGTTTTGTTTTTGAGTTATGCTGCACACACATATCAGTCAAGGGACCCCAAAACATGTATTTTCTCTTGAAAGCCTAATGGCAAATCTTTGAGTAAATGCAATACATTTTCTACTTACTATGTAGTTGTTCAAGGAAGTGAAAACGACCAACTTACTCTTCACAAATATCTAAAAAAGGAAGGAAATGAAAAAATAAATAGGTCAAATTTAAAATCTAGAGTAACTGAAAAAAGAGAATACAACAGTTTAATTCATCCATTTATCAAATATATAGAACTCACTACACATTACAAATATGGTGTAAAATAAAAGAACAACTAAATCATTCAGTCTTGTTACCTACTTTCCAGGTTTGCCTTTTCCAAATTTCATACTATGAATCATTTTCCAGTTTTTGTATCTGGAATAGTCTCCTGAAACGCTAAGATCTTTGATGTTAATTATATTGCCACAAAAGGGTATGTTATTTATTTCAGAGTTTATATTTGTCACACATTTTTGAGAGCTTAATAAACATCCATATGTTCTGAGACCTTCTTCCAAGTTTTGAAGAAATCTGTAACAAAAATGAGCATTTTATGACAATGATAGCAGCAAAAGCTTAATTCATTTAAATAGTTTTAACTCCTTCACCATTATGGATAGAACAGCTCCACTCATGCTTTGAAATCTGCAAACTATTTAACAACTTTTTTCTAAATACTAATTATAATTCTACAATTAATGACAGTAAAAAGAACTACAAAAACTGTTATCAATAACATATATTTCATGAAACAAATACTGAAGAAATATATAAAATAATAAGCCGCTTCAAAAATCAACATTCCTCTGAATGGGATAGCATGTTACCTGTAGTATTAAAACACTGCAAACATGAATTACTGAATATACTAGCATATTTAATAACTTACTAAATGAACAAAGGTATATTCTCAGAAATACTAAAGATTATCATATTAATATTGTTGCGAGCCATTATTACGATAGCACGGCCTGCACACACAAAGAGATAGATAGTGCAGCGCGGAGATAAAAGAGGTTCATGTTTCATCTGGTGCCATCTTGATTGTTACAGATTATTCCACTGGTTTCTGGAACGATGAGAGAGGTATATAAAAGAAGCCGTGGCTAGTTTATCAGTCAGTCATAATTGGACTCGTGGAGCTGTGATTTGAAAGTGAACTCTTAATTATGTGTGCAGAAGTGACGAGAGATTGTGTTGGTTTATGCTACGTCATCTTGCTGCCAAGGGTGTACAAACAGTGTGTTTCTACGGAAATAAAGAACATTCTGAATTTCTGCAACTTGGAACTTTTAATTTTTCGAACCCACAAAGTTAAATATAATTTTGAGTTAAAATAATACTCATTGCTCCATATATTGCTAGTGTTTACCTAGAATGCATTTCGTTAGGACCTTCCTAACATCATCAGCTGATGTCGACTACTGGATGTTGTATAGTGTCATGAGGTCGCTTGTGAGTGAACATCGAGAGAGGGAAACGCGGAGTGAGACAGATAGCGCTCAACCCACACCCAGAGAGAGCAACAGAGGGGGAAAGAGACGGAGATGGTCTGTACAATTCTCGCTCCATCCACTGGGTCTGTGAGGCTTCGTGTGACGTCAGGTGTTGAGAAACGTTGAGAACAGCTGCTCATATATAAAGAGGAGTTCACTGGGAGCTGGGGGAGAGAATCAGTCAGTGAGTTGCAACTGTGTGGAGTGGACGTGCGACAGACGGACTTGAAGGTTTCGTACGTGTGTGTTATGTCATTCTGCTGATATCAGAGTTGTACAAGTGTCTTTCTATGGAAATAAAGAGCATTTGAATTTCTGCAACCTGGTCTTTTAACTTTTACGAACCCACAAAGTCACAATATGTAGAGTCAAACTGAAAAATTCAATGACATGGCTGGGATTTGAACCACGGATCTCCTGGTTTCCATCCAGTTGCTCTTACCCATTGAGCTACCATGGTCATCATTACACTAAATCATCCAATTGAGTCATATATTTTCCTGATAAACCACTAGGGGCTCTCGTATCCGAGATACACCATTTGTGGCAACATACTATTGTAAGTACTTAAATCCCAGGCTTCATCATTTAACTCTTATTATTTAAGTTAATTGATGGAAATTAACTTAAATACTGAATGCTGTTTTGGTGAATTCCTTGGAGGCGATACAGGCATCTCTGTTGGTATCTTGAACTTGAAGTTTTGGTTCCCTTCAAAGGTAGCGTTGAAATTAAGTAATTATCTTTCATATTTCTTTATGAATATTTTTTCCCATGTTGTTAATGCAGCTGGATCTTGGACACTTTTTAATAAGTGGAATTTTTATTCTATATCATGATTATCATTCCAAAAATGGTATGCTACTGCCGATTTATTTATTTCTTTGTCATTGATGTTCCTAAAATGCTCTTTAAGCCCAATCTTCAAATTCCTTTTCGTTTTGGCAATGTTAATGTTGTCGCAGCCTTTGCAGTTTATCCGAATAAAAATGAGAACATTGTATGAGAACTAGGGTTTACCGGGAAACATACAAATCAGTTGGAGAAATTAATATCATGTCGGCATGTTGGCCATAGTAGCTCAGTGGTTTAGAGCAACCGGGAGATCCGTGGTTTAAATCCCGGCTATGGCATTGAATTTTTCAGTCTGATTCTATTCGTCTAAACTGTGTATATTATTACTATTTCTCTACAGCTATAACTCCATTGAAGCAAAGTACTACAGAACTCTTGATTACTTATCTAAACTCTAAATATCTGGATCTCTTACAGAAAAAAAAGGAGAATGTCTTAAATTACTTTAGTAAACCAATGAGTTAATTTTGATTGTCAGTTATGTAGTTGTAAGGCAGTGAACATTTCTAAATTTTTCTTAAATAAATCCATATTGAATGTATGAAAACGCAAAATATTCCAGCAAACAATTCATTCATTCATTTATTATCTGCTTAAGCAAATACAAATGATTTATAGCATCGTCAAGTCAAACTTATGTACTTGTACAGAAATAATGACACAATGATTAATATATACTAAAAATTTAGAGTAAACATATATAGAATAACATGTTTACAATATACAGAGTGTTCATTTTTATTCGTTATTTCCCGCCCTCTGATTGAACAAGAATGACGTCATAGTTGACTGGTGAGTATATCTTGAAATCATAGTGCCCTCTACGAGAAGAAGTGATAATTTTTGTGGAACAGTAAGCAAATACAGCACTATGGTAACTAATACAACCAGTGTAAGACTTGAAGTTTTCACGGCGAGCATTACTAATCAAGGCTTCGCAGGTGATCAGCCGTGTCAAATCAATAAACGTCGAGCTATCGGCCATTGTAAACTCCATGGCCTTCTTCAGGATCCTGAAGAAGACCATGGAGTTTACAATGGCCGAAAGCTCGACGTTTATTGATTTGACACAGATGATCACCCACGAAGCCTTGATTAATACAACCAGCTTCCCCTGGATATGAACACAGACCACCACATCTTCATGGTTAAATGCTACTTTTGTACCGGCATTAAAATTGGTGCGACATATAAATATAATTTAAACCGCTACATAGAGGAGTTTATGCAGCGCTATCCAGCATTCAGACAAGTCCCTCGGAGCATAATGTTGTCACAAGTGTCCAGATACCATCAAATTGACTTACTTTTGTTTGCAACATAAATGTCTTACGTTTTATCAGTATACGATATAAACTTCTTGTCATTCTCACGCTGAATTAAAATGTCTAATAATGTTGATATCCTTATGTCTTTCAAAACCAATAGGTGCATCAAACATTTCCAATCTAGAAGCAATAAATAATGTTATGACAGAAAGGCCTCAAGCATATACCTTCTCACAATACAAACAGTGTTTGAGGGGAAGTGAGAAAGGAAATATAAGAAAATGGACACATAAGACTATGTACTAGAGATATTTTCTTGTTTAGACTTGGATAAAAGCTTTGTACATATTGTAACACTAATTTATTTTTCATTCCTAGAACATATCTTGCTAATTTTGTGGTTTGTAATGAAGTTACATTGTGAGGAAACTGTGGGTCATAGAAAAGAATTGAAAAAAATTGAAATATTTCTATTTTATGTGACAGGTTTACAATATCCATATATGTCTACTATAATAGTAAAACAGATGTTCATTGTGAAATAAGTGTTCATTGACTTATCATTTCATATATGCTTCATGGTATATTTTTATGGCTGTACAATTAGCTTTGCAGTGCATTGCATTGCAGTATATAGTTTTTTAAAAACAGTTATCATATCTACGCACCAGGCAAAATTACGCACCTTTATATTATGTGTGCAGTAATAGTATATTTACCTGCCAGTAGAAGGAGGCCTCAAAGCTATTGTCAACACATCAAATACAATTGCGAACCGCTAAGGGAATCGTATATAAACTCGCTCCATCAGCGATGCTATTGAGGACGTCAAATTTTGCACAGTAAAATTAAAGATAAAAATGAACACAGTTTATAGTTCATTACAATTCCCATAACAAGTACTACTTATTTATGCAGTAATTAAATCCTTCCAGTGAATAGAAGAAGCCTTCCAGGCAGAATTTCATAAATTCTTTCCTGAATTTATTCACACTATCAATATTTTTAAATAGGAAGGGAGCTCATTATACAAGTTATGTACTGCATCAGTAGGTTTGGTTTTATATATTTGTAATCTGTATAAGTTTGTGTTTCCTCTAGTGAAGTACTTATGAATACAGTTTAAAATGAGGAGCAGACTGGACCCTTCCTGTTCATAACATATGTAGCATTTGCTACTGTTAGAGTCAGGAGTCATTAGCAAGTACAGAGCTTTACAAAATAGTAATAATATTGGCTTGTAGTCATTGAACTGATATTAGTATATATACATATTCAGTTGTTTTTGCTAAAAAAAACTACCTTTTTTCATGATTTATTCAAATATCTGGATAATTTGTTATCCAGATTGGGTAGATCACAATAATCTAGATAAATGCAGAATACAGATAAATTTCTGGGCCTACGAAATAGCAGACTAAGAACACAGAACTCAAAAAATAAGCCACCTGATTAACATGTTCAGAAAGAACAGATACAAAAGCAATGATATTTACCATGCACACTGGAAAGTTATGAACAAGAACCAAGACACAAGAAACCCAAACATGGAAGAGAGACAGAAATTCAAGGGAAAGGCCTTTATTCCATTTTACAGCACAGTGTCAAACAAAATTGCACAGATTTTGAAACCGTATTCCTTCCACTAAGGAAGCTCAGGCAACATATGAGATCAGTTAAGCACAATCTAGCTCTGAGTGCTAGAGGAAATAGTTTTAGTAGAGCCAGCAACTCTCCGCCTAACCAATGGCAGAATACTGGTTTCCCATTGGACAATGCCATTTAGCCCCGCTCTTCCACCAGGAGATATACCACGCTGAATGAATGCTCATCATTTCCTGAAGAAGGCCATAGAGTAAACATGGACGAAAGCTTGAGCAAATTTATAAATATCACATGGCTAGTAACCCAAAAAGCTCTACTTAATAATCATCACCATGAAAGCTTCCTGTAGGGGAGGGGATCCGTCCCCTTCAGCTGCCAAAGTGCGGGCGCTGCGGACCCTTAGCACTCGTGGTACCTCTGACGTTACTAGAGGAACCTCGGGCCGAACAGCCGAGCCCCTCCCGAATGGGAGTTGTTCGGATTGGGTTGGACTCAAGGGGGCAGTGTGTTCCCGAAACCCACGGGCAAATGGGTACTTCCGGCCAGGCTACGGCCGCCCGGAGGGGGTTGAGGGTTGCCTGAATAGTCCTGGGTGCTACCCTGTAGAGCTAGTAGAGGGTGTGCTAGATCACCTTCGGCCCCACCGAGGTTATCGGTAGTCTTCCCTGTGGGGTTGACGCGTGTAAGTGGCGTATCCACTTCCATCCCGTCTTGACGTTGTGCCCAGGGGGGGGGGGTATTTTAGACTCAAGGTATTGCCCTATGGAAAAACCCCCAGAGTTTCCATCGCTCCCGGGTAGAAGGAGGCCCGGATCCTTGGTCCTACGGGTCCAGGACTAATGGGAGTAGAACCTCTGCACTTAAGCATGAAAGCTTCAAATCTTACATAGATAAATGCAGTTCCATCTAGATAGAATACTGATCTTTCTTAAGAAGTATTTGTATATTCACTAACAATAGAGGATAGAGAAAGATATAAATTTAACTTAAAAGTTTTTTACATTTTAAGCCACTTGCGCTTGATTTCACCAACAGATGTTAAGACTTAACATGAGTTTAACAATAGTTATAACAATAATTGCATTTCACCAACAAGTGTTAGCTTAACACTCGTGTTATATCTCTTGTTAAACTAACAAGCCAAATTTCTGTTGTTAAGTCCTTAACAAATGTAAATAGTCAAGATGGCAGGCGTGAACACAGCTGTTGTTGTCAATTTGCTATATTTAAGACCATCTAAATGGCATTCGTAATGGAGTACGGCCTATGAGGAGAAATTATTTTGAGGAGCTATCACAAGAAAATTTTCTACAGAGGTATAGACTGTCCAAACAAGTTGCTATTAAGGTTACTGCAGAAGTACAGGAGAGGTTAGAACATGTATCGAAAGGAATATGCCGATCTCGCCTTTGCTTCAAGTATTAATAACTTTGCGATTTTATAATTCACTGAATTATGTGGATAATATACTGTCTACCTTCCGTCTTGAAACGTTCAAGTCATTTGTCACTTGTCCTTCTTCTCTCCTCATTTTAAATTTATGTAATACTGAAGAAGATGTTTCATGTTTCTAGTAATGACACATACATTTGAATTAAATTTGTTTCCAATCTTTTTCCACGTGACATCTTTCTCTTTTACATTCTCTGCATCCATCCTATTTTCCACGATATCCTTATACTTCGTCACCAATTCAATTAACAATTCTTTCTCCATCGATGAGAAATTTGTTTCATAGCTTTTGTTTACTGTTTATCCACTGTGTTTTTAGCTATGTGCAGACAAAAATGAAAACAAAAGCGCATCACAGTACATTCAGAAAATAATATGATTCAGCCATAGCCTTCTATAGCTGTAATATTTACAAGTTTCTTGGCGTTAAAACGTGTTCGTTAACATTTTCAGAAAACATGTTGGTGAAATGCAAGAAATTTAACAGCTTTGTTAGCACTTTTACAATTGTTACGTTACATTTGTTAACATTGATTTTAGCATCTGTTGGTGAAATCGGGCATTAGAGTTTTTTTTTCATTAAGTCCTTGAAGACTTACAAAAAGTGGGTATTATATTTAGTTTTCTACTAACCTTTTTACTTGGTCTTTGCTAGCGCTAATGAAAACATAGTCGTCAGCAGCACGAAGCATAAAAGTTCCATCGATGCAAAACTGATGAAGATAATGTGTGTCCATGTGTGATAAGTACAGATCACAAAGCTTTGATGAGAGCCAATGACCTTGAGCCAGACCTCTTTGCATTAAAAAGTGCTGAGTTTTGAAGTGAAACACTTGTAGTTTAATTGTGCCTTTAATCCATTCAATCAACATGTACATGTCCATGTCCTGAAAAAACAGAAACATATTTGTATATTTAAAGACCTAAAGATAAAACATTTGAAACAGGTGGAATAATGTGTACGGTACATCTGAGAAAGCCTGGACTGGACCGGATTATGCTATGGAGGGGATTTGACATGGGATACAAATTTGGTGCATTGTACCTATGCCCTCAAATGGGGCACCCTGGGAGGAACGATGAAGCAAGAGCAGACTGAGGGTGGCCATTTTCCATGACAGTGAAGAAGACAGTGTTCTCAGTATACCACCCTACTGTGCTCTGCTAACTGCTCCACCAGACCAGGTTTGGAGACCGGAGACTGTCCTACCAGAGGATGACGTTTCACCAGGAGCATACCATCCTATCATGCAGTGTGGAGACTCCTGCTGACACATCTAGCCTGAAACAGACCCATCAGATGAGAGATGATGTGAAATGATAATGGAGGAACAGGAAATTTGGGGGATGTAATTAACCCAGCCAGCACTTTCATGGGAAGTGAATCCAGACCTTCTGAATGTGGGCCACAGACAAAATTGCTTGAGCCATCCCAGTTGGTAAGACTATCAGAGTCAGATAGATAGAGTCAACATGAAAAATTCAATGCCATGGCCGGGATTTGAACCGCAGATCTCCTGGTTTCCGTCCAGTCGCTCTAACCCTTGAGCTACCACGGCCAATGTGCCGTCCTGACATTAAATTCTCCATTTGACTCATAGATTTCCCCGGTAAACCACTAGGGGCTCTTGCATTCGAGATACACCGTTTGTGGCGACTGACTATCGTAAGTACTTGAGTCCCGGGTTTCATCATTTAACTGTTTATTATTTAGTTAGTTGATGGAAATTAATCATTTCTCCACACTAGTCATATATAGGCTAAGGTCCTTGATAGATAGAGTCAACATGAAAAATTCAATGCCATGGCCAGGATTTGAACTACAGATCTCCTGGCACGTTGACCATGGTAGCTCAAGGGTTAGAGCGACTGGACGGAAACCAGGAGATCTGTGGTTCAAATCCCGGCCATGGCATTGAATTTTTCATGTTGACTCTATCAAAAACCTTAGCCTATATATGGCTAGTGTGGAGAAATGATTAATTTCCATCAATTTACTAAATACTATCAGAGTCAGTTTTGTATTTTCAGAAAAACAATTGACCAACATAAATATGATGATGGTGATGACATGTACAGCAACATCAATAATAAAAATGTATAAATATTTAACTACAGACAATAGACCAAAACTTCTGGACATTATAGAGGGGATTACATATTAAAACAGTAATTAACTTCCTTTTGAAACAGCTAATTGAAGTGTTTCTACAATAAACAGGCCAACTATTAAATAACTGTGAATGACATTACAGTAGCTAAATCCATGCAAATTTTCCTTCACATAGAAAAGACAGTTCAAAGCATAATTAAAATAAAACCTCATTTAATACAATTTTGTGCTTCATTGTATCATAGTCCTTAAACAACGGAAAACCTAATTTCCCTGGATCAACTGCAACCAGTTCCAATCTGAATTAATGAAAATCTGGGTTATCTATTTATTTTTATTTTTTATTTATTTTTTCAGTTCAGTATAGTGTTAAATACACAAAAGAACCACGTCATATGAATTTATACAGTTTAAGAACACAGCTATAGATGTTGTGTGATATAAATAGAATACTAACTTGCTTTAATAAATCCATACACACTAACAATAATAATAATAATAATAATGATAATGATAATGATAACGACGACAACGACAACAACAACAATAATAATAATAATAATAATAATAATAATAATAATAATAATAATAATAATAATAATAATAATAATAATAATAATAATAATAATAATAATAATAATAATAATAATAATAATAATAATAATAATAATAATAATAATAATAATAATAATAATAATAATAATAATAATAATAATAATAATAATAATAATAATAATAATAATAATAATAATAATAATAATAATAATAATAATAATAATAATAATAATAATAATAATAATAATAATAATAATAATAATAATAATAATAATAATAATACTTTTACAAGCATTGTTGAAAACAGGCAAGTTGCTGGATATTTTGATATATATACAGATATTAGAAGAAACTAAAACTTAGGTGATGTTATTCTAAATGTATAATGTCTTGTACACCTAATACAATGTCTAGCTTTTAGTCATAAGTATTGTAAAATAAGAAACTAGCCCTCAAACGATAAATTCTGAAGTTGTAGTCTTAGTTTAGAAATTCATCAAGTGAATAAAAAACATTATTAATTAAATATGATTTAAAGAAAAATTTGAATTTTGTTAAGTTACTAGACACTTTAACTTCTGCTGGGAGTTTGTTATATAGCTTGGCTCTCATGTAACTAGGCAACTTGTCACACAGGTGGAGTCTATACATCATAGTAGCGAAATTATTCTTGTTTCTTGTGTTGTGGTTATGAATATCCGAATTTGTTTGCAATGGGATGTATTTTATCATATATAAAATTGTTTTGTAGATGTACAGGCTTGTCAGCGTCATTATTTTTTGCTGACAAAAGGCTTCCCTACATGATTCTTTAGTTTTTAAATTAGATAGATATCTAATTGCTCTTTTTCATCTAAATAATGACAGAAAAAGGATAAAAAAAATGTTCATCACTGAAATATTTTAATAGAGTTTAGAAATTATTATCGCTGTAATGGCATTATTTTGTTGTGGAAAGCGACTTGAGGAAATTTTTTTGATGTTGAAACCGCTCGGTAACAATGAATGATTTGTGTTTCAGACAATAGCATGGTTTAAACAAACGGGTCAAACTGTCGATTGCTTCAAATTGGACCGTCCTAGGAGGGTATGGACAAAAGAAGTTGTGAGTGCCGTTCATGTAGGGATTTGATGCAAGCCTTTGCATAAACAAACAATTTTGTCTCGTGATATGAAGATATCTCTAAGAACAATGTCATGCATTTTGAAGGATGATTTACATTTTCGTGCATATAAAAGGTACACACAACATTTACTAACCAAAAAATTAAAGGAGATATGCCAGGTTCGATCCCAGGCTTTGTTGAGGATGTACAAGGAGAGTCAGTTTAACGACATCCTTTTCACAGATGAAACAATGTTCACCGTGGAAGAGTAGTTTAACAAGCAAAACAAACGTGTGTATGCATGGTCTTCCAAGGAAGCAAGAGATGCAGTTCCATGTGTGCAGCAAGGACGTCACCTCGCTTCTGTCATGGTATCATGAGCAGTGAGCTTCAGAGGTGCATTCTTAATCCATTGTATTATTCTCTATGGCAGAAACTTAAGGCAATAGCATGTCAAAAAACAGCACCACAATATTGAGATGTTAAAAAAAAATCAGTCAGGTCGACTGTGAAAAGAATTCCACTGAACACGATTTGTGCAGCTATTGATGAGTGGTCGGAATATCTTCGTCACTGTGCTGCCGCATATGGTGATCATTTTGAATAAGAGTTGAATCAATTTGCGGCATTTTCTGTGTTCCTTCAGAGTATATGTTTATCAATGAGTATGCATTGTTTTATTTAGTAGTTATATGTATTGAAAGTACTTACAGAACTTATGGCAGTACTGTGTAATACGCTAAACAACATAATTTTATTTTTCAAAACTGTTTCGGGTTAACCAGTCATCTGGGTTAACGAGTTTTTACTGTAAAAGGAAGTGTAAGTGTGCCCAGTTCAATAAACAATCGTTTGCAGTATGGAGGTTCACACACTATATGCACACATTATCTTGAGCGCTAGTTTTACAGTGTGGTGCGGGCAGGGGGAAGAAATGACAGCTAATGCTCTTTTGTTTCTGCAGTGCATTCAACCTAGGAAAAAAACAATTCAGCAAAAAAGTGTGTAAGTTAAGCTAAGATACGTGCCTCAAGTGTGAGATATGTGGACAAACAGTAAATTGAACTTGAGCCGATAATATATACCTACTATATAATTTATATACCTACTATTTATATAACACATAAAAATGGAAAATAAATATTATGACAGATATAAATACTCATTCACTTTGTGAATCTTCGAGTCTGGTGCATCACTTTCATTGTTAGTATCGTCTGATGTGTTGACAATAATTTCATCAATTGCATTTTCTATTACACCATTGTTTCTCCAATATTTCACTTCCAGCTCTTGGAACTTCTTGCTATGTGTCATGGTTGCAGAAGATAATGCTTCTATAGCAAGTTTCCACAGATTTGTGGCCGACATCACCACTAACACTGCATTCTCTGAAAACATTCTTTATTTTTACCCATGCCAGCTCAATTGCATTCAGAACACAGCTATATGGAGATAGATGAATAATAGTGTGTCCCCTTTTGAGAGCCAAAACATACACAACATATGGAAATTAATTGTTCTTTCACACTGGCCGTGTGTAGGCTAAATTGTGGAAACGTAGAGTCAGACTGAAAAATTCAATGCCATAGCTGGGATTTGAACCACGGATCTTCTGGTTTCCATCAATTTAGCCTACACACGGCCAGTGTGAAAGAACAATTAATTTCCATTAATTGACCTAATAGTGGTTTACTATAAAGCCCGGGCCTTAAAGTACTTACATGTTGTAAGTCGCCATTAAGGTAGATATCTCATGTGTTTATGAGAACTCCTAAGTGATTTACCGGGAAAATACGAGTCAGTTCGAGAATTTAATGTCATATCGGCACGTTGACCATAGTAGCTCAATGGTAGAGCGGCTGGACGGAAATCTGAAGATCCATGGTTCAAATCCTAGCTATGGCATTGAATTTTTCAGTCTGACTCTATGTTTCCATACACAACATATGTTTGTTGTAAACTGGTTAGCTAATTAATCTCGAAATTGTTCAAAACAAAATATGGCGCACTTGTGAAACCTTAGCATATTAGCCACTAGATATCAGAGTGTATAGCACATTTCAAGTTTAAAAGTTGTCATCTATGTTTACAGAGTTAGACGAAACTTAACAAATGAGGACTTGGAACCCGAGCGCTCAGCTTATTGCACACATATAGTATGATCCTTACAGCTCTCTTTTGTAAAATGAGTACTTTGTTTGCAAAATTATGGTTGTCCCACAGTAAGACTCCATGGCTATAGATACGACTTTAATATACCTTCATTGATACTCTATCTGCATTTTGTTTTAAAATACATAACATAAATAGTCCTAATTTTTTTTTTATTTGCACTATAGTTGATATGTATTCTCCAGCCTAGATCTTTATCAAAGTAAATAGCCGAGAATCTCATGCTGCTGAGAAGACCATTTGAAACATGATTTATATAATAAAGAATGTTTACTGTTTTGTCTTGGTTTTTACCTAATTCATTGGGATCATACCATATGTAAGCTCCATGGACCCTGGACACATTTGAGCATCATTTCACCCATTTCATTCACCGTCCGATATGACTTACGTTGGAGGATATAAAATTACACACCCACCCCAAACCCACCCCCCCTCCACACACACATATGCACGCACGCACACACGCACACACACAAAATACATTAAAAAAGAACTGGGCCGAGAACAGTGACCTGTGAGATACCACATACATATTGTTCCTGTTTTCAAGCATTACCAACTATGCATTAAAAAGTCACTAAATAAGTATATTCCCAACTTCTGTACTGAAGAACTAGTATGTATTTTTTATATGCAAGATGTTGATGAACCATTCCTTGGTTTATGGTCATGATGTAGTCCAGGAAATATTGTTTAAGGATGTATAACAATCAGTTATACCAGTGCATCTATCCCACTCATCCATTGCTTTGTGCACCTCTTTGCCGTAACAAAATATTTTCCTCCCATTGTCTCTTTGAATGGTCTAATCATTCTTCCATCATAGCCGTATGTAGGCTAAAATTTGGATATTCAATTCAATTCATTTTGTCCTGTTGATCATACATTGATATCAGACACGTCATAGTATATCAGTTACATATTGCATTATTTACAATCACTTAAAACTAATTAACATTTAAAAATTCATTTACAGAATAAAATGAATGTTGCAGTAAAAAGAGTTTTACTCCCTTTTTAAAATGTATAACACTCTTCACTTGTTTAATATTTTCTGGTAGTCTGTTGTATAATCTTATACCTTTATTGAAAGCATTAGACCTGAAGATTTCCGTTCTACAACTTTGAATGTGAAAGTCATCTTTTTGACATGTATTATATTTGTGAATATCTGCATTTTTATGATTTTGTATTTGTAGATTATTTTGTTTTACATGGATCACTAATTCCAAAATATACATACATGCTAGAGGTAATATTTGATGTTTTCTGAATAATGGCCTGCAAGATGTCCTGTTATCTACTCCACTTAGTATCCTTATTGCTCTTTTTTGAAGTTTAAAGACTCTATCTGCCTTTTCCCCCCAGAACACTATCCCATATTGTAGTTGGCTGTGAAAATAACCATAAAATATATTTCTCAATGCAGCTAAATTAATTAAGCTTTTTAAATGTTTAAGCAAATAACAAATGGAACTCAGCTTATTTATTAAATGTTGAATATGCGTGGTCCATTTCATGTTCTCATTTATATGTAATCCCAGACTGAAAATTTCAATGCCATAGCCGGGATTTGAACATGGATCTCCCAGTGTCCACCCAGTCACTCTTATCATTACGCTACCATGGCCAACGTGCCGTCATGCCATTAAATTCTCCAACTGACTCTGTTTTCAATTTTCATGGAACTGACAAGCTAATAACAATGGAAACTGTTGTTGTGTCACATGTTCTACAGTTCCTCTACAGTTCAGTTCTACAGTTTTCAAGTAGACGAAAAAATGTACCTTTTCTTATCTTCATTCTGTACAAAGCTGCCTGAATAATCCCTACACAAATAACTGGGAATCTACTGTATTTCTATAATGAATAACTTTTTCCCCCCTCTAGATTTATGCAGGAAAACATTATTTAATACCAACCTCCTCAATTACATTCAAAGCAGAAACATTACCCTTTTCCTTATTAGCTGCACATGTGTATATTTCTGTAGGCTTTCATCTGGTAGTCCAACATATGACATCTTAATGGGAAGCCATTTCACTGAACTTCTCTTTGGTGTGCATCTGTACATCTTTAATACCATAGAGGCATCTGAAGTAAGGAACAACAATTAAATGAGAACACCAGTGTAAAACCTACGTCCAACTGTTAATTATATCTATTAGAATATTTAATAAATGTATTTGACATATATAGCAAAAGGAATACAAATGAACCCTTATACAATGCAATCCATATAAAGCTGAACCATTTCAATACGACATAACTTTTGAACCAATAATAGGACAAACGTGCAACTTTGGGAGAATATAATAGACAATTGGGAGATTACATTACACTATTTACATCTCAGAGAAAATGTTGTAAGCGTCCTTCACCAGCATCTATACATGTTTGTACTTGTCTTACCATATTCTCTCAAGTTTTACGGAGAGTATCCTTGCCATTGTTACTTATTTCTGTTCAAATGAATTCCTTGATAACATCAATTGTCCATGGCCTATTCTTGTACACTCTATTTTGTAGATACCCCCACAAGAAAAAAATCCAGTGAGGTTAAGTCAGGGGATCTAGAGGGCCACAGATCTTTTGAGATTATTCGACAGTAACTGATTCGTTTATCATAATCTGCTTCTTTCAGTTGTTGAACCATATGCACTCTCTAAGGTCGCAGGTCTTTGACATGTTCCATATGAATACCCTGATTCCTGGCTCAGTCAGCGAATTCAATAGCCTTCTGCAAACATCTGTAACAGATGATGGTCTATGTTTTCCACTCTCACTAATGAGTATACCAGTTGTCTCCAGCTTTCTTATGAGCGATAAAATTCTTGCCTTTGTCAGAACATTGCATACATTAACTTCTCTTAAAAATTCCCGTTGTGTTGTTACCAAGGAATTTGTCTTCCAATATGTTTTCAAAATGTAAACATGCTCTTGTAGTGAGTACTGCATGTTGCTATTATGACTGCACATTTAACACTGTCAACTGTCCACAATTGTCAGTGTTGACAATTCTCGCAGAGCCATTGAGATCATTAAAACAAATTTCTACATTCTACGAGCTTTCAAAGGGAAATTATGGCCTATTGAAATGGTTCAGGTTTATATGGATCACACTGTATAAATGTGTAAGATAATGCATTAGAAAAAAAAGAAAGAAGGTAAAAAAACAAAAGAAAATGAAGGAGCATAAAAAGAAAAAGAGAAAGAAAGAAGAAATAGACTTGGAAATTAATCATTCTTCCACATTACCTCTGTGTAGGACAAGATTTTCAAAAGAGTAGTCAAGCTGAAAACTTCAATGCCATAGCCAGAATTAGAACAATGGATCTCTGTCCATTTGCTCCTAAACATTGAGCTACCATGGCAACATGCCAGTATGACATTAAATTCTTCAACTGACTGGTATTTTCTGAAGTATCATTAGCTGGCGAGGATGAGCAAAGGAGTTAAGGCAGCAAGAGGGTTCTACCTTTTACAAAACTAACATACAAGACAGTTTGCCAAGTCTTGGTATTAGAAAAAATTAGATAAATAGGCTTCAAGTTTCTTTCATTACCTAAACATTTGTCTCGTATATCATCTAAGATTTGGCACAATCTATCCAGCTGAACACTCCCAAAAGCATTTGTAATATCTGCCTTGCAAAAATATAACTCTGGCTGTCCTGCATCTCTCCACCATTTCCAATAGTTAAGCCACAGCTGGTGCATCTTGGCATCGTTCCTTGGACCAATTCTATATTTGTTGGTGGCTTGAAGCTGGAAAAGTAACTGCTGCACCTCTTTCTTGTAAATTCCACAATTGCTGCAAGCAATAATAATGATAATAATAATGATAACAATAATGATAATAATAATGATAATAATAATGATGATGATTATGATTATTATGATGATGATGATGATGATGATGATGATGATGATGATGATGATGATGATGATGATGATGATGATGATGATGATGATGATGATGATGATGATGATGATGATGATGATGATGATGATGATAATAATAATAATAATAATAATAATAATAATAATAATAATAATAATAATAATAATAATAATAATAATAATAATAATAATAATAACAACAACAACAACAATAACAGATTGGCAAATTACATGCTGAAGAACTTAAAGCAGGCAAATAGGTAATTAATATTCCCTATATTTCAAGCAAGTGCGATGGCTCATATGGCTTCACCTTTGGCCTGCATTCGGGAGGTACAGGTTCGATTCCTGTGGTAGGCCTATCTGACCCATGGGTTTTTTCAGAGGTGTTCCCGGGTTGCCAGGCGAATTGCTGGTTAGCTTAATCCGCCAGATTTCCTGTCTCTCCATTTCATCTGCGTTATCATTTCACATCATCTCTCATCTGCAGTGTAGTGTTTAATGCCCGCTTTTACTACATACGGCACCGCAGGAATCATCTCTCATCTGCTGGTCTGTTTCAGGTGTATGTCTTGGCATTGCACGGCAGGATGATATGCTTCTGGTAAAACTCCCTCCTCTGGTAGGACAGTCTCCAGTGTCAGAACTGGTCTGGTGGGCTGTTTCAGGACCCTGGTGGGGAGTTACCAGTATTATACGAGGGCTATCCAGAAAGTAGATTACGTTTTCGTCTGTTTCCGCTAGGGGCGGGGCTAGCGCGGCCATCTTGGGGTCAGAGCGTTGCGCAGCTCAGTCGGCATCTAGCCGTGCTAGTGAGAGGTTCGTGCTGTGCTCCGTTCAGATACTGTGACGGTTTGAAATGTCTGCGTTAATTGAAAATCCCGCGAGCTGCGAGGTGCGTGTAGTAATAAGGTTTCTGACTGCAAAAAACTGTAAACCGATAGAAATCTATCGGCAGCATTGTGAAGTGTATGGGGACAACATTATCACTGAAGGTGGAGTGCGTCAGTGGGTCATCAGATTTAAAAATGGCCGAACCAATGTTCACGACGAAGATCGAAGTGGGAGACCCAGCATAGTGACTGCCGAACTTGTCGAAAAAGTCGATGCTAAAGTCCGTGAAAATCGAAGGTTCACAATAACGGAACTTTCTTTGAGTTTTCCACAAATTTCGCGAAGTTTGTTGCACGAAATCATCAGCGAAAAGCTTGGTTACCACAAGTTTTGTGCAAGATGGATTCCAAAAATCTTGACAGAGGACCACAAAAATCAGCGAATGGCTGCAGCGTTGAACTTTTTGGACGTTTACCATAAGGATGGTGACTCTTTACTCGATCGCATCGTTACTGGTGACGAAACATGGGTGAAACACGTGAACTGTGAAACGAAATTGCAATCAATGCAGTGGGGGCACACAAGTTCTCCCCCAAAACCCAAGAAATGCATGCAAACAATGTCGGCAAGGAAGATGATGGCGACTGTTTTTTGGGACAGAAAAGGTGTGATTTTGGTGGACTTCCTGGAAAGAGGCACTACAATAAACTCTCAAAGGTATTGCCAAACTCTCCAAAAACTCAGAAGAGCCATTCAAAACAAGCGCAGAGGAATGTTGAGCTCTAAGATCTTGTTGATTCACGACAACGCCCGGCCCCACACGGCAAATGTCACTCGTGAAGTTCTTGAATCTTTTAAGTGGGAGTCCCGACCTGGCACCGAGCGACTTCCACCTATTCCCAGCAATGAAGAAGTGGCTGGCTATGCAGCGTTTTGATGACGACGCACAGCTGCAAGAAGAGGTAACGAAGTGGTTGAAGGCGTAGGCGGCCGAATTTTTCGACGAAGGAATTTCCCAGCTCGTACATCGCTACGATAAATGCCCTAATTTGAATGGTGACTATGTCGAAAAGTAGTATTTGAGTGTGGCTTTCCTCTGTATATAATAAAATTTGTTTCCTATACTTTGCTTACTTTTTATTCCAAAACGTAATCTACTTTCTGGATAGCCCTCGTATATAGGGACCTCTACACATTCATGACTCCTTAAGTAGGCCGCCCTTTGTCTCCTCTTGCCTCATTCTTCCTCCTGAGGAGGGCATAGGCACAATAGAACAAGTCTGGTCGACTTGTAAGTATCTAGTCTCTCTTACACATGTATTTCACAGTCCCAAAAATGGACTTGTTCCAAGTCACTAAAAATCAACAGTACAAACTCCTTTGTGAGACACTGTATTTATTTTTAATAGCAAACCCATTTTAACTCATTTTTTTCTTGAATACATTACACTCCCACACTTGCTTGTAACTATAATTGAATCCGCTATGTATTATTGTTATGCAGGCTATTGTTGCATTTGCACTGAAGTGACTCTGTTTAGGTCAGTAAAGAACTAAATCACTTATTTACAATTAACCAAACATATTCTTCGTTTTGAAGAATCACGGAAAACCCTGGAAAAAACCTTATCCAGGTAACTCACCCTGACCGAAATTCGAACTCTGGACCTCTTGAACGTGAGACAGACATGCTACCAAGGTGGGCTGCAGTACATTTAGAATTCAGATTGTAGTGTAAGGGGCATTCAAAGAAACGAGCTGAAATCTGGTATGCGCAAACCAGTGCCAGGATGGTAATATTGTGGTGTGTGTTAACAAAGTGTTGTTCCAACCAGAGCATGGAAGTTCATAGCCCATCGCTAGAGGGCATATGACTATACAAAGTTAGCAGCATCATGCATCAATCGTCCAATGCTGCCAGTCGCATTGCAAACAGTGAAATGGAGGCATCAAAAGAAGAACAAAGAGGTATTGCTCATTTTCTGACATGGAAGGAGTAGAGGGAATGGACATTCATTGACAAATGTCACAAGTGTATGTCAAACACTGCATGTCCCTTGCAAGGGTCAAGGCATGGCACAAGCACTTCAGGGAAGGACAGGTGTCATTAGCCAATGATACATGGTCTGGAGTACCACACTGCATTACCAATGACATTGTCCAGCTAGTTGATACACTCATTACCCAGGACCACCGAGTGACAGTGAAAGCCATAGCTGCCAAGGCTGGATTGAGCGTTGGAAGTGTTCACGCCATCATGAAGGAACGACTGCATTTGGAGCTTCCCTCGTTTTGAAAGTCATACCTTGCTACTGAACCTACGTGTGACTGTACAATAGAAAGAGTACTAAAGAGTAGCTTTAGTTCTTTGAGTCATTATTCTCTCTTATTTTAATGACAATTATTATTTGGAGCTTCCCTCGCTTTGAAAGTCATGCCTCATCTCTGATATAAATGACTGAGGTTACTGCTAGGCACTAATGTCTAGTAGTAGTAGTAGTAGTAGTAGTAGTAGTTTTATTCATCCGTTAAGTCAATACAATGACATTGGATACGTCAATACAAATATTTAGAACAATACAAATAATATAAGTATAAAAAATAAGTTGCATCAAGTGTAATTAATAAGATCTAAGAATGAACTCATAAATATATATAGTTGCATGGCTCTACAACTACACAGCATTTAAAATGCATCACAAATATATACCTACAATTATATGGCCAGCTACAGTGTATCTAGAAATTCACTTATATCATAATATGAATCACTTAATAAAATTTCTTTCAACGATAGCTTGAAACACCGCATGGATTTTATGTTTTTCAGATTGGCCGGTAGTTTATTATACAGAGTGAATGCTGAATATCTAACTCCTTTGGAATAAAGTGTAGTTCTATGTGTTATTGTTCTTAAGTCTGTTTTACCTCTGGTGTTATGATGATGTATTTGATTATTTGTGGTGAAATTTTCAAGGTTTTGTTTTGTATAACATAGCAAACAGTATATATACAGACTGGGCAGAGTCAAGATTTTCAATTCCTTAAAGAAGTTCCTGCAGGAGTCATATTTTTTTCCTGACATTAGGCATCTAACAATCCTTTTTTAGTACTTTAAAAACCAAGTGACTGTCTTTACTATCCCTCCAAAACATAATGCCATACCTCATTAGACTTTCTGCATATGCAAAATATAAGGTTCTCATGTCACTTGCATACAACTCATTTTTTATTACTCTTAATGAGAAGTAGAATTTAACTTTATTACTAGATATTTTATGTGTGCTTCCCAGTCTAAATGCTGATCTATCCATACTCCCAGAAAATTTGCTTCTGTCTTATAAGAAACACATGCACCATACAACTTGATGTCAGGTTTGCCAACATTTTTATTTTGTTTGTGGCAAAATGATATTGCTGAAGATTTGTTTGTATTAATAATCAATTTGTTTTCAGCAAACCAAGTTTCAATTTTACTGGTTATGTGTTTTGCATTTTCATTTCCCTTTATTATAACATTTGTGTCGTCAGCAAACATAGTTACTCGAGTTGGATTTAAATAATTTGGGAAGTCGTTTATGAATATTAAAAAGAGGACGGGTCCTAGTATGGATCCCTGGGGAACTCCATATTTAATTTTTTTTCATTTTTGAATAGTGATTACGTACGACATTCCGCTCATCGACATTTGTGATTTCCACCATTTGTTTCTGATTCCCCTTCTTTCAAAAAAGTTCCCACTACTAGCCTAACCCTGATGTGGCTTAAGATGGAAGGTCTGACTATCCGACCTTGTCAACACTTCAAATGCTATATAAACTTTTCCTAGGAGATATGACCATGCCACTGAAGATTTCCACCGCACTTGTGGATGAAACATCTGGAAATTCTATCTCCAGCGGACCACAGAAAACAGCACAGAAATAACTCCTGGTTATATTAACTCCAGCCAAGAAAGCCTTTGTTCTCTCAGTGCATGTAGACTCTGTAGAGATGCAATCACAGCAGTATGTCTTACATCGAAAGTGAGAGAAGTTAGGCGTGGAGTTCCACAAGGATCAGTCCTGGGCCCCTTGTTATTTTCGTTGTACATGCCAACTGCCATTAATTCCACAGATGTTATTTTATTTGCAGATGACACTAACATCCTAATAAAAGGAAACAATCAAGAAAGCGTACAGACCAAACTCAATGATACAATGATACTCATTAAAGAATACTGATCAGACACAAAATATATTAAGTTTGGTGTACAAGGTTCTATTTTGGGTCCTATTCTTTTCTTATTGTTTGTAAATGATTTACAGTCAAATATTACAGCTAAAACAATAGTTCAATATGCTGATGACACAAATATATTAATTGAAAGCAATGCACTTGAAGAGCTACAAATCTTATCGAGCAGAATGTTCAGTAAAATTTCTAAATGGTTCAGCAATAATAATTTAATTGTAAACTTGGATAAGACACATGTAATTCATTTTCAGTTTTCTCAGAATAAGTCTCCTGTACAATCATAATTAATATGTAATAATCAAGTAATTAAGTATGTAAATACAACTAAATTTCTTTGTCTTTGGATACAGAGTAACCTAAAGTGGGAGACACATGTTGATCATCTAATTAAAAAACTGAGTACAATTTGTTATAATTTCAGACAACTGGTACACATAGTTCACATAAAAACTCTCAGAAGTATGTATTTTGTGTGTGCTCACTCCATTTTAAAATATGGCATAACATTATGGGGTAACTCACCACACTGTAAATCACTATTCATAATGCAAAAACATTCTAAGAATACTTGGAGGAGTTAAATCGACATCTACGTGCAGACCATGATTTAAAAAATTTAAAATCTTACCTCTCCCATGTACTTTTATTTTTGAAATTTTAAAATTTACAAAGACAAATTTAATGACAGGAACTGGCCACTGTACCTTTAATGACACAGTTCATAATCATAATACTAGACAGAGAATGGATATTCATGTGAATAGAAGTAACACAAGAGCTCATCAAAACAGTCTAATAAACCTAGGAATTACTCGAGATTTAACTGTATTGGAACACCACAGTGAAGCGAAAAATTATTAAACTTTAGATGAGTCGTATTTCTTACACATCTGCTTCACTTTCGTACCACCCCAGAATTACCCACACCGCTGGATCTAGCGTCAGTCGCACAAGAGCCCTAGATGCAAACGAAGATTTGCGAAACATGTCAAATATATAAATAAAAAAAAGGTACGAAAGTGAAGCAGATGTGTAAGAAATACGACTCATCTAAAATTTAATAATACTAGGAATTACTGTTTTTAATAAACTGCTTATAGCCAATAAAACCACTTGCAATTTTTCAGCATTTAAAAAGTCAGTTTTGGCATACTTACTAGATCATTGTTTTTATTCTGTTAGTGAATTTATGGAAAGTTTATAATATTGTTACATTTCTGAATTGTGTATATTATAAAATTTCTTGAGATATCTTTATAAAACATTATTTTGTACAAACACTGACTTGTTCTTATTGGATGTGACTTGTTAATTTACAAGTATAGTTAATTGCACTGTAAATTCACAATCTGACATGTCTTCTCCATGTACGATGTATGATTTACAAGATGAATAAATTATCTATGTAAACTGCACACATGATTTCAGACGAATGAACTAATTATAAATAAGGATAAGACTGCAATTCCTTTCTTGGAAGTGTAGAGCCGGCCGATGATAGAGGCAAAGCCTCAGAAACATGTTCCGGAAAAATTTAAAAGTAAGTGTTGTCTAGTGTCTTTAATCGACTCTCTTTAAAGTTAATAAGGATAAGACTATTGCCATTTCATTCCATACTTGCCAAAATAGAAATGTGGTCAAACCTCCAATAGTATTTGATAAAACAGCCATTAGCTACAATAATGTAACAACATTTTTGGGATTACATATGAATGAGAACATGAAATGGACCACACATATTCAACATTTAATAAATAAACTGAGTTCCATTTGTTATTTGCTTAAACATTTGAAAAGCATAATAAATTTAGCAGCATTGAGAAATATAGATTATGGTTACCTTCACAGTCACTTATAATATGGGATAGTGTTCTGGGGGGAAAAGGCAGATAGAGTCTTTAAACTTCAAAAAAGAGCAATAAGGATACTAAGTGGGGTGGATAACAGAACATCTTGCAGGCCATTATTCAAAAAACATCAAATATTATCTCTAGCATGTATGTATATTTTGGAATTAGTGATCCATGTAAAACAAAATAAACTACAAATACAAAATTACAAATATGCCAATATTCACAAATACAATACACGTCAGAAAGATGACTTTCACATTCAAAGTTGTAGAATGGAAATCTTCAGGTCTAGTGCTATCAATAAAGGTATAAGATTATACATCAGGCTACCAGAAAATATTAAACAAATGAAGAGCCTTATACATTTTAAAAAGGGAGTAAAACTCCTTTTACTGCAACATTCGTTTTATTCTGTAAAAGAGTTTTTAAATGTTAATTAGTTTTAAGTGATTGTAAATAATGACAGTGGCCATTAATGTAATTTTTATACTATGATGTGTCTGATATCAATCAAAAGGACAAAATAAATTGAATTGAATTAAGTTGAATTAAATCATGAAGTAGAGTAAACTCCACATTTGTGAACAATTACTTTTATATAGTATTTCTCTATGGTCTATATATAGTTTATATTTATTTGCTTTTTCTACTTTAGACTTTTGTTGGATCCTGTATCTGTTACAGTTTTTAGTCTTATGTAACTTTTTATATTTATCTTTGTATTTTGAACTGACGTGTCCTATAACATATGTATTATGTTCCAAAGGATAAAATAAATAAATAAATACAATACATCGTCAGGCGTGAGAAATCATTAATTTAATATTGTGACAAGGAGAAAGAAGAGGGAATCAAAATACCTTTGTGTCAAATGACAAAACCAGCGGCTATGATGGTAATTTACATTTGTGTAAAATAATTAATGGCTAACCTTTCATATCACACACACTGGTCCCAAGTGCTATATTTGTACATCAGGCTACTAATTTGCTCTTCTAATAAACAAGATAACAAGCAAAAACAGTGATGTGTCACTGAAGGTCTACGTGCCTCAACACTCTGTGCCATGCAATATTATTATGCTTATATTTACTCACCGTCCAATCAAGAGGGGTCTGATGGATGTTTCTGTGGGAACACAATAGAGAGCACTGCTTCCAAGATAATGTGGTAATTTAGACAATGTTTTAACTTCAGCTTCTTCTAAAGCTCTGATAATGCCTCCACATTGCATTTGTTGCAGCATAGCTTTGATGCCATCAATGTATTTGTGCTTGCTATAGTAAAATATTTCATTGTTGCGTTTATTGATTTTAGTCCTATGAAAATAGTGCTTTAACAGACTTTCCACAATGTTCTCTATTATCCACAGCAGCACCTGCACACAACCACATATTAACTCACTAAACTGTATAGAAAACACAGGAAAATCAAAACTCAGTTACATTTTGATAACGACTAAATTTTGGTACAAATAACTGCAGAAAACAATTATACAAGGGCTGTTTAGTAAAGAATGATCATAATTTTTTTCGACAACATGCCTTTACTCATCCTCATAATTTTGATGGTCCTTCTCAAGAGTCTGCCTTAGTTGTGATGCATTTGTCCAGTGTTTCTGCCAGTCTGCGAAGATATGCTGAAAATGTGTTTAGACAGCTCCATATGGCATGTTGGCCATAGTAGCTCAGTGGTTTAGAGCAACTGGACAGAGACTGGGAGATCCGTGATTCAAATCCTGGCTAAGACATTGAATTTTTCAGTCTGGCTCTACTCATCCAAACCTTAGCCTACACACGGCTAGTGTGGAAGAAATGATTAATATCCAACATTAATGGAGACCAATTTTAAAACAGCATAGGATTTTAATTGTTCCCTGCATTTATATTTATGAAAGCATAAAAAAATGTAGTACTAGACAAAGAGGAGATAAAAAATAATGTTTATAACTATGGCTTAAGAAACAATAATGAATATTTTAGATTAATTTTCAGGGGTACTTTATATAATAGACATGTAAGAGTAAGGGGAAGACAACTGCTTAACAAATTATCTAAAGAAAGACAAATCACTAAAAATAATAAAATTGGTAAAAAGATACTTCTAGAATAATGCTTTTCACAGCTTAAAGCAATATAAATCAAGCATTACTAAATTGTAACTTGTTAACTTGTATATATTTGTAATTTGACGTATTCTTTAAATGATGTAATAGAGGATGAATCAAATGAGTTTTTGAAAGTATTGAGTTGGCAATTCCATCACAAAAATCGCTCAAAATATCCTTACTTGACATGAACTACATAACATATCTTTTGGCATCTACAGGAAGCCAACACAAACAGAAAATTACATCAAGAATGAGAGCTACAACCCTACACCCCACAAACATGCAGTTTTGAACAGCTTAGCACATAGACTAGTCAACATGTTTAAGAATGGAGTACTGCATTCCTGTACAATAGTTTATAATTCCCTTCCTAATGACATCAAAAGCATAGATAACTACAACGTGTTTAAAACTAGAACAAAGGCTTTCTTGCAGGAGCACTGCTTTTACACAGTAAAGGAATATCTGCAATTTAACAAATCCAGATAATCATAAAATATGAATTTACTTAGCTTGTTCATTTCTCTCATTTATAATTATATCGAATTTGTGTTACATTATAATTGAATGTAGGTTAGGTATATGTGATGTATAACTTTGTAATATTAAGTGTAAATTTACTGACGTATCCTGTATCAAGGTACTATGTACAGATTTGATTTTAAAGGATGAATAAATTTGAATTGAATTGAACATCCCATTGAAACAGAATGAATACAACAAGGAATATAACCACATGATTAACATAGCTGCAATTAATGGATACAGTAAACAATAGAAAAGAAAATTTGGAAATTCAAGAAACAGAAACACATATTGGATACCACAAAATTGGCAGAATCAAAAACCGAGACACAGTTAAGGAAATTCACATATCATCCCAGAGTACATCATAAATTCAATAAGATATTCAAGAAGTACAACATCACCCTAGCTCCAATAAATAAATTCAGTTTAAAAAACTTATTATGCAACAACCTGAAAGACCCAGTACCTGAAAACAAGAAATCAGGTATACACAAAATCAACTGCTCAGACTGCAATAAGTTCTACATAGAAAAAACCAAAAGAAGTTTACATATTAGATTACAGGAACATATGAGATGTGTGAAATACAAACAAATAGAAAAATCAGCAATAGCTCACCATTTCTGGTCTACCAATCATGAAATTGTACCAAATATAAAACTATTAAAGCCAGCCAGTAATGCAGCCGAACTCGATGTTTGGGGAAAGTTCTAATTATAAAAAAAAAAAAAAAAAACAGTATGCTTTAAATGTTGAATTGCCGCCTGGAAACTCTCTTTGGAAGTTCATTTCACAGTCAACAGATGCCACCACAGACAACCAGCTCACTTCAGGAAACCACGGATCCAACCAGTCGGATAACTGCTGATGATGGGGACAAACCGTTCTCCGAAACATGTCCAAGGATATTTTAAGTGATGTTTGTGTTTGAATTAAGGACTCATTACTTTCAAATGTTAAATACATCATGTTTCTAATCTTTTACTTCATAATAAAATGAGTTTTATTTATTCTTATTCTATATTGTGACTTTGTGGGTTCGTGAAATAATAAAACGAGGTTACGAAACACAAAAACTACACTTTATTTTCCTAACAAATACATTCGTCACCATTACAGTTTGCTAGCTAACCTTAAACTGTTTATTTTCTCAACTCTATATTCAACTGTCTCTCACTTCCGGTAACGATCGGCCATCATTTTTCATCGGCTTCGCGAGCCTACCACCAGGGTGACACTGCTCCCTCCTCAAGGCTGGTCGTCCCGAACAGCGCCTTCGTAGCGGGCCAGGCGATCCGGGTGTACCACCAACATCTTTCCTCGGGGCACCATCTGGATCAAACCTGCTGTCCGGCCTTCCGGTTGCGCCGTCACCATCACTTCGCTCCTCGCGGGGACAACCACGTCTTCGCTCAAGATGACCCTGCCAATTCCAAGGCACTCTTCTGGTTGACGGAGTATAACCTCTTCTCCGTTGAGCCTTAGGACCGTCCTGCCGACGTCGACCGTCACCTCGTGGCTCCTGAGGGCATCAAGTCCCAGAATCACCTCCTCAGCCACCTTCGCGACGAACACCCACAGACGCACGGCACTCCATCCCAAGTTCAGCTCCAGTAGGGCCTCCTTCTCCACAGGCATGGTGTCGCCCGATGCTGTCACAAGCTCGTATGGTCAGCTCGGCTTCCTCGTCGGCAAACCCTTCGCCACGTCAGGTCTGATGATGGTCACGGCCGCCCCGGTGTCCACCAGCACGCGGCACGGCTTTCCTCTTACCCAGCCGTCCGCGATGAGGTTGTCATCCATCCGCCGGCTGATGGCGCGAATTGTCACTCGAGGGGATGGTGGTAATGGCGCCGACGTACCCCTCTCCACGCCGGGCCTTACTCGTTTTCCGGCTGCTCTTCCTGGTGTGGGCAGTCTCTCCGCAGGTGTCCGGGCTGTCCACACCCCCAACACAGGCCACTAGGTGTTCGCCGGCGTCCCTCAGCTGGTCTTCTGTCTCCGGCGTAGCGGACACTCCTCGTTCTCGACGTCGGGATAGATGTTACTTTGGCCGCCTCCATCCTTAATGCCGCTGTCAGCGCCTCGTGGATGGTTTTATATTCGCCGAGCATTAGGCGCTGACGAATCTCCGTGTCCCGTACTCCGTCGACAAAATTGTAGGCGGCTTCCCGGGATACGAACTCCAGTGGCAGGTCAACCAAGGCCTTGCTAGCCAGCTGCTCGATCGCTATGGCTAACTCCTGCAGCGTCTCCCCCGGCTGCTGCGGCTAAGCGGTGGTTCCCGAAACGATTCTCCAGGGCCTCCCAGATGTCCTTGGGCGCCGCCGTCGTCTGCACCGCGTTTAGGATTTCCGCGGCCCGTCCCTGGAGGCTGGCTATTAACTGTGTGGCCTCCTCCTCCGGTGACCATCTGTTATGCTTGGCCACTGTGTCGAACTGGCGGCGGAAGACCTCGAATGTTGACGCACCGTCATATTTCGGAGGTTTGACGCGCGCCGATGTTGTGTCGCGTCCCGGTGCGTCAGCCTTCAAATCCTTCAGTCTCCTGCCGACGACGTCCTCAACCATGGCGTTCAGGGACTTGGCGTTATTGTCGGCCTTTTCCTCTAGGTCATTGAAGCGGTTCGCCAGGTCCTCGACGCGCTCGTCCACTTGGCCCATCCGCTTGCCCAGCTCCGTCACGTCATCCCTCACGCCGGCCAACTGTTCCTCAAATTTGGCGGCGAGGACCTCGTTCGCAACCTTAATTTCTGTGGCCAGACTGTCGTTCGCTGCCTTCATTTCTGTGGTCAATTCGGTCTTTATTTCTTTCAACTCTGCGGCCAGGTTGTTATTTGCCGCTTGTTTTTGTTGTTAACTCGTTCATCTTCGCGGCCAAGTTGTTATTTGCCGCTTCCGACTTCGCTGTTAATTCGTTCATCTTCTGCAAAAGCATTTCCAATACCGATTCCATGGCCATAATCTTAGGTGATATTGTTGTCCCACTTCCTGACACCAGTTGTGACTTTGTGGGTTCGTGAAATAATAAAACGAGGTTACGAAACACAAAAACTACACTTTATTTTCCTAGCAAATACGTTCGTCACCATTACAGTTTGCTAGCTAACCTTAAACTGTTTATTTTCTCAACTCTACATTCAACTGTCTCTCACTTCCGGTAACGATCGGCCATCATTTTTCATCGGCTTCGCGAGCCTACCACCAGGGTGACAATATATTTTACTAGCCAACTTATTGCTCCTTCTTCTTGAGTATTGGCTTAAAAATAGTATCTTTGCTTGTTAATGCTGTTAGTTGGCAGGATCATATTAGCATCACACATTGCAGAAGTTCCTTTAAATGCTAGTAAACCAACTGATATGCAGCTGTCATTTTTTAACACACTTAAAAGTCATTGGTCTGGGATAGGTTTGAACTCACGGCCTTGGGTTCAGTAGGCCAGTGTCTAACTCAGCCAACCAGTATCAATCTAACACGTTAATATTGCTTTGTCATCCAGTTCTAAGCTATGCTTAAAGCTTCAAGTCTCTAGCTCAATTAGTTTAAAATTAATTGCAAAATGTTTACTGAACAAACAGGAAAGATAGCATATTAATAAAAATGTACTAAATATACATATACACACACATGTGTATTTCCCCGGTTTATTTTGATTAATTTCCATCAATTAACTAAAATAATAAGAGTTAAATGATGAAGCCTGGGACTCAAGTACTTACAATAGTAATTCGCCACAAACAGTGTATCTCAAATGCGAGAGCCCCTAGTGGTTTACTGGAAAAATACACAAATAAAATGGAGAATTTAATGCCACGACAGCAAGTTGGCCATGGTAGCTCAATGGGTAAGAGGAACTGGACGGAAACCAAGAGATCCGTGGTTCAAATCCCGGCCATGGCATTGAATGTTTCATGTTGAGTCTATCAAAAAGCTTACTCTATATATGGCTAGTGTACAGAAATGATTAATTTCCATCAATTAACTAAAATACTGATGGCTGTTCTGATGTTGATGAAGAAGACATTGACAATGACGGAGGTTATAAACTGACTACAGAGGAAAGCATTATTGCATCATGCAGTGTTACTAAAAATGAAAATGAAGAGTATTCAGATTCAGACAGTGTTGATGAACCAGCTGTGGTTATAACCCATACACAAGCAGTAACAAACATAGAGAAATTGATACATTATTTTGAGAGTCAAGACAAATGAACTTCTAATGTTAAAGCGGATGTGAGATAAGTGATACACTAAACTGAGACAGCAGAAGCTTGCTGCTGTTATGACTCACACACAAGCAGTAACAAACATAGAGACTTTGATGTTTTATTTCAAGAGTCAAGACAAATGAACTTCTAATGGTAAGGCATATGTGAGATAAGTGATACACTAAACTGAGACAACAGAAGCTCACTGCTGTTATGACCCACACACAAGCAGTAACAAACATAGAGAAATTGATGTCTTATTTCGAGAGTCAAGACAAATGAACTTCTAATGTTAAGGCATATGTGAGATAAGTGATACACTAAACTGAGACAACAGAAGCTCACTGCTGTTATGACCCACACACAAGCAGTAACAAACATAGAGAAATTGATGTCTTATTTCGAGAGTCAATTCAAATGAACTTCTAATGTTAAAGCGGACGTGAGATAAGCGATACACTAAACTGAGACAACAGAAGCTTACTGCTGTTATGACCCACACACAAGCAGTAACAAACACAGAGAAATTGATGTTTTATTTCGAGGGTCAAGACAAATCAACTTCTAATGTTAAAGCGGATTTGAGATAAGTGATACACTAAACTGAGACAGCAGGTCACTGCCTTTTTTACTACTGACTAGTTTGTAGTACAGTGCAAATACATGGGCTATTACAGTACACACAGCGTGTTTTTAGATGAAAGTGTGGCGATAGTAATTTCTAAATACATTGAAAATATTTTGTTCATTGTTTACTTGTTTTTTTTTATTGTTTTTCCTCATCTCTGTACATAAAATCCATTGACCTCCAGTGGGCTTGAACCTGCAACCTGGGAAGTACAAGCTAGTATGCCTCTCATAGACCATGGGAGATGACCTGTGATCATGATAAACCAGCCCTTTGAAATATATTCTGAATTGTACAACAAAATGGTTGTAAAACTGCTTATAAAAATCTGCTACTGCAACCACTACTAACACCACCACTGCCACTGCCAACACCAAAGATGGTAGACAATAAATAAATGTAACTTACACTTCCCAAAATAGCCTGTTTTTTCTGGTTATAGTTTTCTGGAAGCCATGAAAGCCAAAGTATGACTTTTATGCTCATACCCTTTGTAATTTTATGAACTTCAAGCAATGCTATAGGTTTCGCAGCTTTCACATACTTTCTGACAAACATTAGGAAATGTCTTTTATTAGCATGTGTCCCAAATAGATCAGGAGGAAGCAATTTTCTTAAGACCATGTTAAGAAACATGATCACTTTGTTGTAACTTATACACATTAGCTTCCCTGAAACAAAATATACATGTATTGTTAAATAAGATGACTTTCGATATAAAGCACTGTTGAATACAACAGCTCAACTTTGTATATCTGCTAATGTGCAACCCTTATATAAAGAATGCAAGCAGCTACTCAAAGCACTTAATGCCAAATCAAAAAGCAGTAACAATATATGATATTTATTTATCATTTTTGATCACATACACAATACAGGACATGTTAATTTACATATTGCTCTCTCTCTATCTCTCTCTCTCTCTCTCTCTCTCTCTCTCTCTCTCTCTCTCTCTCTCTCTCTCTCTCTCTCTCTCTCTCTTATAAACTGTATACTAATAATACTAGCACCTCAAAATAATTACAGTATAAAGTATTTACTACAGTTTTCTAAAAAAGACAAAATTTCAGACAGCAAAAAATCTGGTATTTATCAAGTTAACTGTTTAGAATGCGATAAGATCTATATTGGTAGGACCAAGTGTAATTTAGAAACCAGAGCAAAGGAACATTTTAGAAATATTAAATATAAACAGACAGAGAAATCGGCAGTGGCTGATCATTTTTGGTCATATAATCATGAAGTTAATCCAGAAGTTAAATTATTGAAACAATTTAAAGAACCGATAGATTTAATGGTTTGGGAGAAGATATTTATTTTCAAAAATAAGGATCGCGTAATGACTTTTGATACCCTCCAATAGATGTCATCAATAAGTTTGTGTTGTCCCCGGTAGATGGCAGTTAGATAAGGAGCTATTCTTCAAACTCCATTAGTGGTCAAGGTGAGTCAGTCAGTTAGTTGGTGAGTGTCAAGCTGAGTGGTTGAGGATGAAGCAGATGTTTTGCTTTGAAACCAGTTCCAGGATTTAAATAAGATAAGTAAATAGTGAAGTTGTGTTACTAGTGTTTAGTTATTATTAATAAAGAATGAAATGATGTTCAAATGAGTACAGGGTACATACAGCTTAGAGTTACCAGACATTCATCTTTCAGGATAAGAGAAAACCTCCAACGTTAAGTCATATCGGACGATGAATGAAATGATGTTCAAATAAGTACAGGGTACATAGAGCTTAGAGCTACCAGACATTCATCTTTCAGGATAAGGGAAAACCTCCAACGGTAAGTCATATCGGACAATGGATGACATGATGTTCAAATAAGTACAGGGTACATACAGCTTAGAGTTACCAGACATTCATCTTTCAGGATAAGGGAAAACCTCCAACGTTAAGTCATATCGGACGATGGATGACATGATGTTCAAATAAGTACAGGGTACATAGAGCTTAGAGTTAGCAGACATTCATCTTTCAGGATAAGAGAAAACCTCCAACGTTAAGTCATATCGGACGATGAATGAAATGATGTACAAATAAGTACAGGGTACATAGAGCTTAGAGTTACTAGACATTCATCTTTCAGGATAAGAGAAAACCTCCAACATTAAGTCATATTGGATGATGAATGAAATGATGTTCAAATAAGTACAGGGTACATAGAGCTTAGAGTTACTAGACATTCATTTTTCAGGATAAGAGAAAACCTCCAACGTTAAGTCATTCGGACGATGAAAGAAATAATGTTCAAATGAGTACAGGGTACATAGAGCTTAGAGTTACCAGACATTCATCTTTCAGGATAAGAGGAAACCTCCAACGTTAAGTCATATCGGACGATGAGAGAAATGATGTTCAAATAAGTACAGGGTACATAGAGCTTAGAGCTATCAGACACTCATCTTTCAGGATAAGAGGAAACCTCCAACGTTAAGTCATATCGGACGATGAGAGAAATGATGTTCAAATAAGTACAGGGTACATAGAGCTTAGAGTTACCAGACATTCATCTTTCAGGATAAGAGGAAACCTCCAACATTAAGTCATATCGGACGATGAAAGAAATGATGTTCAAATAAGTACAGGGTACATAGAGCTTAGAGCTACCAGACACTCATCTTTCCGGATAAGAGAAAGCCTCCAATGTTAAGTCTTATTGGATGATGAATGAAATGATGTTCAAATAAGTACAGGGTACATAGAGCTTAGAGTTACCAGACATTCATGTTTCAGGATAAGAGAAAACCTCCAACGTTAAGTCATATCGGACGATGAATGAAATGATGTTCAAATGAGTACAGGGTACATAGAGCTTAGAGTTACCAGACATTCATCTTTCAGGATAAGAGAAAACCTCCGACATTAAGTCAAAATTTATACAGGTAAGTCACTCTGACCGAGATTCAAACTTGTGATCTCTTGAATATGAGGCAGGCATGTTACCATTTATGCTACTGAGGCGGAACAGGCAAGTAATGCAACAGATGAAGAAACTGTCAAGCAGATATACTATCATTTATTTATTCACACATAAAGTATTGAATTACTCTTTGGGCAAATGTTACGGAAAGGGACATGATAAAGAGCATTTAAGGACAGTAGAAAGAGTGGATAAACAGCATTCATGTAGACCAATTTTTGAAAAGCGTAACATTTTAACTGTTTCCTGCATGTATATTTATGAAAGCATAAAAATTGTAGTATTGGACAAGGAGAAAAAAGTAACAATATTCATCAAAGTATAAAATTGAAGGAAGCGTAGAGACAGTGAAGCACAACTTAGCACAAAAGTGAATCGAGAAGATATTGACACACTGTTTTTTCATCACAGAACATGTTTCAAGAGCTTTTGCTCTTATCATCAGCTGGTACTCGACTAGTGCAAATTGTGGTGGTTTCCTCTTTCTCCGTATCATCAATAGATGGCATGATGGACTTGTCGAAGATGTCCGGTGGTGGAATTTCAAAATACATGACTATGACGATTTTTGTTAATGAAGATTTTTTTCCCATACGGAAAGGTCTAAGGCTTAAGAAATAATAAAAAATAATTTAGATCAACCCTTCAGGGGTACTTTAAATACTAGACATGTAAGTGTAATGGGAAGTGACCTAAAGAAGTACAAATCACTACAAATTAGATAATGCTTCTTACTGCTTTGAAGAATATAAATCAATGTATACATTATGTTTGTATATATTTGTAATTTGAAGTATCATATAACTAATGTAATTAAAGGACAAATAAAATAAATTATGAGTTAATGGTTTCTTGAATATATTTAGGAGATCTAACCTGACCACTGAAAATATTTTGAAGGATTTTTTACAATATTTTAACAGTAAATGTACTGTAGTGTGGGCCAGATGTGAAGCCATGACCTTGAGATCAGTAGACCAATGCCTTACCCAGACCAATAGTATAGTAAGTGACAAATGGCCACTGGGCAACAGTTAAAATACATTTCAGAACATCTGACATGTACAAAATAGTTACAAAAATGAACTTCATACCAGGTTTGACTTTCAAATATTCATTTTGCTTTTGTTTTCTTTCTCGTGCAAATTTTTTTCTAAGGTAAAACCATCTCAAGTTTCTTTCAGTTCTCCTTTTTCTATTTTCCTGTGGTTTAGTTGGGACCTGGCTGCTTTGTGGCAAGTCATGATGCCATTGCACTGCAGAGTTCTGTTTCCCACTATCTTGTGGCAAGGTGGTTGCCTTATTATCTTTGTTGTTACAGCAATATCTGGAACAAAGTAAAGTTGAATATTACCATATTTTGTCTTCCTCTTTGGCAACTAAGATAGAGGAATTATAGTAAACTTGTGTATTTGAAATATGAAACCCACAACATCACACTGCAATCATCCAAGAATTTGAATTCTGCTGTAATTTGAGATCTTCTATTGTTGTAGATGCTGATTTTACAAATTTCTCTTAGAGATATTCTCATGAATGGACACAATGCAATCCATTTCATATCTGTTGTTCCTTGAATGTTAACTGTGTAATGCTTCAGTTTTTAATCACAAGTTTGCCCATTGTCATAGTAGAATCCTTTTCTGCCCTGCTACTTTCCATTACTCAGAGTCACTCCAGAGATTATCTCTTTAAATTAAAACCATGTTCAAATAAAACACCATATTTATATACCATTTACATTCAAGGGAACAAAGAAAAAATTAAAATTAAAAGGTTTGAATTACCCAAGTTTTACTGTGCAGTAAACTCTGGATTATTTAGGGCAGGAACAAAGTACTTGAAAAATATAACAAACATGGATAAATTGGGAAACTGATAACTTAATGTTTTTTAAGGTACAATATATAAGGGGCATTAAAAAAAAACGAGCTGTAGTCTGGAATGTGCAAACTGGTGACAAGATGGTAATATTGTGACTTGTGTAGCTAAGAGTGGTTCCAAAAAGAGCGCTGAAGTTCACAGCTCATCGCTAGAGGGCACGCGTGCAAGTCATGTGACTATACAAAGCTAGCAGAAGCATGCATCAATCGTCCAACGCTGTCATTTGCATTGCAAACAGTGAAATGGAGGCATCAAAAGAAGAGCACAGAGGTGTTGTTCGTTTTCTGAAAGCAGAAGGAATATGGGGAACGGACATTCGTCTATGAATGTCACAAGTGCACAGCAAACACTGCATATCCCTTGAGCTTCAGGGGAGGACAGGTGTTATTAGCCATGGAGCGGTTCTCCTGCTTGTGGGTTGGATTTTTTCACACGAAGCGGTGACATATCTGAAGGAGGATTTGCCCCGTCATGAGGTCAAAAGTTTTGCGCTCCCTCGGTGTGGCGACACATGTAGAAGCCAAACCATACCTTGATGTAGAAGCGATGAACCTTTCGTCAAAGGCCATGAAGATGAAGTTCTCGAAGATTTCTATAAATCCTCTCTCCGGCAGCTGTGGCAAGCGATGAGATGTGAAACTTCTCAGGCGTGGTATCGATACAAAAGGGATTTCACTTTTGGGCAACTATGGAATAAAATAATTTAATACCATTACAATTTACTTGGAATTATATTTCTCGACATCATTTTCTTCTTTACATGCAACATTTTCCACTGATATATATATATTTATAGCCCTTTACCATATTTTAATTTTCTCCTTGTATTCATAAATGATGCAACGGTTTTTTACTTAAATTATTTATCGTAGAATCATGTATTCAATGTATGTTTTAAACGTTTACTAAACGTTCATAAATGATGAACTCCAATAACTTCTAATAGTTTCAAGAATTGTTTTATCGAAAACGCGTCTACCCTCTTCGAGAGTTCAAACCAGAAGAAAAAATTTAAGAATAAAATCAACAACACTGTTTTCAACACTTCCATGAAAGGATTAATAAAATCATTGTTTCTTTTTTTCTGTTTTGGTTGCTAAGTTTCCGTAATACTTAATTCTGATTGGTCCTACGTCACAATTTGGGATTTCAATAAACCTAAGCATTTGTTGCATCATCTATATGACCTGCTTGGTTATTAACTTAAGTTGAATTACAGATGGCCATGTTTACTTAATATGTCCATGTATGCAATATCAGCTTCAGCCAATGATGTACGATCTGGAGTACCACACTGCATTACTGACGGACATCATCCAGCTGGTTAACGCACTGATTACCCAGACCACCAAGTGACAGTGAAAGCCATAGCCACCAAGGTTGATTTGAGCGTTGGAAGTATTCACACCATCATAAAGGAATGACTGCATTTGCGCAAAGTTTGCACCAAATGGGTGCCCCATAGTCTTTAACCACACCAGGAAGCATGTCAAATGGCCGACTGTCTTGGTCACCTGCAGCGCTATGCTAGGGAAGAGAATGAGTTCCTGGCACGAGTGGTGGCTGAAGATGAGTCATAGTGTCATCACTTTGAACCAGAATCAAAACGACTGTCTCCAGTGGAAGCATCCAGGGTCACCACCACCAAAAAAAGCCAAGGCCATCCACACAAGTGCAGGAGAGTTTATGCTGACGTTCTTCTTTGACCAATATGGCTTCCTTCTGATACATTTCCTGCAGCACGGAACAGTGAAGGCCCAGTGTTACTAGCAATACTTGACTGTCACCAAGCGATCAAATCAAAATGACCAGGCAATCTCACCAGTGGCGTCATTCTGCTCCATGACAATGCAAAGTCTCATTTGGCCAACACAATCGTGGCACTCCTCAAAAAATCAAATGGGAGGTTCTCCACCACCCTCCATACAGTCCAAACCTCTCTCCCTGTGATTACACCATTTTTGGTCCCTTTAAAAAGGCTCTGAGGGGCAAATGATTCACCTCGGATGACGTCCAGCTGTACGTGTGGAACTGGCTCACATCACAGCCCCGGGACTTTTATGAGACAGCCATTCACTGCCTTGTGTCACAGTGGGACTAGTGTCTCAACAGCCAGGACCAATACTTCTAACATACAGGAACTGGCACACATCACAGCTCTGGGACGTTTATGAGACAGCCATTCACCCCGCCTTGTGTCACAGTGGGACAAGTGTCTCAACAGCCAGGGCCAATACTTCTAACATACAGGAACTGGCTCACTGGCATTATGTTTTGGGGGGATAGTAAAGACAGTCACTTGGTTTTTAAAGTACAAAAAAGGATTGTTAGATGCCTAATGTCAAGAAAAAAATATGACTCCTGCAGGAACTTCTTTAAGGAATTGAAAATCTTGACTCTGCCCAGTCTGTATATATACTATTTGCTATGTTATACAAAACAAAACCTTGAACATTTCACCACAAATAATCAAATAAATCATCATAACACCAGAGGTAAAACAGACTTAAGAACAATAACACATAGAACTACACTTTATTCCAAAGGAGTTAGATATTCAGCAGTCACTCTGTATAATAAACTACCGGCCAATCTGAAAAACATAAAATCCATGAGGTGTTTCAAACTATCGTTGAAAGAAATTTTATTAAATGATTCATATTATGATATAAGTGAATTTCTAGATACACTGTAGCTGGTCATATAATTGTATATATTTGTGATGCATTTTAAATGCTGTGTAGTTGTAGAGCCATGCAACTATATATATTTATGAGTTCATGCTTAGATCTTATTAATTACACTTGATGCAACTTATTTTTTATTTTTTTTATACTTATATTATTTGTATTGTTCTAAATATTTGTATTGACGTATCCAATGTCATTGTATTGACTTAACGGATGAATAAAACTACTACTACTACTACATCACAGCTCAGGGACTTTTATGAGACAGCCATTCACCACCTTGTGTCACAGTGGGACAAGTGTCTCAACAGCCAGGGCCAATACTTCTAACACACAGGAACTGGCTCACATCACAGCCCCAGGACTTTTATGAGACAGCCATTCACTGCCTTGTGTCACAGTGGGACAAGTGTCTTAACAGCCAGGGCCAATACTTCTAACATACAGAAACTGGCTCACATCACAGCCCCAGGACTTTTATGAGACAGCCATTCACTGCCTTGTGTCACAGTGGGACAAGTGTCTTAACAGCCAGGGCCAATACTTCTAACATACAGGAACTGGCTCACATCACAGCCCCGGGACTTTTATGAGACAGCCATTCACTGCCTTGTGTCACAGTGGGACAAGTGTCTTAACAGCCAGGGCCAATACTTCTAACATACAGGAACTGGCTCACATCACAGCTCTGGGACGTTTATGAGACAGCCATTCACCACCTTGTGTCACAGTGGGACAAGTGTCTCAACAGCCAGGGCCAATACTTCTAACATACAGGAACTGGCTCACATCACAGCTCTGGGACGTTTATGAGACAGCCATTCACTGCCTTGTGTCACAGTGGGACAAGTGTCTTAACAGCCAGGGCCAATACTTCTAACATACAGGAACTGGCTCACATCACAGCCTCAGGACTTTTATGAGACAGCCATTCACTGCCTTATGTCACAGTGGGACAAGTGTCTCAACAGATAGGGCCAATACTTCTAACATACAGGAACTGGCTCACATCACAGCTCTGGGACGTTTATGAGACAGCCATTCACCACCTTGTGTCACAGTGGGACAAGTGTCTCAACAGCCAGGGCCAATACTTCTAACATACAGGAACTGGCTCACATCACAGCTCTGGGACTTTTATGAGACAGCCATTCACTGCCTTGTGTCACAGTGGGACAAGTGTCTCAACAGCCAGGGCCAATACTTCTAACATACAGGAACTGGCTCACATCACAGCTCTGGCACTTTTATGAGACAGCCATTCACTGCCTTGTGTCACAGTGGTACAAGTGTCTTAACAGCCAGGGCCAATACTTCTAACATACAGGAACTGGCTCACATCACAGCTCTGGCACTTTTATGAGACAGCCATTCACCACCTTGTGTCACAGTGGGACAAGTGTCTCAACAGCCAGGGCCAATACTTCTAACATACAGGAACTGGCTCACATCACAGCTCTGGCACTTTTATGAGACAGCCATTCACTGCCTTGTGTCACAGTGGTACAAGTGTCTTAACAGCCAGGGCCAATACTTCTAACATACAGGAACTGGCTCACATCACAGCTCTGGGACGTTTATGAGACAGCCATTCACCGCCTTGTGTCACAGTGGGACAAGTGTCTCAACAGCCAGGGCCAATACTTCTAATATACAGGAACTGGCTCACATCACAGCCCCGGGACTTTTATGAGACAGCCATTCACTGCCTTGTGTCACAGTGGGACAAGTGTCTTAACAGCCAGGGCCAATACTTCTAACATACAGGAACTGGCTCACATCACAGCCCCGGGACTTTTATGAGACAGCCATTCACTGCCTTGTGTCACAGTGGGACAAGTGTCTTAACAGCCAGGGCCAATACTTCTAACATACAGGAACTGGCTCACATCACAGCTCTGGGACTGTTATGAGACAGTCATTCACCACCTTGTGTCACAGTGGGACAAGTGTCTCAACAGCCAGGGCCAATACTTCTAACATACAGGAACTGGCTCACATCACAGCCCCGGGACTCTTGTGAGACAGCCATTCACTGCCTTGTGTCACAGTGGGACAAGTGTCTCAACAGCCAGGGCCAATACTTCTAACATACAGGAACTGGCTCACATCACAGCCCCGGGAGTCTTGTGAGACAGCCATTCACTGCCTTGTGTCACAGTGGGACGAGTGTCTCAATAGCCAGGGCCTATACTTCTAACATACAGGAACTGGCTCACATCACAGCTCTGGGACTTTTATGAGACAGCCATTCACTGCCTTGTGTCACAGTGGGACAAGTGTAATACTTCTAACATACAGGTACTGTCGAGATTTTACTGTCGTAAAAAATACGACTCATCTATAATTTAATACAGGTACTGGTTTCTGTAATTATGTCCCCAGCTCATTTCTTTTTGAATGCATCTTATAGGATCAAAAAGGCAGAAGGGGCCTTTGCCCAGCTGTGATCAGTATAGAGATCTCGTGAATATTGTTGAAGAAAAGCATAGGATCTTTGACTCAAATGTTAAACTTGTTCTGTTTTTTGGGTATGAGATGTGGAATGTGATAGCACAAATTGGAGCAAGAGTACAAACCTTCATCAATAAATGTTTGCAGACAATACTGGGAGTAAGCTGGCTAAATGTTATCTCAAACCAAGAACTATGGCAGCATACCTAACAACAAAATGCCAAGATAATATTACTGATCACATTATTTCTTTGGAGTTGCGACAAGCCAGTTGGCAGGAAAGAAAGAGACAGGTAGTGTCCCGAGCCACACCCACACGTGCGCGAGTGCTGAACGCTTGCCGAGAGAAAGAGAGAGAGAGAGACAGAGATGTCTGGATAGTTCCCTCTCCTTTTCTTGCTGTCGTGAAAGGCTGTGAAGCTTCGGTAACTTTTGAGAAAAAAATAGCTCGGGTATAAATAAGTGACAAAGAACGAGTCAAGCAGTTGTTAATGAAGTTATAGTTGTGTGCAGTTCCTGTAGGGGAGGCGTTCCGTCCTCTTCAGCTGCCTTAGTGCGAGAGCCGCAGACCCCTAGCACTCGTGGTACCTTTGATGTTACTAGAGAAACCTTGGGCCGAACTGCCATAGGGGAAATACAAAATTGAATCGAGAATATATTGACACATTGCTTCACTCACACTGTTTATTCACAGGACATGTTTCAAGAGCTCTTGCTCCTATCCTCAGCTGATACTCGACTAGTGCAAGTTGTAGTGGTTTCTTCTTTCTCCGTATTGTCAATAGATGGCGTGATGTACTTGTCAAAGATGTCCGGTGGTGGAGTTTCAAAATTCATGACTCTATGACGATTTTTGTTAATGAAGATTTCTTCCCATACGGAAAGGTCTATGGGGTGATTAACGTATTTTATTAGAGATGTTTCCAAATTGATGTCATGTCTAGTATTCAAAAAATGAAAAGCCACTGCTGATTTTTCTGTTTCACCATTTTTAATGTTTCTCATATGTTCTTTAGTTCTGATGTTAATATTTCTTTTTGTTTTTCCTATATAAATTTTAGGGCAAGTTTCACATTTGATCTCATAGATTCCTGGTTTTTCTTTGGTAGTGATTGAATTTTTGGGAGGGCCTTTTAACAAATTTCTGATATTAAACCTATTTTGAGGTGCAAGAGTTATGTTGTGTTTTGAGAAGATTTTTTGGAATTTGTTATAGGCTGATGGGTGGAAGGTGAATTTTTTAAAAATTTTTTTCTCTTTTTCTCCTGTAGGTTCTAGGGTGATGGTTTCTTTTATTTTCTTAGCTTTGTTGAGTCTGTTAACTGTTTTGTCTACTAAATTTGGGTTGAAACCGTTGGATATAGCTACTTTTTTTATGTGTAGGTATTCTTCTTGATAATCTTCTCTGTTTAGTGGAAAGTTGATCATCCGAAAGATTAAACTGTTGAAAATGGCATGTTGGTGTTGTTTTGGGTTGAAACTGTTGTTCTTGATGTAATTATCTGTGTGTGTCGGTTTCCCGTAAATACCAAAAGTGAGTTTGTTGTCCATTTTTTTGATCTTGATGTCCAAAAAGGGGAGCACACCATCCTCTTCTGTTTCCAATGTAAATTTTATAGCTGGATTTTGTATATTCAAAAGTTTAAGACCATCTTGTATGAGTTTTTTAGGTACTATTGCAAAAATGTCGTCAACATAGCGATACCACACTTTGAAATAATTTGGAAAAGCTTTTGTGATATGTGTTTCAAAAGCACTCATGAATAAATCTGCCAAGAAGGGAGACAATGGGTTGCCCATAGCTAGGCCCGTTTTTTGTTTATAGATCTGTCCATTAAAGCTGAAAAAATGTTGATTGATACAAATTTCTGTAAGTTGTGAAAGTTCTTCTATTTCTTCAGGTGTTATTTGTATTGATTCCAGCCATTTTTTAAGAAGTGGAATAAGCTCATTGGTAGGTATACTTGGATATAAAGAAATGACGTCAAAGGAAACTACAGCATCTGTAGAGTTGATCTTTGTGTCCTTCAGGAGATTTAACAATTCAAACGAGTTTTTGATACTTAAATTTTCAAATTTTGTGAAGGATTTGAAGATTTGAACCAGCCATTTTGATAGTTGGTAATTGGGTGCATCAATGTTATTAATTATTGATCTGAGGGTAATTTCAGGTTTATGTATTTTGGGTAAACCATATATGTATGGTTTATACTTTGAGTGATTAGGCCTACAAGTCTGAGAAGCATTCAAATCTCGATAGTGTTATTTTCATACTGTCAACCAAGATGGAGGACCAACGAACCAACTTGTGTTCATCGTTCAATACTGTATCTGAAGGTATGAAAAAAGACATCAAACTTTTTCTAAAGCTGAATCAAAAGAAAAGAAATACTTTTGCGGACATACGTTTTCTAAAAAAATGTTGGCAATTCAATATAACACCCATTTTCGTCAGAAAAATTGTTAAACACAGGAATAATAGCAAACTACAAAAAGCAGCAGAAAAACGTGTAATTAAAATGGAAATAAACCACCACTACAATTCGTTACATTCCAAAGAATTAAAAATATACGAACTACACTTAAAAATTTCGAAATGTATGAACCCGGCCTTGTGGTCTAACTTAGAAAATAATATGCTGTCAATTCTTAATTTGAAAATGCGTAAGAAAACAGCCATTTTGAAACAAAAATTTATGAATCTTCAAAAGAAGCAAGAACCAAATCCACATGAAAAGCAAGATTTATTACTCTCATGTCAAAAACCTAACAATGTAACGAATCTATCCACATGCAACTTCACGGAGAAAGAAATAGATTTTCTAAATAAAGGCCTAAAAACATGTGTAGATTACACAAAAAACATTGAAAACTATATCGCGGACATTGAAATAGCGATATATAATTTGCCCGATAACAAAAAATCTACGATCAGAACACAGTGCTTAGAAACTCTAGATCATATTCAAAATGCAATTTCAAAAAGATATTCATATAAAAAATTAATCAAAAATTTAAATGAAAAACCGGTAGTCTACACAAAAGCAGACAAGGGTAACAAAATAGTAATATTGGACGAAGAAGACTATCGCAAAAAAATGGACAACCTTTTAAACGGAAAAGCATTTGTTAAACTAGAAAACAATCCATTAAAGAAAGCATGCAAATCTGTGGAATTAGCAATTAAAAACAGTAAAATCATGACTAAAAGAGATAAATTGAACAATAAAATAGACAGTCCAAAAACACCATACATATATGGTTTACCCAAAATACATAAACCTGAAATTACCCTCAGATCAATAATTAATAACATTGATGCACCCACTTACCAACTATCAAAATGGCTGGTTCAAATCTTCAGATCCTTCACAAAATTTGAAAATTTAAGTATCAAAAACTCGTTTGAATTGTTAAATCTCCTGAAGGACACAAAGATCAACTCTACAGATGCTTTAGTTTCCTTTGACGTCATTTCTTTATATCCAAGTATACCTACCAATGAGCTTATTCCACTTCTTAAAAAATGGCTGGAATCAATACAAATAACACCTGAAGAAATAGAAGAACTTTCACAACTTACAGAAATTTGTATCAATCAAAATTTTTTCAGCTTTAATGGACAGATCTATAAACAAAAAACGGGCCTAGCTATGGGCAACCCATTGTCTCCCTTCTTGGCAGATTTATTCATGAGTGCTTTTGAAACACATATCACAAAAGCTTTTCCAAATTATTTCAAAGTGTGGTATCGCTATGTTGACGACATTTTTGCAATAGTACCTAAAAAACTCATACAAGATGGTCTTAAACTTTTGAATATACAAAATCCAGCTATAAAATTTACATTGGAAACAGAAGAGGATGGTGTGCTCCCCTTTTTGGACATCAAGATCAAAAAAATGAACAACAAACTCACTTTTGGTATTTATAGGAAACCGACACACACAGATAATTACATCAAGAACAACAGTTTCAACCCAAAACAACACCAACATGCCATTTTCAACAGTTTAATCTTTCGGATGATCAACTTTCCACTAAACAGAGAAGATTATCAAGAAGAATACCTACACATAAAAAAAGTAGCTATATCCAACGGTTTCAACCCAAATTTAGTAGACAAAACAGTTAACAGACTCAACAAAGCTAAGAAAATAAAAGAAACCACCACCCTAGAACCTACAGGAGAAAAAGAGAAAAAAAATTTAGAAAGTTTACCTTCCATCCTTCAGCCCATAATAAATTCCAAAAAATCTTCTCAAAACACAACATAACTCTTGCACCTCAAAATAGGTTTAATATCAAAAATTTGTTAAAAGGCCCTCCCAAAAATTCAATCACTACCAAAGAAAAACCAGGAATCTATGAGATCAAATGTGAAACTTGCCCTAAAATTTATATAGGAAAAACAAAAAGAAATATTAACATCAGAACTAAAGAACATATGAGAAACATTAAAAATGGTGAAACAGAAAAATCAGCAGTGGCTTTTCATTTTTTGAATACTAGACATGACATCAATTTGGAAACATCTCTAATAAAATACTTTAATCACCCCATAGACGTTTCCGTATGGGAAAAAATCTTCATTAACAAAAATCGTCATAAAGTCATGAATTTTGAAACTCCACCACCGGACATCTTTGACAAGTACATCACGCCATCTATTGACAATACGGAGAAAGAAGAAACCACTACAACTTGCACTAGTCGAATATCAGCTGAGGATAGGAGCAAGAGCTCTTGAAACATGTCCTGTGAATAAACAGTGTGAGTGAAGCAATGTGTCAATATATTCTCGATTCAATTTTGTATTAATTTGTGCTTCACTGTCCCTACGCTTCTTTCAAGTTTATACTTTGTTGTGCCATAGGGGAGTTGTTCGGATTGGGTTGGCCTCGAGGGGGCAGTGTTTCCCTATACCCGTGGAAGATCAGGTATGTCTCTGGGTGGGGTTGAGGGAAGCCATTAATATTCCCAGGTACTAGCCAGCATAGCTAGTAGAAGGTGTGCTAGATCACCAGGCAGCCCTACCGAGGTTAATTGGTAGCCTTCCCCTTTGGGGTCGGCGCGCGTAGGTGGCATATCCACTTCCACCTGTCTTGAGTCCACAGGACCAGATAGTTAAGCTTTAGGTCTTGCCCTACTAGAAAGCCCCACGGAGGTGCCGGGCGCACTTTTGGGACAGCTCAGTAACTCCCTGGTCATTAGAGGGGGGCAGGTCAGTCTTCACTCTGTATGGATTGCCCTGGTAGATACCCTCGAGCTTATATGTATATGTAGTTATGCAGTGTGTGAGTCGTGTGGACATGTGGCAGATGACCTTGAAGGTTGCGTTTGTGTATGTCACAACATTTTTAGAGCCTGTAAGGGGTGCACAAAGTGTCTTCACTGAAATAAAGAGCAGTTTGAATTTCTGCAAACTAGACTTACAGGCTCAGATGGAGAACTCTAATTTGTGCTCCATGCTCCACATCAGAGAAAAGGAATTCAGTCAGTCAGTCAGTCAGTCATGTGGAATAAATTTAATATTTACATGCATATGTTTAACCTCAAGGAATAGAACATGCAAATAAGCAAAAATCTGAGATCTAGTAATTACATTAATGAAAGTAACATAGTAATTAGTAAGAGTAATTAGTAATAGTAATTTATTTCCTTTTACATCAACAAATGGAAATACAAAATCAAGATTACAATTATAAAATCCATACTGAAATATGCCATATATTCCTAAATCCTGAAAATCCTATCATGTTATCATGTTGCCCACCATTGAAAAGTAACATAAAAGTAAATAAAGTTACTTACTGATAAAGCTCATCCACATATATGTGAACATAGGTATTCAGAAAACAATGAATTAAACTGAGTAGTGCATCAAAATCCTTAGGGTCATAGTCACTGGACTTCCCTTTAAAAGCATGTTTCAAGATGTCATTCAAGATAAATCTTGCAGCAGAGTCTCTGTTATCATAATCGCTCATCCAATTACGTCTTTTAGCATGCCACCCAAAGTGCTCATTAAGTTTCTCCTTGCTCATAACTGCTGCTGAAACAAATTCAAATATAATTTATTTTATTACTGGTCCATGAAACGTGTGCTGACATAAGTTCAAGTAACTTGGCTTTCGTAATCTACTTTCTAAGCAGCAATGATATTATATTTGTAAATGAATGAATTTACTTGTACAATTTCCTTTATGTAACTCCCCCATTATTGATGGGAATTAGTTGTTCTCCTACCAGGTAAAATCAGGGGTAGCCCGTGCTTACGTCCTGCAGCATGCTCTTTTCTGTTTTATAAATCACATTGTATAAAGTTTAAAAAACCATGTAAATAACAATGCATTATTGTAAGTGTAAGAAATCGAGTACGACCAATAATGAGCTCTTGATGCATGAAAAACACCTATATAACTAATAGAACACATCCGTGACGTCAACGTGCTGAGAGCCAGCAAGCTCGGTAATCAGTTATTGAGCATGCGTACAACCTTCCCCTCTTGCCTCCCCGATGTCCTAAGTTCCATAGATTTTTGCACAAATGCGTGCTGCAGCAGAGTGTTGCGTGATGATCATTTGCTGCACGGTGAAGCAGGGCCATCAACACTTATAGTTATAGCTGTAGAACTTGAATATGGTTTGAGAAGATATTGACACACTGCTTCACTCACGCTGTTTTTTTTTACAGGACACATTTCAATAGCTTTTGCTCATTGTCAGCTGGAACTCGACTAGTGCAAATTGTAGTGGTTTCCTCTTTCTCCGTTTTGTCAATAGATGGCGTGATGTACTTGCCAAAGATGTGCAGTGGTGGAGTTTCAAAATTCATGACTCTATGGCGACTTTTGTTAATGAAGACTTTTTCCCATACGGAAAGGTCTATGGGGTGATTAACATATTTTATTAGAGATGTTTCCAAGTTGATGTCATGTCTAGTATTCAAAAAATGAAAAGCCACTGCTGATTTTTCTGCTTCACCATTTTTAATGTTTCTTATATGTTCTTTAGTTCTTTTGTCAATATTTCTTTTTGTTTTTCCTATATAAATTTTAGGGAAAGTTTCACATTTGATCTCATAGATTCCTGATTTTTCTTTGGTAGTAATTGATTTTTTTTGGGGGGGAGGGGCCTTTTAACAAATTTCTGATATTAAATCTATTTTGAGGTGCCAGAATTATGTTGTGTTTTGAGAAGATTTTTTGGAATTTATTATGGGCTGAAGGATGGAAGGTAAACTTTCTAATTTTTTTTTTCTCTTTTTCTCCTGTAGGTTCTAGGGTGGTGGTTTCTTTTATTTTCTTAGCTTTGTTGAGTCTGTTAACTGTTTTGTCTACTAAATTTTGGTTGAAACCGTTGGATATAGCTACTTTTTTTATGTGCAGGTATTCTTCTTGATAATCTTCTCTGTTTAGTGGAAAGTTGATCATCCGAAATATTAAACTGTTGAAAATGGCATGTTGGTGTTGTTTTGGGTTGAAACAGTTGTTCTTAATATAATTATCTGTGTGTGTCGGTTTTCTGTAAATACCAAAAGTGAGTTTGTTGTTCATTTTTTTGATCTTGAGGTCCAAAAATGGAAGCACACCATCCTCTTCCATTTCAAATGTAAATTTTATAGCTGGATTTTGTATATTCAAAAGTCTAAGACCATCTTGTATGAGTTTTTTAGGTACTATTGCAAAAACGTCGTCAACATAGCGATACCACACTTTGAAATAATTTGGAAAAGTTTTTATGATATGTGTTTCAAAAGCACTCATAAATCCCTCCCTTCTTAGCAGATTTAGATGGTCTTAGATTTTTATAAAGGAAAAACAAAAAGAAATATTGACATCAGAACTAAAGAACATATAACAAACATTAAAAATGGTGAAACTGAAAAATCAGCAGTGGCTTTTCATTTTTTGAATACTAGACATGACATCAACTTGGAGACAGCTTTAATAAAAAAATTTTAATCACCCCATAGACCTTTCCGTATGGGAAAAGATCTTCATTAACAGAAATCGTCATAGAATCATGAATTTTGAAACTCCACCACCGGACAACTTTGACAAGTACATCATGCCATCTATTGATGATACGGAGAAAGAGGAAACCACTACAATTTGCACCAGTTGAGTTCCTGCTGGTGATGAGAGCAAAGGCTCTTGACATGTCCTGTGATTTTATACTTTGAATCCATTATTGCTTTATATTTTAGTTCTAGAAACTAATTTCATCTTTCTTATGTAAACAGACCCAATACCTAATGGTTATAAGATCGCAGGGCAGATTGTTTGTGATGTACCTATCATGTTGGCACGATACTCCATTCCCCCGACCATAACAAGTGAATGTGCTTCATAAGTTTGCATTGTACCCAAGTAATCCTTTGTGTAACATTATTTAGTGGCTGATAGCAGTTTGTGTGAGTGTGAAACATGTTATAAATTTGCTTTATTCAGTGTATGAGCAATTTAATATTACGAAAACTTTAACCAACAAATAATGAACACGGTTAATGAACTTCTGAAAACTCCCTTTTCAAGACGAGCATTAGAAAAAAGGGTTAGTATAAAAATGTTAGGGCGACCAACATCCAATCTAAAAATCAGCTCAGAAAAAATTATAGTAATTTTTTAGGGATGAAAATTGATAACAATTAAATTGGAAACCATACATATACCATTTTTATTTTTAACTTTCACTTGGCTTTTACCAGCATGTGTCAACATTTAATGTTGAATTTGTAATGGATAGCTATTATTGTCATTTCTTCAATACATATACATTTAAATAGCTTTTGAACAGGAATCAGTTGTCAATGATTTGTCATTGGAACAGCTAGATCATTATCAGGATAATTTGTCACTCAGATGGTCTTGTACAGAATAAAATGATTTTGAACATAGGGACTCTCTACCAGCAATTTTAAAAGAACTGAACTTATAAATTTTTGTTTTAATATCAATAGGAATAACGTGAAATATTTTGATGGTTTCATAACACACAGCTTTCTGGAAGTAAGAAAGTTAAGTGCTGGAAAGCTAGTCGTTGAGGTGACCTTTGTATTTTGTCATGCTGAATATATAAACAAGTTTTTCTGTAAAATTGATAATCAAATAGAATTGGTAAAATCCAGTGGCGAAGTGTGCATTGAAGTGCAAAGAATTTCAGGAGAAAAAGAAGAAAACCAAGAAAGTTCATGCTGAACAACATTTTATTTGCTCTGCATATATTTTAAATATTTATTCGTGAACATCTGTGGTGCTGCGGACAATTTGACAACTTCCTAGATTCAAGTGATCAGCTCCTCAAGCTCATTCAGTATTGAGAATTTCTGTATTTACGCATTCATAACCTTGAATACCATGCATCATAGGTTTTCGGAAGCAATCACAACTCTTCTATATTAACATCAATTCCATGTTTAAAAAACAGCTTTTCTGAAAATTCTCCCAAAAATCTGATCAACTTAACTACTGTATGTTTTCCTCCATTGTTATTTTAGAGTACCAAGAACAATTTGTATATCACAGATTTAGAATACAAAAATAATATATACTTGCTGACTTAAATTTAATAAGAACTGTAGAACTGCCATAACATTACATACAATTTGGGGGCCTAGTTGTTTGAAAGAGAACAGACAGAATGAGTTTTAGAGTTTTTCTGTAATGTTAATACTTGCAGTGACACTTCAGACCCATTTCCTAGCTAAATAACACATACCTAAATAAAAAGCTCTAAAACTTAAATAACAATTTTGGAACTTAAAAATCACTATGTTTTGCGATAATGCAAAATATATAAATAATAAATGAAGTTTCATTATATGATAATGTATAATAAATGTTTTGTTACCTGTTCAGGTTTACCCAACATTGTTCACGATGGAATTGACTGACAACAAACACAGGTTACGTTACACGAGTATTTAGTGTCATACATTGCTTATTTTATAGTGGTGTACGCCTGGCTTTCCCGGTCCAAAACCTGCATCAACCTGTTGCAACACAGTACACCAAACAGGTCGCAACAGGTATTTCCTAACAGCATAAATTAATATTTCCTAAATAACCGACTGCAACACTCTTATCATTACAATAAAATTAGTTTTCTTATTCTGCGAAATTTTCGATTAGTTTTATATAAGCATGTTTAATTTTGTTGCGTAAAACTGATAATGTTCCACCTTCCAAATGAATCATATCATTGACATTCTCGCGCGTTTGACGAACAAATCACATAACAAAGATCGTGTTCGGTGACGTACCCTCGGTGACGTACCCACAGAACACCAACTTTGTCATACCGTTGTATGTAACATTGGTCCAATAGCTAAAATCAAACTGCACTAAGCACAAAAAGCAGAATAGAAAAGTGCAAATATGATATCCTAGTTTGTATCAAAATTAATTTTATAATGAAGCAACCTCTATTAGGCCTATATAGAGTGTAAAATATCCCTTGTCAAACAGATGTTAAGTTTTTAGTGCGGGTGCCTAAATGTTGGCTGAAATGTTATTTTGGAAACAAAAGGCAGTGGCAAATTGTTAATAAAAAGTAGGTGTGGTAGATTTATTTACTGTAGTTTTGTGTCTTATTTTGTGAAGCGTAGATTCTTTGTCCGGATATAAACGTGAAAGCGAATTACGACAACTGAATACAAGCAGTGAAGGTTATATAAAGATGCACTTGTGAGTGTAGTCGAGTACACATCATGGCACTTACGAATGTTTTGCTGTTAAGTCAGATTGCCGGATATGTAATAGCGTCTATTCTTTCGCTATGCATAACCGTACCAATGAGTTTACATCAAGATGAATTTAAGTAAGTATTGAAGCCTCTACTTTGTACAAAAATTATAGGACATGATTTAAAACATTCAAAAACAACATTGACATTATGTACCCAATGATTTTGAATTTAAGTTAATGTGAGCTTGCATTTGCACATAGTAAAACAACAATTTATATGAAGATAGAAGGCAAATTTGAAAAGGAGAGAAGTAGGTGTAAAACCCTGTTGTTGATGGCAAGGCCAATGTTGCTTTTATGAAACATAATGATCCATCCTTTTGAGATTTTCTTTTTGCAAAATTGTCGCGTGTCAGACTAAAATAGTCATAATGGTGGTGTCTGAATGAGAATGATGACAGCTGCCAACCTACATATACTGGTAAATAGATGTAAGCATGGAAACAAGCTTTGTAAAGCAGTTTAAAACTTCTTACAATACATAAATATCTGAAATTCCTTGTGGTTTACTGGCAAACGTGATTCAGTTGGATAATTTAATGTTGTTAATGTAGATTTGTTGTTAGAGCAATCAGATGGAGATTGGAAAATGCATGGCTTAATTTTGCAGTCTGATTTTACCTTTCTGAAAAAGATTCAATTTTCCTAAGAGTGTTTTAAGCTGTTTGTCAGAAAAGTAAGACATTTTCTGATACTTAATACAGTGCAAATAAATGCAGTTATATAGAAGTAAATTTTATTTTTGTGAAGCTGTTGGTTTACCAGTAGTAGATACTCTTGCAAAGATCTGTTCAGAAGTTAAAGATGTTAAATCTCCTTTTTTTTTTTTTTTTTTTCCAAATCTAAAATTCTTTGTATGCAATCAGGCCTCATTAGTAGCAAACAATGAAATACACAATTAATTGTATTATGGACTCCGGCCGTGAATGCTTACGTTCTCTAATGAAATAAATACTAGACAAAAGTGCAACATTCCAGCGCTAAACTTTCTTGCTTCCAGAAAGGTGTGTATTATGAAACCATCAACATATTTAATGCTCCTCCTAATGATCTGAAAGCAAAAAATTGATAATTTCAGTAGTAGAGAGTACCTTTGTTCAAAATCATTTTATTATGTACAAGATTATCTGAATGACAAATTATCCTGATAATACTGTGTAAGTAGAATCTAGTTGTTCTCATGACAAACCATTGCCAATTTACCTTTGATGCCTGTTCAAAAACTATTTTAATGTATGTGTATTGAAATGACAGTAAATGTTATCCATTGCAAATCCTATATATAAAAAAAAAAATGTGGAGATATACTCTCAGAAGCCAAGTGAAAGTTAAAAAATGAATGTGCCAAATTATATTTGTATAAACACATTTACCAGTCTGCAGGGGAGTTTTTGATATATAATTATTCCTGTATTGTTTTTTCATATTGTCTGTATATAATGTCTTTTAAATTTTCAAGTATATATGTACACCTCTTTGGCATGTTCAGTGTTCAGTCCCTTGTGGCTACTGGTGAATTCACTAAATGCAGATCAGTCTAATCTTAAAATGGTTATTGTTCTTATTAATAAGTACTATGATACAATGAAGCACAAAATTAATATAATTTTGAGCCAAACTAGTGCTCAGTGCTCCAATTATTGCCAGTGTTTACCTATAATGTGTTTCATTAGGACCTTTCTGACATCCTCAGCCAATGTCGACTGTTGAATTTTGATTTGGTGAATTCCTGGATGGTGATTGGGTCATCTCGTTGGTATCTTGATGAACTTGAAATTTGGGTTCTCTTCAAAGGTGGTGTCGAATTTAAACAATTTTCCTTCATATTTCTTTATGAATATCTTTTCCCATGTGGTTAATGCAGTTGGACCCTGAACACTTTTTAATAAGTGGATTTTTTGTTCTATATCATGATTCTCATTCCACTACTGCTGATTTGTCTATTTCATTGTTCGTGATGTTCCTAAAATGCTCATGAAGAGTCATCCTTCAGCTAACGTGATGTTCCCTTAATTTCTCACAGGACTTCTAAAAACAAGTACATGCTACTTGCATCACTGATTAGTGGTTAGCTACCTAGAACACACCTGTGGTACAGGAACTCAGCCTCAAGCCACACATGCTGTTGTTGCAATGTCTTCCATCAACAATGTTTTTGGGTAGTTAATACCATTTACTATATATTTATACATCAGATACATTATAGAACTTGTTGGTTAGGTGCTGGCCTGTGGATTCCAAGAGTGCAGCTTGAACCTTGTCCAGAATAATGGCTTTTAACTGTAGTTAAGTGACAGCCTCATATATAAGATGATTTAGTGACATTTAAAAGAACTGCTTTGGAACAAAATTCTGGCATACTGCTAGACTGATATGATTAGTTGATAACATCATTAACAAAGGTTTTGTAAATTAGTCTCACACTGCTTTACACAGCTTTTCTTACAAACAAAATTGGTAAAGATGTAATTAATGTAAAATAATCTACCATATATATGTATTGCAATTTTTTTCTGAGCGATGCAAGTTCTGTATAGTAATTTTAGTATTAATGAACATTAACTGAAGTTTGGAGGAATTTAGTAATTACTAGTCATTATTAATGACTGTATTTCATAAAACATGCAGAAAGGGGAATTACTGAATCTGTGCATGAAGCAACAGAAAAGCATTAAGAACACAAACAGGTAGTGGTCGGAATTGGAAAGAGGCATGGGAGATTTATGGAGAGCAGAGGAGTCAAGTCATAGCAGTTTTTGGAAGGAAGTGAGAACTAGACTACAAGACAGATAGACAAGAGATATGGAAAAGTATAGAAGTAAAGAAAACTTTGAAATTTTATAAGCAACTAAAGACAGAATGGGGTAGGGAAAAATATATAGATCAATGTGGCAAAACAGGAAGAGAAGGCATAGCATGGATGAGAGTAGGAGTAATGTATCTAAAAGGGTTGAGAAGTAATGAGGTAGGAATATGAGAGTTTTGTGGAGATGAAGAGAGTACTGTTCACTACCTGGTAGAATGTAAGGAGTTAACAAATTGCAGGAGGAAAATGAGATAAGAAATGGGACAGTGTGAGCAAAGAGGTAGAGACATTATGTATGTTAACGGGGATGAGTGAAAAGAAAAATAGATGTATAGGAGAATTCTTATATAGGTTAAGAGAAAAGGGGATTAGGATAAAAGAAACAAAGGTCAAGAAGAAGTGACACCAACCTGCTGAGGAAAACTAAAGGCTTATGACCAGGGGACCTGAGTCAGCGAGTAAATCTTAAGTCAGCAATTTTATGTATTTGTACAGGATGCATAATACTGCGTGTGTCATTGTACTGAAACTGTAATGGAAACTGTACAAATAAATATCAAATATCATAAAACATGACAAATATACAACAAATGTAAATATTATTATTAGTGTATACAGTGACAAATAATTAGTAACTAAAATATAACTCCTAACAATATTAATTATGCCTTTTATTAACTTTTCATTGCAAGTTATGTTTAGATTTTTACCTGTGACTTATACAAAGTTGTTTGGAATGAAGAACAACTTTTGACGACATTCTCAGAAAATGCAAGACATACATTTCATGTCATGAAAATATCTTAAACGTATGGTGTTTCAATCAAGACTATTTTGAGCTATGGTGTAGAGAGTAAAGATGAATCCAAAGAAATCCATTTCAGTGAAATTCATCTATAAAAGAAATACTGCAAATACCAAAATAAGCTTTGCCAATGAGATAGTGTCACAGTGTGATAGTTACATATCTTTGTTTAATCCTAGATTCATACAGACTTTACAAAATCGGATTTTGCGCCTTAATGCGAATGTACCTTGGTACATACTTAAAATATGAAGCTATTAACAGTGAAGCAAACAAATATATACAAATGTAATAATGTATTACATAAAAACTTCACTTATTTTATAAGAAATTATGCAAGTTTTCTTATAAATTGATCAGAATTGCAATTTCGTGAAAATTCGTCCACATCGTCAGCCAGAATCATAAACTTGTCAACGTTACCTTGGTATATTTGCAGTTCAATATTACACAAAGATCTGCTTACTCCAACAATAGAAGATACTCTTCAGTCCTGCTACACACGCCTCTTCATTTCCTTTGGTGAACATGAATTCCTCAGCGTATAGCACAAGAACGAGCACGGAGAAGATTGAAGCGAAAATGACACACAGATCTACTAAATTGAAATGATCTCAAAGCAGTCACTAGACAGCAACCTCAATACACATTTACTATTCTTTTGAATAATTTTATCTTTGTTATGTAAACTAAAAATACTTTGTATAGGTATAGAAAGTTTTCAATAAATTAAAAAGAAAGAATCACACATATACAGTCAACTTTTTCCAACATTTTTTTTTAATTCAAATAGCTACAAAACCTGTATTTCTGCTAATATGTCATTATTTGTACAAAAGTGAATCGAGAAGATATTGACACATTGCTTCACTCACACTGTTTATTCACAGGACATGTTTCAAGAGCTCTTGCTCCTATCCTCAGCTGATACTCGACTAGTGCAAGTTGTAGTGGTTTCCACTTTCTCCATTTTGTCAGTAGATGGCGTGATGTACTTGTCAAAGATGTCCGGTGGTGGAGTTTCAAAATTCATGACTCTTTGACGATTTTTGTCGATGAAGATCTTTTCCCATACAGAAAGGTCTATGGGGTGATTGACATATTTTATTAGAGATGTTTCCAAGTTGATGTCGTGTCTAATATTCAAAAAATGAAAAGCCACTGCTGATTTTTCTGTTTCACCATTTTTAATGTTTCTCATATGTTCTTTAGTTCTGATGTCAATATTTCTTTTTGTTTTTCCTGTATAAATTTTAGGGCACGTTTCACATTTGATCTCATAGATTCCTGGTTTTTCTTTGGTAGTGATTGAATTTTTGGGAGGGCCTTTTAACAAATTTCTGATATTAAACCTATTTTGAGGTGCAAGAGTTATGTTGTGTTTTGAGAAGATTTTTTGGAATTTATTATGGGCTGAAGGATGGAAGGTAAACTTTCTAATTTTTTTTTCTCTTTTTCTCCTGTAGGTTCTAGGGTGGTGGTTTCTTTTATTTTCTTAGCTTTGTTGAGTCTGTTAACTGTTTTGTCTACTAAATTTGGGTTGAAACCGTTGGATATAGCTACTTTTTTTATGTGTAGGTATTCTTCATAATCTTCTCTGTTTAGTGGAAAGTTGATCATCCGAAAGATTAAACTGTTGAAAATGGCATGTTGGTGTTGTTTTGGGTTGAAACTGTTGTTCTTGATGTAATTATATGTGTGTCGGTTTCCTGTAAATACCAAAGGTGAGTTTGTTGTTCATTTTTTTGATCTTGATGTCCAAAAAGGGGAGCACACCATCCTCTTCTGTTTCCAATGTAAATTTTATAGCTGGATTTTGTATATTCAAAAGTTTAAGACCATCTTGTATGAGTTTTTTAGGTACTATTGCAAAAATGTTGTCAACATAGCGATACCACACTTCGAAATAATTTGGAAAAGTTTTTGTGATATGTGTTTCAAAAGCACTCATAAATAAATCTGCCAAGAAGGGAGACAATGGGTTGCCCATAGCTAGGCCTGTTTTTTGTTTATAGATCTGTCCATTAAAGCTGAAAAAGTTTTGATTGATACAAATTTCTGTAAGTTGTGAAAGTTCTTCTATTTCTTCAGATGTTATTTGTATTGATTCCAGCCATTTTTTGAGAAGTGGAATAAGCTCATTGGTAGGTATACTTGGATATAAAGAAATGACGTCAAAGAAAACTAAAGCATCTGTAGAGTTGATCTTTGTGTCTTTCGGGAGATTTAACAATTCCAACGAGTTTTTGATACTTATATTTTCAAATTTTGTGAAGGATCTGAAGATATGAACCAGCCATTTTGATAGTTGGTAAGTGGGTGCATCAATGTTATTAATTATTGGTCTGAGGGTAATTTCAGGTTTATGTATTTTGGGTAAACCATATATGTATGGAGATAAATTGAACAATAAAATAGACAATCCAAAAACACCATACACAACTTACAGAAATTTGTATCAATCAAAATTTTTTCAGCTTTAATGGACAGATCTATAAACAAAAAACAGGCCTAGCTATGGGCAACCCATTGTCTCCCTTCTTGGCAGATTTATTTATGAGTGCTTTTGAAACACATATCACAAAAACTTTTCCAAATTATTTCAAAGTGTGGTATCGCTATGTTGACGACATTTTTGCAATAGTACCTAAAAAAACTCATACAAGATGGTCTTAAACTTTTGAATATACAAAATCCAGCTATAAAATTTACATTGGAAAGAGAAGAGGATGGTGTGCTCCCCTTTTTGGACATCAAGATCAAAAAAATGAACAACAAACTCACCTTTGGTATTTACAGGAAACCGACACACATATAATTACATCAAGAACAACAGTTTCAACCCAAAACAACACCAACATGCCATTTTCAACAGTTTAATCTTTCGGATGATCAACTTTCCACTAAACAGAGAAGATTATGAAGAATACCTACACATAAAAAAAGTAGCTATATCCAACGGTTTCAACCCAAATTTAGTAGACAAAACAGTTAACAGACTCAACAAAGCTAAGAAAATAAAAGAAACCACCACCCTAGAACCTACAGGAGAAAAAGAGAAAAAAAAATTAGAAAGTTTACCTTCCATCCTTCAGCCCATAATAAATTCCAAAAAATCTTCTCAAAACACAACATAACTCTTGCACCTCAAAATAGGTTTAATATCAGAAATTTGTTAAAAGGCCCTCCCAAAAATTCAATCACTACCAAAGAAAAACCAGGAATCTATGAGATCAAATGTGAAACGTGCCCTAAAATTTATATAGGAAAAACAAAAAGAAATATTAACATCAGAACTAAAGATCATCTAAGAAACATTAAAAATGGTGAAACAGAAAAATCAGCAGTGGCTTTTCATTTTTTGAATACTAGACATGACATCAACTTGGAAACATCTCTAATAAAATATGTTAATCACCCCATAGACCTTTCCGTATGGGAAAAAATCTTCATCAACAAAAATCGTCATAGAGTCATGAATTTTGAAACTCCACCACCGGACATCTTTGACAAGTATATCACGCCATCTACTGACAAAACGGAGAAAGAGGAAACCACTACAACTTGCACTAGTCGAGTATCAGCTGAGGATAGGAGCAAGAGCTCTTGAAACATGTCCTGTGAATAAACAGTGTGAGTGAAGCAATGTGTCAATATCTTCTGGATTCACTTTTGTACTAATTTGTGCTTCACTGTCCCTACGCTTCTTCCAAGTTTATACTTTGTTATGTCATTATTTAATTTTTTGGTGGAATGTAGTATTTCCCCATCTTATTGCAAGTAGGCAGTAGAGTAAGTTGTTAACCTTTCTTTGTTTTTTAGGGGACACTGTCTGTTATTTTCGACTGGAGTATGGCAAGAAGGAGATGGACAGTTCCGTGTTAACTGGGCGTCACAAGCCTACTGCAACTACACTATATTTGTTGGTGTAATATTGTTTGTAATCTCAGCAGTTCAGATCTATCGCATGTCAATGTTGCTGTACAAGGGCACAGACAGGTGAGTAAAAACTTGCATTCAGATTTGTAGTATGAGAATTTGGTGTGACATTTGTTAAACCAGAATGTTTGTACCTAAAAACCTAATTTGATAATGTGTTTATCTCTGTGGACACTTCTGATTCTGATGTGGCTGAGTGTGAGAAAGACTGCATTCACTGATAAATTTAATATAGATTAATAAATGAGTAGTCAGATGTTTGAGCATGTAGAATTAAACTGTTTCTGAATCTTATCACTGGATACTGTAACTAGTGAGCTATTATATTTGATAAGTGATGCATTGTGGTTTAAAATAATTGTAATGACAGTAACAAACATAAGTTCTGTGAGTTGCTAATTCAAGTATGTGGTAACTGAAGCACAGCTTTAGGTACTACAGAGCACAGTAAACATTTGTGTAATGTAGATGATTGACTGTAAGACACAAATTTTAGAAATATTGTATCTGAAACACAGCTTCTTTTAATTAAAATTGTACAATAAGTTGACTGAGGCACTCTGTACTTCATAAACTACAAATTTTCTTTCAATGTATTATCAAGAAATTGTCAATTGGCTAGAACTTTGGTGTTCCAGCTGATCATGGTTCTCCGGAGACGAGACATCTGGTGACTATCCAGTGAGGCTAAGTAAAATATTTTCTTCCAAAGGAATGTCAAAATTCATTAAATGTTATGCATGATTGGAGGAATTTAGTAACAGTGACCTCAGAATTAATCACAAAAACTATTTGGAAGACCTGTTAGAAGACAATTACCAAAAAGTAGAAACTAACCCATTAAAGTAGTGCATTGAAACCACAAATAAAACTCTAAAAGAGAGCAAAATAATCAACCAAAAAGAATTTCATAAAAAATTCACAAAACAGGGAAAGGCACGAGATCTACCACTAGTAACATAAATGCCCCCACATATAATTGGGCCAAATGGTTATTAAATAAATTCAATAGTTTCCCAAAATTTGAAAGTGAAGATTTAAAAAACACTTCAGATCTGGTAGAAAAAAGAAGTCAAAGATATAAACCTGGACAAAAATGACAGACTGGTTTCATTTGATGTCACATCTTTATTTCCAAGCATACCAACAGAAAAAATTACACACTTTATTAATAAAATGGCTAACTACAATAGAAGTAGAAGAATACATTTCTCTAACAAAAATATGCATTGAACAAAACTTCTTCAGCTTTAATGGAAAACACTACAAGCAGAAATCAGGGTTAACAATGGGCAACCCACTTTTACCTTTTTGGCTAACTTATGGGTACATTTGAAACACAAATTAAAAAGTCCTTCCCATTGATCTTCAAAGTTTGGTATAGATATGTTGACGACATCTTTGCAATTGTACTGAATAAACATTTAGAAGATGCATTAAAATTACTCAATCTGCAAGAAAGGACTATAAAATTCACCATAGAAAAGGAAATCAGTGGACAATTCTCTTTCTTGGATCTAAATATCATCAGGAACAACACAAAAATAAAATTTGGAATTTAGAGAAAACCAACACATTCAGAAAATTACATAAAATGTCAGCTATAACCCAGCTACACATAAACATGCAATAATAAACAGCCTTACACACAGACTAGTCAACATACCCATTGAAAAAGAAGAATATTTCAAAGAACAAAAAACAATACCACACCTAGCAGAAGAAAATGGAACAACAAAAGTCTGGTGTTTAAGAAAATTAGAAAAGCCAAACTAAAGAAAACCATTAAGGAAGCAACCACATTTACAAAAGAAAAAGAAAGCAACAGCATATTCAGTTCATTCACATGTCACCCAAAAACATTTAATAAATTTAAAAAGATCTTTAAGGAACAAAATATCTTGGCACCCACTAATAGATATTCAATTTTAAAATTGCTAAATTCAAAAATCAAAGATGAAATCCCATCAGTTAACAAATCCGGAATATACCAAATAAGTTCAATTCAATTCAGATTTATTCATCCTTTAAAATCAAATCTGTACATAGTACCTTGATATAGGATACATCAGTAAATTTACACTTAATATTACAAAGTTAAACATCACATATACCTAACCTACATTCAATTATAATGTAACACAAATTGGATATAATATAAATGAGAGAAATGAACAAGCTAAGTAAATTCATGTTTTATGATTATCTGGATTTGTTAAATTGCAGATATTCCTTTACTGTGTAAAAGCAGTGCTCCTACAAGTAAAAGCAGTGCTCCTACAAGAAAGCCCTTGTTCTAGTTTTAAACACGTTGTCGTTATCTATGCTTTTGATGTCATTAGGAAGGGAATTGTAAACTATTGTACAGGAATGCAGTACTCCGTTCTGATTGAGGTTACGTGTATATCCTTAATATGCCTTGTGTAATGCATATGAACACTTCTGTTGTTTTGAAAGTATTTCTTTTTACAAATAAAGCTTTTGTAAGAATTGTGAAAAATGCTACATAGGTCAAACTACAAGAAATCTAAAAACCAGAGTCAAAGAGCACTTTAGAAACATCAGATTGAAACAAGAAGATAAGTCAGCAGTAGCATTACATTTTTGGAACAAAAATCATGACATTGATCCAAATCCAAAATTATTAAAAGGAGTGATAAACTGACACATGGGAGAACATATTCATATGGAGAAGTAAGGACTGAGTAATGAACTTTGAAATCCCACCAGTAGATAATTTGACAAAGAATCTCAGGTTGAAAAGGCTTCTTTTCACCTGGCTTGCTTCCTGAGAACAACTTGAGCATATGCGTCGCCAAGAAAGCTTCAGGTCTTAATTTGACAAAGAAGTTCATAGTTCCACCGCTAGAGAGAGGAGAGCAGACAACAGTTGGAGAGAGGTTGAAAATGGAGACAAAGGCTTCCGAAACTAGTCCCTCAATAATATAAAAGTGTAAGTGATGAGTATCAATAAACCGACTACGAATAGTTTTTCTGACTAATTTTGACATTGTTACTAAATTCCTCCAATCACGCATAAATAATTTGTTTGAAAAAACTGGCATCTTCATTCCAAAGATGGGTATTTATTGAACCACCCTCGTCAATAAATTGCTTCAGCAATCCAGTTTGGTATATATCAGTAGAATGGCAATGTTAGAGATCTTTGTCTACGTACAATACTTCTAAATGTGAAGAATGTAGTATTAGTCTTGCCGAAGCCTAATTCGCATGTTATTGTATCTTCTGTTACAGTTCATTCCTCTCTGCATTTGTAGATGTTATCGGGAGCTTATTCCTATGTGCTATGACAATAATAGCAGCTCTAATGATAACTCTAGGCTTCATGGTGTGGTGTGAAGAAATGACAAAAAGATTTCCTTCGTAAGTATAGCAGAAATATAAACTAAGCTTTCTGATTTATAAGAGAAGCAAATAAAGATCTCTATTTCATTCTTCATAAATGATGGTGATTAAATGTGTAAAGTTCATTAAAACAAATTTAGGGCCCTTTTATATGTGCATGCATGAGAGAGAGAGAGAAGCACAACTGAAAAATAGTCGACTAAATACCAAACTAGGTGTTCAAGCTCAGTATTTTCCAAAGGTTTGACACAAAGATTTTCAATAAAATCCTCCAACCTAAACTAACCATTAAGTGAGAGATTTTTGTAGTATTTGATTTTCTCAAAAATGTCTAATGTCTAATATGTACTATTAAAATACATAGATGGTCTGAAAAGTTTCTGACCTAATAAAGGTACAAGACATTTTTTCAGCTTTTTATTTTTCAACATAGTCTCCTTGTAACTCTACACACTTCTCTCAGTGATGCTCCCATCTCTGTAACCTGACCAAATAGTACTCGGCGTTTTTCAACATAGTCTCCTTGTAACTCTACACACTTCTCCCAGCAATGCTCCCATCTCTGTAACCCGTCCAAATAGTACTCGGCGTTTTTCAACATAGTCTCCTTGTAACTCTAAACACTTCTCCCAGCGATGTTCCCATCTCTGTAACCTGATCAAATAGTACTCGGTGTTTTTCAACATAGTCTCCTTGTAACTCTACACACTTCTCCCAGCGATGTTCCCATCTCTGTAACCTGATCAAATAGTACTCGGTGTTTTTCAACATAGTCTCCTTGTAACTCTACACACTTCTCCCAGCGATGCTCCCATCTCTGTAACTCGTCCAAATAGTACTCGGCGTTTTTCAACATAGTCTCCTTGTAACTCTACACACTTCTCCCAGCGATGCTACCATGTCTGTAACCCGACGAAATAGTACTCGGCGTTTTACAACATAGTCTCCTTGTAACTCTACACACTTCTCCCAGCAATGCTCCCATCTCTGTAACCCGACCAAATAGTACTCGACGTTTTTCAACATAGTCTCCTTGTAACTCTACACACTTCTCCCAGCGATGCTACCATCTCTGTAACCCGACGAAATAGTACTCGGCGTTTTACAACATAGTCTCCTTGTAACTCTACACACTTCTCCCAGCAATGCTCCCATCTCTGTAACCCGACCAAATAGTACTCAGCATTTTTATCTGCAAAATAATTGTTCACAAAGGTGATTGCCTCTTCATGTGACCAAAATCTCTGTCCTCTGAGCACAATTTTCAGATGAGGGGAACAAAAAGAAGTCGCTTGGGGCTAGATCTGGTGAGTCAAGCAGTTCAAACCGTAATTCCTGGATTTTCGCCATTGTAACTGCTGAGGTGTGAGACGGTACATTGTGTTGGTGAAACAGGATTTTCTTTTTCTGCAAATGTGGACGTTTTTCTGCAAGTTTTGCCTTCAGCTTGTCAAGTAATGATGCGTAGTATGCTCCTGTAATGGTTTTTCCTTTTTGAAAATAATTGATTAAAATAACTCCATGACTATGCGAAAAAAGTTGCCATCGCTTTCCCAGACAAAAAAACACGGTTTGCTTTTTTTGGAGCCGGTTCCCCCTTTGCAGTCCACTGTTTGGACTGTATTTTTGTTTCGGGTATATAATGATGTATCAGAGTTTCATCTACAGTAATTAATCGGCACCAAAACTCGGATTTATTGTGCCTAAACTGCGCCAACAAAGCGACTGGACAAAATCCAGGAGATCCGTAGTTCAAATCCCGGCCGTGGCATTGAATTTTTTATGTTGACTCTATCAAAAACCTTAGCCTATATATGGCTAATATGAAGAAATGATTAATTTCCATCAGTTAACTAAAATAATAAGAGTTAAATGATAAAGCCTGGGACTCAAGTACTTACGATAGTAAGTCACCACAAACGCTGTATCTTGAATGCGAGAGCCCCTAGTGGTCTACCGGGGAAATATGAGTTAAATGGAAGAGTTTAATGTCATGATGGCAAGTTGGCCATGGTAGCTCAATGGGTTAGATGACGAAAACCATGAGATCCGTGGTTCAATTCCCGGCCGTGGCATTGAATTTTTCATATTGACTATCAAAAACCTTAGCCTATATACGGCTAGTGTGAAGAAATGATTAACTTCCATCAATTAAGTAAAATACATTGAATTTGAATTTTAAAATGTTTGTAAAATCCAAACTAACCTATGAATTAACACCAAATTTGTTTTTTACGTGTAACAAGTGACAGTACATGATAAAACAAACTTCCCTTATCACCATATATTTTGAAACACGGTACTTATTGAACAGGACTTGTGAAAGCTCTTTGTTGAAAAGTGTATGTACTGTAAACAAAACAATTGTAATATTTGTTATTGCAGGTGTGAGATAGCGGCAGGTAATGCTATTGATAAACAAGATGGCATTGATACTTCTGGATTCCACATAGAGATGGGAACAGCACAGTTTGGGGCATGGGCTTCTTGGGCCTGCTGGGTTGGCCTCTCTGTGTTTGCCATTTTGAAGCTTTGTCGCTACCACCAACTTGAAAACATGAAAGTGAGCATGTACCGAGAGAGGCAACGTCTCATCAATGGAAATGGCACTGCATGCAGCACAGGACAGGAGAACAAAGGTGGTGAAGGTCCTTCGCATGCCGTTCAAAGTGACTCACTTCAGGCTATATGAACATGGCTTTCTGTTTCGCACATAAGAAATCTAGTCTGTAAAAGATAATATCAAAAATGTTAAATGTAACTCATTTTAGTAGATCCATGTAGATGAGGATCATTCTATTTTGTATCCCTGCCTATGAAATGAATTGTGTAAAACAAATAGGCATCCAGTCACACAAAACATGGTATCTACCACAAGGCTCAGTTTGCATCTTTTGAAACAAGTCTACACTTTATTAATAATGAGATAGATAAGCAAATGTTTGGTGAGTCAGGTTAGAAACATTTTAGTTTTGCTTGGAAAAATGATTTGAGGACAGTCCAGGAAGCTCCTGTTGTAGTTGAACAGGCGTGGTGTTCTAGCGAGACTAATGGGTGTTAGTTGGTGGCTTTATGAACACTCTTTGTTATGTGATAATATTTATTACGAAAGTCTTGTCTTTAATAGTTCTGATATACTTAATGTGTGTTAATGAGCTAAATCAGAGTGGTCATTTTATGCCTTGGCTGCATGCGTGCCATTTCATTCTAAAACTCCAGATGGATAATATAAGATTTATTGAACACAATGTGTATATGCAAATTAATACAGTGCTACTACAATCACTAGACACAACCTAATGTGGAGTAGCTCACCACGTTAAACAGAGCTACCCTCTAGCATTCGGCCTTTGCCCTTCAAAGGACACATTAGGCTGTTATTATTATCATTATTATTATTATTATTATTATTATTATTATTATTATTATTATTTATTATTATTACAGTGATCGTCAAGTATGATCGTCTTTTGCGTAGACCATCAATGATTGAGTCCTTGATTGGCATGAAAGTATGTGATATTGTCCTCAAAACTGACCACAAAAAGCGCAGGTACATATTTCCGATGCCAGGTGGTGTCCTTTTCTGCAGATGTTGTGATGGAATCCATGTGCTGCAATTCTCATGTATACGTGTCATAGCTTCAAGTTAGGCTTCCATGGTGTTGATAGCTGGTGTTAGAAAGAAATTTGGATCTGTTTGCTGTTTTTTCTTGCTTTTCTGATGTGTTCTTCATACGCCAGTGTAATTTGAAGGCCATGGCTCTGTCTTATCTCTTTTATAAAGTAGTGTGTGTCCGTCATCAAGTATGTTATCCTTGATCGGGTTGATTGACACTTGGAAGACTGTATTGAGGAAGTTTGTTTTCATACCTCGAGTCTCATGTTCGCAGTTGTTAGGTGTACACATATTTTGCTGATCACATAGCATGTGATTGGAGCTGTTTTGATGGGGAAAAGTTGTATTACTATGCCCATAGAGAGTTTCTGGGTCTTCTTTATGTCAGACATGGCCTTTATCACTGCCAAGCATCTTCTCTATATGCTTAGTGAAAGTTTTGTTTGTTACCTGCAGTGTAAGTCCCAGGTATTTATAGAAGTTGACAATTTCCAGCTTGTCGGTTCCAAGATGTCAGTTTTTCTAAACTTCAGGTCTTGGTTTTACCTTTGTTTACATCTAAGCCATTTCTTTTTGACCAGCCATGTAATCTGTCAAGTCCTAGTTGTAAATCATATTGTGATGACCTAACCATGGATGGAAAGGGATAAGGAGCACATGGCCAGACCGAACACAGGAGGAGTAGCTCAATAGGTAGAATTTACATGCTTTGCGAGAGGTTGGGGTTTCTATCAGGTTACAAAAGGTATGGGTAACACTAACTAAAACTACAATTCACTTAAGAATATTTACTACAATAACGAAAGGTAAATAGGTGGCCACAGTGGCCAATTACCTGCCTCAAGAGGCTGCAGACAGGATCCATCTGTTCAGGCCGAAGGATGCTACAAGAGAGAGCAAGAAACCAGCTTACACAAACTTATTATCCAACGGGTGATGGAGTGGGGGAGTGACGTCACATGTACTTCTGCAGTCAAATGAACTAATATTTGTGTTAGTCAAAACAGTCACTTGTGACAATATCTATAAGACTTGAAACTTTAATGGCAATGATTACTAATTAAGGCTTCTTGGGTTACCAGCCGTGTTTAATTGATAGTCAATCGAGCTTCCAGCCATCTGGACTCCGTGGCCTTCTTTGTTTTGAGGACAGTTCAGGAAGCTCCTGCTGTAGTTGGACAGGCATGGTGTTTGTTCTTTGGTGACTTTATGAACACTCTTTGTGATTTTTAATACTTCTGATATACTTAATGTGAGTGGTCATTTTATACCTTGGCTGCATGCATACCAATATACTGGTAGATTTTCCATTCTAAAACTCCAGATGGATAATATAAGATTTATTGAACACATTGTGTACATATGAATTAATAGAGTGCTACAGACAAACACTAGACAAAACCTAATATTCACCATTTGGTAATTCCAATGATTACAATAGGCTTCATCAGAGAAAGAAAACAAGAACTTATAAATATACATTATTACATTAAATTAATTACACATATTTATATATCACATTTACTTGTTGCATGAAATTCTAGTACACTGTATAAAGGATGCTTTGAGCCATTTGTATAGTCTCTCTTTATGTATATGAATGTTTGAAGATGTTATTTTTTTATGGAAGTGAATTGTATAGTTTAATGCCTATAACTCTGTAGCACTTGGAAGTCTTCTGTAGTCTGTGGTATGGCACATAAATTTTATTACTACTACGTGTATTGTGAGTATGTATATCACTCCTAACTTCATAGATATGCAAATTCTCTTTTATGCGATTTAAGACATAATATATATGTATATATATAAAAATTAACAATGGTTGGAATTTCTAATTGTATAAATAGTGGTTTGCAGTGTTCAAGTTTCTTTGAGTTAGTCAAAATTCTTACTGTCTTTTTTTGAATTCTCAATACCTCATGTATACATGGACTACTACCCCATAAGACTATGCCATATCTTAGGATGGACTGAAAAAATGAAAAACATTCCATTCTAACAAATTCTTTTGGTACTGTTTTTTTTAAATTTGCTAGAAGAAATACTATACGTGATAACTTATTACATACAAAATCAATATGGGAATTCCAAGATAACTGTTTATCAATTACAATACCTAGAAGTTTCACACTATCATTGGCAGTATTTACATGTTTTAAACTGAAGATAATATTTTGAGTTTTGTCAGGATTCATAAGGAAGCCATTACATCTAAACCAATTTTGCACCTGCTGCATGGTTTCATTTACAGATTCTGTCAACAATTCTAAGTTTTTGTGAATGTTAAGGAAGGATGTATCATCCGCATAAACAACTGTATGGCAGGGATAACATTTTGATACATTAATCATTATTAGAAATAGCAGGGGCTCTAATACAGAGCCTTGCGGAACCCCAGTTTTTACCTCAGTGATGCTCGATTTCCTTCCCCCAGCTGATACTAACTGGTGTTGACCATCTAAATAAGATTCAAATATATTTAAACTTTTTCCTTTGATCCCATATATTTTCATTTTATTTAACAAGATACTATGTTGGACACTATCAAAAGCTTTGCTCAAGTCACCATTTTCGAAAGCTGGATATATATTTTCTACAAAAGTATCAACAGCTAATATTGTTGATTTTGCTCTAAATAACCAATTTGGGTAGCTCGATCGTCTTTTGCATAGACCATAGCGAGTGAGTCCTAGATTGACATGAAAGTATGTGATATTGTCCACAAAGAGTGCAGGTACATATTTCTGATGTCAGGTAATGTCCTCGTCTGCAGATCTTGTGATGGAATCCATTTGTCGCAATTCTCGTGTATATGTGTTATAGTGTGAAGTTAGGCTTCTTCCATTCTGCTGTGTTCATGGCTGGTGTTAGAAAGAAATTTGGACCTGTTTGCTGTTTTTCTTCCCTTATTCTGATGTGTTCTTCATATGCCAGTGTAACTTGAAGGCCATGGCTCTGTCTTATCTCTTTTATAAAGTAGTGTGTGTCCGCCATCAAGCATGTTATCCTTGATCGGGTTGATTTAGATACTTGGAGGACTGTATTGAGGAAGTTTGTTTTCATACCTCGAGTCTGCTCGTGTTTGCTGTTAGGTGTACAGATATTTTGCTGATCGCATAGCATGTGATTCGAGCTGTTTTGATGTAGAAAAGTGGTATTACTGTGTCCATAGAGAGTTTCTGGATCTTCCTTATGTCAAAATGGCCTTTATAGCTGCCAAGCATCTTCTCTATATGCTTAGTGAAAGTTTTGTCTGTTACCTGCAGTGTAAGTCCCAGGTATTTACAGAAGTTGACAATTTCCAGCTTGTCGGTTCCAAAATGTCAGTTTTGGAGATATTTCCTCCTCTTCTAAACTTCATGACCTTGGTTTTAAATGAATTTATGTCTAAGCTGTATCTTTTTGACCAGTCATGTAATCTGTCAAGTCCTGGTTGTAAATCATACCTATAAGACTTGAAACTTTAATGGTGATTACTAATTAAGGATTCTTGGGTTACCAGCCGGTTAAATTGATAAAGTCAATCGAGCTTTCAGCCATCTTGACTCTGTGGCCTTCCTCAGGAAGTATTTTTAGGAAATCTTGAGGAAATAGGGCAGTATCTCTAGAAATTGTATACATAATTAGTTTTTATTTATATATCATACATAAAAATTCTTTATTCAAGAGTGAATTTGTGCATAGACATTTCCATGCACATGACAAGAATGCAACAATAATAAGAATGAATAAATAAGCCTGAGATGTGCCATTAAGAGCAAGGGCCTTCTACTGGAGGGAAGCTCATTAAGTGTACCCCACGGGTGAGCTATGCCACATAGAATGTTTATTTGCTGCGTTAGTGTGACATATCTAGAATTGTGATCCTGTGAATTATCATTTGTTTTTTGTACACATTCACTGCACTTGGATGTTTGCTGCTTGGGTTTCTTGGTTTCGCCACATATTCCTTGTTTTGACAATGGTGGACCAGTGGCTGCCTGCTGTCACCTTGAAGTCAACCCACCTGTATCTCGGCCTACCTATGTATGGGTCCCACATCATTGTGTGCTGCATCCGTCTGTGATAGTGAAGTCTGGCCAGACGACCATTCCACGTCTATTTAAGCCTGTCGACTTGGTTAGTAATGTTAGATGCTGACTATATGAAGGGACTCATTGGAAGCTTTGTCTTTGAGGGATATGTTCAAGATTTTCCGTAGCATGTTCCTCTGGCATAGCTGTACGGATTTCCTATGTTTGTTTGTAGGGCCCAGGTTTGGTAACCATATATTATGGCTGGGTATGTATGGGATTCAAGGGTTCTAGTCTGAGACATCTGCTTAGTGAACGCTCCAGAAGGATGAATTTTAATAATGATGACGAGGACGACGATGATAATGAGAAAAGTGCACTCAGATTGAGCATTAATATTCAAGTATTTTAGTCCTTGCTATAGTCTGTTATAGATTTTGTTCTTCTTTTACATTCTATTATATGATATTTTTTGCATTGTTGACCACCTAACTCACATTTACAATCCACATTCGGTTCATAAAAGTTTTTGATAATACATATCTTATGGTGAAAGCCGTGTGCTGAAAGTCTTGTTGTCACATGTCTATGGTCCAGCTGTTGTAGAAAACCAGGTCTATCTCCTTCTTTCGGTCCATGATGTTGATCAGTTCCTGGTATGGTCCTGTTGATGGTAGTGTGATGTCTTCTATGAAATAAGTCTCTTTCAACATTTCATACATCAGTTGAGATGGCACTATTTTTCCCACTCCTGGGACCCGTTTCATGAACATTGTCTTAACTTTTTCTATTCTTTTTAGGTCACCGATTTTAAGCATTTCCCATGTGATCTCTATTCCATATGTTATGATTCGTGCCACTGCTACTTTGAATAGTGTCAACACTGTGTTTGTTGACAGATTAGTTATGTTTGGAATATTGAATGATGCTTTGATGACTTTTCCTGGATGTTACCCTTTCCTTGAGTATACATATCCAGGAAAGGGTAGCAGCAGCCATCAAAGAAGGATGAATTTTAGGGACCACAATGCTTTCTATGCCTGCAAGATTCTTCTCTTGATTACTTTTGTTGTGTTGTCTTGAAAAGACACCAGTTATCTTAGATGTACTCTGATGTGTAGGTTAAGGACTTGCCGTAATTGTTATTAGGATTTTTGCTCTGGAAACAAGACTTCCTGTACCATTTTTTGTAATTCCTTTGGTGATGTAGAGAACATCATCACGTCAGCGAATTTCAGATTAGTTAACCTTGCTCCATTAATGTTTATTTCTACTTTCTTATTCTATTCTACTTTGCAAAATGTCTTCTAGGGTACTTGTGAAAATTTTGGTGAGATTTGGTCACCCTAGCATTCCTCTCTTTAGTTGGAAGGGTGACCTTCCACCTCTGATTTTACTTTGGCGAGCTTTTGTAGAATTCAGATGTACTTATCAACTCCTTGATTGGTTAGGGCTTCTGTTATGCTGGTGTATTATATTAAGTCGAAAGCTTTTTTATAGTCTATAAAAGCTAGGTAAACTATTAGTCAGATTTCCTCTGCTTTCTCGATCAACTGGTTGACTGTTTGGAAATGGTCTGCTGTGCTTAGCCTGAGCAGAAGGCAGCAGGCACTCTGCTGGTTGGGTTTTGTCTAGCACTTCTGTCAAACGTTGTCAGAATTTTTGAAAAAGAGTTTGTAGATATTAGTTATAATTGAAATGTAACACAGATGGTTGAGCTGCATACTGAGCAAACTCAGGTCTTTAACCAGCAACTGACAGTCTTGAGCAGTAGTCACTGCAGTACAAGCAAATGATGCATACAACCACTTTGTATTTAAATATAAGCATAGTTAGACCAGTGACACAACATTTAATGTTTGAAACAACATTTTTGACTGCTCTCTTAATCTTGACTTAGATACCATGTTTTAAGGTGGGACGTCTGATATTATTAAGCTAAGGATAGTTGGTGGTACACATAAATGTTCTGATATTTTGTATTCCCTTTACTTTGGTGCCCGATATATGTTATTGTTGTATATAACTGTTGAGGTGCACAAGCACTCGGTCTTGTATTACATGTTATACGTGATACTGGAACTATTTTTATTAAGAGCTTTAAGAGATAAGTATTTGTATAAAGAGAATTATAACTGTTCCTTTATTTACAATCATATGTAGATTTTTAGAGAATGTTTGTGTATTGTTGATTAGCTTTACTTCTTTTGGTAATGCATTTAATAAAACAATCTTCAACATTTAAATATGTTTCTGCTCTTTATTTGTGTATATTTGAAACCTTAATGTACAAGGGATGTTCAATAAGTAATAACACGTTTTTTATCTGCCAATTTTTCTTGAAAAAATTGAAATTTTGGGTAGCACATATTTAAATATTCCTGCTTCAATTTGTACAGTTTCATTAATTTCTTATATCTGTCAGCCCTATAACTAGCCTTCATAATTACTCCTGCAATGGAGGTCCATTCCAAACAGAGCAGTTATTGAGTTTGTTTTGGCGGTAAACTACAGCATCACAAGTATTCATAGGGCCTTGCAGAATGTCTACAGACATCTGTCAGTGGATAAAAGCACAGTGAGTCATTGGGCAGTGAGTCTGTCGTCATCACATTTGAACAAACCTGTCTTGATATCCTGTAAATAGCTGTGACTCCTGTAGTGTTGCAGACTCTTCTTATTCAAGGTGATCAACGGATCACAATCAAACACATCGCTGCTCAATCTGGTATTTCTGTTGGTTGTGCTGACACACTAATCCACCAGGTTGTTTCTTCTCACTGGGTTCCTCAACGCCTAACTGATCACCATAAAGATCACACAAGGACCATCTGACTGAGTGAAATTGCTTGCTCATTAGAAGCTGAGGGTGACAATTTTTTGTCAAATATTGTCACTAACAATCCAAAACAAAACAGCAATCCATGGAGTGGCACCACATCAATTCTGCCTCGAAGAAAAGGTTTAAAGCCGGTAAAATCGTAAAAACTATTTGTAGTCAGTTTGACACGTCACTTATTTGTTTATAGATTGAGGGACTAGTTTCAAAGACCATTGCCTCCATTTTCAACCTCTCTCCAACTAGCATCTGTTGTCTGCTCTTCTCTCTCTGGTGGTGGAACTATGAACATCTTTGTCAAATTATATACTGGTGGGATTTCAAAGTTCATTACATGGTGCTTATTTTTCCATATCAATATGGTCTGCCATGTTAGTTTATTTTAGTTTATCACTCCTTTTAATAATTTTGTATCTGGATTAATGTCATGATTTTTGTTCCAAAAATGAAATTCTACTTCTGACTTTTCTTTTTGTTTCTTGTTTCATGGCTATGATTTTAAGGGAGTCTGAAGGGAATATTCTGTTCAGTGTACTCCCTCATGGTGAAACGATCAACCCTGATACTGTTCTACTCTAATTTGAAGAAAGAACTTCAGCATGTTCTTAGCCACAAAAATGCAAATGAACTTCTCATTCTGCATAATAACATAAGGCCTCACACAAGTTTGTGCACCTGAGAGGAGCTCATAAATCTTCATACGACTGCTTTTCCTCATCACCTTACAGTCGGATCTCACACCTGTTTGGCCCAATGAAGGAGGCACTCCATGGGAAGCACTACACAGATGATATAGAAGTTATTGATGCAGCAGGACGTTAGCTCTGACACAGACCATGCAAGGCATACAGGCTTTTCCATCAAAGGGCATAAGGCCAAGCACTGAATGAAGATTATATTGAAAAATAGGGTTTTGTAGCCAAAACATTGGGGAATGACATGCTGTATTTGAGTCCTGAATAAAACATTCCTGCTTCAGGAAAAACAAATGTGTTGCATTACTTTTGAATGTACCTCATACTAATGAGCAAAGTGCCATTATGATATATGCAATTCCATTTGCTTGATACACATTACTTGCAGTGGATGAACGTGCAAGCTATTTGGTTTCTTCACATCTTCTACCCATATTTGTGGACAGTATTACAAAAATAGGAAAATCGTAGTACAGAGCTGTGCAAGTTCCGCAGTACTTTTTCAAGTGGGCTGTTATATTAGGGTTCAGGTCTTAGTAACATCAGTTTTCTGTTGTGTTACATCGATCCTGATATTTTTTTGGATATTGTTTTTATGGAAATGCTTTTTTTTTCTGTCCTGATGGTTTTTCAAAAGTATTGACTTAAATAATTTTATACATTCATCTGCCTTTATTCATGCCTCTTGTTGGGCACCAATTAGTGGTTTTCAAAGTTGCAAAGCACTGAGGGATATTTTTTATCAGACTTGTGAAGTGTGGGACTATGACAGAACCTTTGTAGATGAGACTGGACTATGCTACGGAGGGGACTTGAAAGAGTTGTCCAAACTTGGTCTACTATGTAAAAATAAAAGATAGTGAGTGTGAAAGTCATTTAAATCGAAAATATTGGACTTTTATGATTATCTCATTTTTACCTTGATTTCCTCTTCTATTTTAGTTCCACAGCTGTGAAATGGAAGTAAATATAGGGCCATTGAATTTGTGGTAAAATATTCACAGGCTCTCTTTACTGTGCAAGAGAACTGAGGGCTGGCTGGCAAATGAAGCTCTTAAAATCCTAATCTTACAAACAGACAGCATATCTCTTATTGTTTCATTAAAAAGAATGTGTCCTAACACCTCATACCACACTCTAATTTTGAGGTTGGATTAGGATTAGATTATGCTATGGAGGGATTCGGCACAGAGGTCCAATCTTGGTGTGTTGTACGAGGTACGTCCAGAAAGTAAGTTCTGTTTGGTAATAAAATTGTGTACGGATACAGAACAATTATATATTGCACAAAATTCTACAACTCTTTAACTACTTTTCCACATAACTGCCAAAATTTTGCAGGCATTTGTCATAGCGAGGCTCAAGTTTTTGTATACCTTCTTCATAGAAGTTTGCCACCTGTGTCTTCAACCAGTTGGAAACATTTTCTTTCAGCTCTTCGTCATTGTTGAAGTGTTGACCGCCAAGGAAAGATTTGAGATGCAAAAACAGATGAAAGTCGCTAGGAGCGAGGTCAGGGTTGTATGGGGGGGTGGTCAAACACGTCCCAGCCAAATCCCTGTAGGATGTTTTTCGTCGCATTTGCAGTGTGGTCGTGCGTTGTCGTGAAGAAACACAATACCTTTTGACATCCCAAATTTGCTGATAAATTTCAATTGGTTTCACTTTCCTATCATTCAGAAAACGAATCACAGATCTGATTTCACAAGCGGCGGAATTTTCAATCAACACCGACATTGTAAACAAGTACAACAAAGCGTATGTGGTTGACAGCGATCTCACAATGGCGCACATTTCTTCTCCTTGATACAGAGTGTCTATCATGCATGTGCGGAACTGCGAGTGCAGCGCTGTAGCAGAGATAAATTGAAACAGAACTTACTCTCTGGATGCCCCTTGTATGTATGTCCCAGGTGGGGTTCCCCCGGGAGGAAGGATGAGGCGAGAGAGTAACTCAAGAAATCACAACAGTGCAAAGCACAGGGTCCCTGCAATTGACCAGTTGGAAACTCCCCAGTAAGACAGTACAACTGATATCCCACCCTCTGTGGTCTGGAAACGGCTACATCAGACCTGGTTCAGAGGCTGGATATTGTCCTACTGGTGGACCAGGAGTATATCATCCTGCCATGAAGCACCGAGACTCCCGCCGACACTTCTACCCTGAAAGAGACCACAGATGAGAGATGATGTGAAATGATAATGGAGATGAAATGGAGAGACAGGAAATTTGGGGGATGTAATTAACTTACAAAGCAATTTGCCTGGTGACCCGGGAAACCTCCTAAAAAACCCAGGGTCAGGTAGGTCGACTACAGAATCAAACTCGGACCTCCCAAATGCAGGTCACAGATGAAACTGCTTCAGTGATCCCACTTAGTTATTTGTCAAGTTTGTTTTGCAATTTTTGAGCTGTCACTGTAAACTGGCACCAATTTAGTTTATTTTCTGTTAAAACTGATTTAGAATATTCCTTGTCTAACAAGAACCCTGAAGCTGACCTGAAATACATCACTATATCCTTTAAACTGGAGTGTGGCATATGATAAATGTTAGTAAAATAATGGGAGCATTTTTTTTTTTTTTTTAAAGAAAATGCTCTCTTGTCTGTGAGGTAAGGATTTTATCGTAAATCTCTCTACACCATTTCCCCAGTAACTCTCACACAGTGGAATGGATTACCATATATTTTAATGATACCGTATATCACATGATAAAGCAACATAGAAAGATTTGACTACTATGAAATACGTTTATTTGCTAAATTGTACATAATATAGTAATTTTGCAGTCTTATGTTATCAAATTACTTATAAACACTAGGAGTGAAGTCACCACACTTAGGGAAACCTGCAGGTACTGGTGGAAGATCTTGGGGTGAACCAACTTGTATAGCCAAGGCCATTCCTGTCGCCAGATGATATTCGAAGTGACAATGGAAGAACCAAATTCCTGCAATGACATTGAGAACCAAGGTTAAACATAAATTTACTTCTGATACAGACTGCATAGCAAATAGACAGTGTGTTTGTGGCCATTTACAGGGAATTGCTTGCCCTACACTGTGCTGTTTCTTCCTCCCTCTGTTAATGTGTAGGGAACAGATTTTTAGGTAAATAAAACTTGATAAACTGAAAGTAAATCACTGTGACCTTATATTTAATTCATTACTCGTAACTCTTTCAGAACAATATAGCACAGGTTTCATACTTTGAAACTGGTACAGTTTTGATAATTTAGAAACATGATGGACTTAAAATGAAGCTGAAAAATTCAATGCCGTTGACTGGATACTATCTTTTATAGTTTTCCTACACAATTTGTGTTCACTATTACAATCAATTATCATGACTAACCTTATAAATGATGGACTTAATCTTACCAGGGTTGTCAGCGAAAAACTTGATGACAGTATAACCGCCCGATGGTACAGCAATGGCATCCTTAAGAGCTGGAGCTTCAGACTGAAAGTTACTGGGGTTAAGATATTTCTGATGTACAGTGTGAACATCTTCATCAGGACGATATTGACCTTCAGCAAGGACGTAGAACGCATAACCATGCAAGTGGAATGGATGGTTCAAGTCAGCTCTGGGAGCTAAAAGCAGAAAAAAAAAGAAAAGCAAGATTTATATGGTATTCTTAAACTCTAAAATTATCATCAAAAGTGTTTTAAAGTTTTAATGTAACACATTTATAAAATGGACTAAAAGGTACAAATTTCTTGTATTTATAGTGATATACAAAATCCTCTAACTATACAGATTATCCGAAAATTTGTGGCTGTGAATTTAAATGGGAAGCTTGCAATATACACCAATTTCATCAAATTTCTAAGGCTTTCACAGTCAGTAGCAATACTAGATACAGAATAATTTGGACTTGTGGACTGCGGTCTACAGGGCTCCTTCCTTCCAGACATTTCATCTGCAACTGCGGCAGACATCTTCAGTGGTAATAGTGAAGTTGGAGTACTCTGGTGGAAGTTTCAACTGCAACTGTGCTGGTACTGTCGTTGCAGTCGGCAGGCTGAGGAACAGCCTGAGGATACACAAAAGTGAATTGAGAAGATATTGATACACTGCTTCACTCACACTGTGTTTTCACAGGACATGTTTCAAGAGCTTTTGCTCTTATCATCAGCTGGAACTCGACTAGTGCAGGTTATAGTGGTTTCCTCTTTCTCCGTATCGTCAATAGATGGCATGATGTACTTGTCAAAGATGTCCAGCGGTGGAGTTACAAAATTCATGACTCTATGACGATTTTTATTAATGAATATTTTCCCATACGGAAAGGTCTATGGGGTGATTAACATATTTTATTAAAGAGTTTCCAAGTTGATGTCATGTCTAGTATTCAAAAAATGAAAAGCCACTGCTGATTTTGCTGTTTCACCATTTTTAATGTTTCTTAGATGTTCTTTAGTTCTGATGTCAATATTTCTTTTTGTTTTTCCGATATAAATTTTAGGGAAAGTTTCACATTTGATCTCATAGATTCCTAGTTTTTCTTTGGTAGTAATTGAATTTGGGGGGGGGGGGGGTTTAACAAATTTCTGATATTAAATCTATTTTGAGGTGCCAGAATTATGTTGTGTGTTGAGAAGATTTTTTGGAATTTATTATAGGCTGATGGATGGAAGGTAAATTTTTAAATTTTTTTTTTCTCTTTTTCTCCTGTAGGTTCTAGGGTGGTGGTTTCTTTTATTTTCTTAGCTTTGTTGAGTCTGTTAACTGTTTTGTCTACTAAATTTGGGTTGAAACCATTGGACATAGCTACTTTTTTTATGTGTAGTTATTCTTCTTGATAATCTTCTCTGTTTAGTGGAAAGTTGATCATCTGAAATATTAAACTGTTGAAAATGGCATGTTGGTGTTGTTTTGGGTTGAAACTGTTGTTCTTAATATAACTATCCGTGTGTGTCGGTTTCCTGTAAATACCAAAAGTGAGTTTGTTGTTAATTTTTTTGATCTTGATGTCCAAAAAGGGGAACACACCATCCTCTTAAATAACTTGGAAAAGTTTTTGTGATATGTGTTTTGCATTGTATTGTATTTATTTCATCCTTTGAAACATAATACATATGTTATAGGACACGTCAGTTCAAGATACAAAGATAAATATAAAAAGTTACATAAGACTAAAAACTGTAACAGATACAGGATCCAACAAAAGTCTAAAGTAGAAAAAGCAAATAAATATAAACTGTATAAAGACCATAGAGAAATGCTGTATAAAAGTAATTGTTCACAAATGTGGAGTTTACTCTACTTCATAATTCAATTCAATTTATTTTGTCCTTTCGATTGATATCAGACACGTCATAGTATAAAAATTACATTAATGGCTATTGTCATTATTTACAATCACTTAAAACTAATTAACATTTAAAAACTCGAGATTTAGCTGTATTTGAACACCACAGTGAAGCGAAATAATTATTAATTTATAGATGAGTCGATTTATTACACATCTGCTTCACTTACGTACCTATTTTGAGGACATGTTTTGCAAATCATCGTTTGCATCTTCTGCTCTTATGCGACTAAAGCTTGATCCAGTGGTGTGGGTAATTCTGGAGTTGCTGCTGCCATCTGTTGATTTAGTGATGAACTTAAATGTGTGATTCTCTTCTGGCGGGATTGCAAAGTTCATTAGTTAGTTTTTATGTTTTTCTATGTATATTCTCTCCCATATGACGAGTTCACTATGTTTTTGTACGTATTTTAGTAATTCTGTGCTATCTTCAATTTCATGATTCTCAGACCAGAAATGAGCTGCTATTGCGGACTTATCAATATTTTTGTATCTTAAGTGCCTGAAGTGTTCTTTCTTTCTAGTGCCTATGTTTCTTTTTGTCCTCCCTATGTAAATTTTTTCACAGTCTTTACACTTAATCTTGTAAATGCCTGACTTTTCCTCTGGTTTTATCTTATCAGTATTATTACTGTGAAGTAGGTTTTTAATGTTGTAATTGTTTTTTGGTGCCAATGTTATATTGTATTTCTTGAATATTTTTTGGAACTTTTTTGTGGCCCAGGGGTGGTAAGTAAATTTAGCAAATCTAATTTCTTGATTAAAACAGATCACAGCTCTCACACCAATTCTACGACTGCAGAATTGGGTGCAACAGCCCTCGTGCACCGCTGGAGGAAAATAATTAAATTTCAAAAAATGAAAATTGTAAAAATTTCAAAGTCCAGGCAAGGAACTTGGGCGTGTAAATTTGATTAAGGCTGGTGTGGTGGCCTTAGTGTTATTGGTATGGCTCACAAGACATGCAGGGAAGCCAGTATCGCTTTAATTGGCGTACTCTGAGAATATAGTTCCCAAGGGATCTAACCAGGGCACTGCGATGTGCTTGTAATTTATCAAAGAATTTGGAGGCTCGGCGCCTAATTTCATCTTCCACATAGTGGAGAGATGAGGCCTTGTGGAGAAACCTCATGGGGAATCCTTGTATACGGAATAGATATATTCTGTACACGTTGAACTAACAGCAGGTTAGAGCCTGCAGCCATGCCCCAAATCTTGCATGCATAAAGCATGACAGGGAGGACCAAAATCCGAAAGAGATGCAACTTTATGGGAACCGGCATCACAGGCGGCAGCAAGGAGTATAACAAGGCCAAGGCCCCACACACCTGATGCAATAGCTCCCGGATGTGCTCGCGAAAAGTGAAGCCCCTGTCCAATTTCACTCCCAGATATTTGATAGAATTTTCCCATCTTATTCTTTGCCCAGAGTAGGTGAATGTAGGGAAGTCGGCAAATATGATAGTTGGCTTTTCTCTGGATTGATGAACAACCGCCATAGCTTGCACCAATCTTGGAGGAGGCAGAGGTGTCACTGAATGGGCATGCCTGTAGCACTGTAGGCTACAGATTTTATATTGATTGCTGGAGGGGTGGTTTGCTGTGATTGGTCCAGAAGGGCGCTAGGCTAGACTTGTGCCGGTGGAGTGTTGCAATCTGCTGGCATCTGATTGGCTCAGGTAGAGGTCTTAACTTTGACTGTTGTCAGTGTTGTTTGCCATATTTTGTTCAGTTTAAGGCCTTGCTCTTTGCAATTAATAGAAGCAGCCCAGTAGACCATGGCCCATAAGCCTGGGTAAACAAATGCTCATGGAACTTGTCAAAGTTGCCATGAATAGCAGCGCTGGTAATCTCATTAGTTGCAGAGTCGTTTGCTGCCAGGCTCAACACCAAGGCATTAAAACTGCATGTGTATACCACATGTACCATTACAATTTATCCTGTTCAGTCCCTGCCATTCAGTATATAAACTTAGCCTGCCTCAGTAGCGTTTCTGCCTCACATTCAAGAGGTCATGAATTCAAATCTCGGTCATGGCAAGTTAACTAGGATAAGGTTTTTTCCAAGGTTTTCCCTTATCCTGAAAGACGAATGTCAGGTAACTCTAAGCTCCATGGACCCCGGATTCATTTGAGCACCATTTCACTCATTTCAATCATCGTCTGATATGACTTAACATTGGAGGTTTTCTCTTATCCGGAAAGATGAATGTCTGGTAACTCTAAGCTCTATGTACCCTGTACTTATTTAAACATCATTTCATTCATTGTCTGATATGACTTAACGTTGGAGGTTTTCTCTTATCCTGAAAGATGAATGTCTGGTAACTCTAAGCTCTATGTACCCTGTACTTATTTGAACATCATTTCATTCATCGTCTGATATGACTTAACATCGGAGCTTTTCTCTTATCCTGAAAGATGAATGTCTGGTAACTCTAAGCTCTATGTACCCTGTACTTATTTGAACATCATTTCATTCATCGTCCGATATGACTTAACATTGGAGGTTTTCTCTTATCCTGAAAGATGAATGTCTGGTAACTCTAAGCTCTATGTACCCTGTACTTATTTGAACATCATTTCATTCATCGTCTGATATGACTTAACGTTGGAGGTTTTCTCTTATCCTGAAAGATGAATGTCTGGTAACTCTAAGCTCTATGTACCCTGTACTTATTTGAACATCATTTCATTCATTGTCTGATATGACTTAACATTGGAGGTTTTCTCTTATCCGGAAAGATGAATGTCTGGTAACTCTAAGCTCTATGTACCCTGTACTTATTTGAACATCATTTCATTCATCGTCTGATATGACTTAACATCGGAGCTTTTCTCTTATCCTGAAAGATGAATGTCTGGTAACTCTAAGCTCTATGTACCCTGGACTTATTTGAACATCATTTCATTCATCGTCCGATATGACTTAACATTGGAGGTTTTCTCTTATCCTGAAAGATGAATGTCTGGTAACTCTAAACTCTATGTACACTGTACTCATTTGAACATAATTTCATTCATCGTCTGATATGACTTAACGTTGGAGGTTTTCTCTTATCCTGAAAGATGAATGTCTGGTAACTCTAAGCTCTATGTACCCTGTACTTATTTGAACATCATTTCATTCATCGTCCGATATGACTTAACGTTGGAGGTTTTCTCTTATCCTGAAAGATGAATGTCTGGTAACTCTAAGCTCTATGTACCCTGTACTTATTTGAACATCATTTCATTCATTGTCCGACATGACTTAACGTTGGAGGTTTTCTCTTATCCTGAAAGATGAGTATCTGTTAACTCTTAAGCCTGGCTCTGCCAACTGACAGCACAGTAATTTTGCATTCCACTTCATAATGCTGTATGCTTATTTTACTGCACATAAAATGCACTTCTTTGGTAAACCCTCTCTTAATATAGATCTTGTCTTTAACCAAGCTAAACTCTCTCTCCTTCATAGGTTTCCCTTCCTTATTCTCTTTTCATTTTCAAGTCTACATTTAGTGACCTCCTACTTACCAAGTCTCCCAGTCACTTGTTTGTCAATGTCCTCTACCCTGTTCTTAATCATTGTCTAGAAAGCCTTTACATTTCTTTCTCCCTCCTGCCAGATATCCCCCATCCCTATTCTATCCAACATTTTATCTCCGACCGTGAGCTATTCTTACATGTTGAGTTCTTCTGTGTTCTAAACAGATCTGCAATATATTTTCATCCTCTTTTATACATCTAGGAAATTATTTGTTTTTCTTGTCTTGGTTCATGTAGCGAATGAATTGTATAGCAACAAGATTTTAAAATACTTGACTATTATTTATAGTCTACTGTATTCCCATTGTCCTTTATACCTATAAGAAAATCAGCTAATTTTAATCAAGATGAGCTAGAAAAAGGAATATGTGTTTGTAAAAATAATTTTCAACAGTAGAAAAAGTTGTATCAGCGCAGAACTTCAGCCTAGTTTATGTATCTGACAGTATTGCTAGTAAAGAAAGGGATTACTTACCCTGGTCATGGAGTGTTATCTGAACCGTAGCACCAAGAGGAACACTCACTAAATTAACACATGAACAGAAAGTTTGAGTGCCAGGACATCCAGGCATGCCATCAGATCCCAAAGGACAAAACATGCTTGGTGGGATATCTCCGAGTTGAGAAAGTGCAGGTACTGGGGGTGCGATGAAAGATACGTTGTTCATTACACTAGTTATCAAGTCACCCTCTGGGGATACTGCAAAATAAAAACACAACAGTAATTACTCTATTTGAAACAATAAAATAATCACTTAGCTGGAAGCTGCACATTCTATACAGGCAATGTCTGTCTTATAACACTGCAATCTGCACTTTCCTATCATATTCTTGTATGGGAATACTGCAACATTAATTCACATTTCACTATAGAAGATAAAATAATTTTCATATGCTAATATAAGGGGCGTTCAAAAAGAAACAAGCCAGAGTCTGGTATGTGCAAACCAGTGACAGGTTGGTAATATTGTGGCGTGTGTAACAAAGTATTGTTCCGACCAGAGCGTGGAGATTCACAGCCCGTCGCTAGAGGGCACGTGTGCATGTCATGTGACTAAACAAAGCTAGCAGCGGCATGCATCAATTGTCCAATGCTGCCCGTCGCATTGCAAACAGTGAAATGGAGGCGTAAAAAGAAGAGCAAAGAGGTGTTATTCGTTTTCTGACAGTGCAAGGAGTACTGGGAATGGACATTCATCAACGACTGTCAGAAGTGTACGGCAAACATTGCATGTACCTTGCAAGGGTCAAAGCATGGCACAAGTGCTTCAGGGGAGGACGGGTGTCGTTAGACAATGATGCATGGTCTGGAGCACCACACTGCATTACCGTTGACATCGTCCAGGTGGTTGATGAACCGCCGAGTGACAGTGAAAGCCATAAATGCCGAGTTCGGATTGAGCGTCAGAAGTGTTCACACCATCATGAATGAACGACTGCTCTTGCACAAAGTGTGTGCCCAATGGGTGCCCTCTAGTCTTCAACCACACCAGGAAGCATGTCGAATGGCCCACTATCTTGGTCATCTGCAGCACTATGCTAGGGAAGAAAATGAGTTCCTGGTACGAGTGGTGGCTGGAGATGTCATCACTTTGAATCAGAATCAAAACAACAAAGTCTCCAGTGGAAGCATTCAGGGTCACCACCATCAAAAAAGCCAAGGCCATCCACACAAGTGCAGGAAAGGTTATGCTGATGTTCTTCTTTGACCAAGATGGCCCTCTTCTGATACACTTCCTGTAGCATGGGACAACAGTGAATGCCCAGCGTTACTCGCAATCCTTGACCAACCTTCGCCAATCTCACCAGGCAATCTCACCCGTGGGGTCATTCTGCTCCACGACAATGCAAAGCCTCATACAACCAATACAGTCACAGCACTCCTGCTGAAATTCAAATGGAAGGTTCTCGGCCACCCTCCATGCAGTCTAGACCTCTCTCCCTGTGATTATGCCATTTTTGGTCCCCTTATAAAGTCTCTGAGTGGCAAACGATTCACCTCGGACACCTACGACCAGCTGTACGTGCGGAACTGGCTCCCATTGCAGCCCTGGGACTTTTATGAGACAGACATTCACCACCTTGTCACAGTGGGACAAGTGTCTCAACAGCCAGGATCAGTACTTCTAACATACAGGAACTGGCTCACATCGCAGCCCTGGGACTTTTATGAGACAGCCATTCACCACCTTGTCACAGTGGGACAAGTGTCTCAACAGCCAGGGCCAGTACTTCTAACATACAGGAACTGGCTCACATCACAGCCCCGGGACTTTTATGAGACAGTCATTCACCGCCTTGTGTCACAGTGGGACAAGTCTCTCAACAGTCAGGGCTAATACTTCTAACATACAGGAACTGGCTCACATCACAGCCCCAGGAATTTTATGAGACAGCCATTCACTGCCTTGTGTCACAGTGGGACAAGTCTCTCTACAGCCAGGGCCAATACTTCTAACATACAGGAACTGGCTCACATCACAGCCCCGGGACTTTTATGAGACAGCCATTCACTGCCTTGTGTCACAGTGGGACAAGTCTCTCTACAGCCAGGGCCAATACTTCTAACTGGCTCACATCACAGCCCCGGGACTTTTATGAGACAGCCATTCACTGCCTTGTGTCACAATGGGACAAGTGTCTGAACAGCCAGGTCCAATACTTCTAACATAGAGGAACTGGCTCACATCACAGCCCCGGGACTTTTATGAGACAGCCATTCACCACCTTGTCACAGTGGGACAAGTGTCTCAACAGCCAGGGCCAATACTTCTAACATACAGGAACTGGCTCACATTGAAGCCCCGGGACTTTTATGAGACAGCCACTCACCACCTTGTGTCACAGTGGGACAAGTGTCTCAACAGCCAGGGCCAATACTTCTAACATACAGGAACTGGCTCACATCACAGCCCCGGGACTTTTATGAGACAGCCATTCACTACCTTGTGTCACAGTGGGACAAGTGTCTCAACAGCCAGGGCCAATACTTCTAACATACAGCAACTGGCTCACATCACAGCCCCGGGACTTTTATGAGACAGCCATTCACTGCCTTCTGTCACAATGGGACAAGTGTCTCAACAGCCAGGGCCAATACTTCTAACATACAGGAACTGGCTCACATAACAGCCCCGGGACTTTTATGAGACAGCCATTCACTACCTTGTGTCACAGTGGGACAAGTGTCTCAACAGCCAGGGCCAATACTTCTAACATACAGGAACTGGCTCACATCACAGCCCCGGGACTTTTATGAGACAGCCATTCACTGCCTTCTGTCACAATGGGACAAGTGTCTCAACAGCCAGGGCCAATACTTCTAACATACAGGAACTGGCTCACATAACAGCCCCGGGACTTTTATGAGACAGCCATTCACTACCTTGTGTCACAGTGGGACAAGTGTCTCAACAGCCAGGGCCAATACTTCTAACATACAGGAACTGGCTCACATCACAGCCCCGGGACTTTTATGAGACAGCCATTCACTGCCTTCTGTCACAATGGGACAAGTGTCTCAACAGCCAGGGCCAATATTTCTAACATACAGGAACTGGCTCATATCACAGCCCCGGGACTTTTATGAGACAGCCATTCACTGCCTTGTGTCACAGTGGGACAAGTGTCTCAACAGCCAGGACCAATACTTCTAACATACAGGTTCTGGTTTCTGTAATTATGTCTCCAGCTCGTTTCTTTTTAATCACACCTTATACCTAAATAAAATCTAGAAAAGCTATAGTGAAAGTTGTGAGCAATAATTTGTAAAAATTGTATTCTTTACTTTTTAGACAAATCATGGACCTCATTTTAATGTACTATCCTGTTTTTACATTTTTCTAAGTAGTCTTCATTTTTTGCACACAAAAGCCGCAGTTATCGTTGATTACCATTATAAATAAATAGAAACTATGAGTATAGTTTGAAAACTAAACATTAGGAGATGGCAACTTCCACTTACCAAAAAAACGATCGTAGCTGTTTTGGAAGAAGACCTCCTCTACTGTGAATCCTTTAAAACCAAAAGTCATAATCATATCCACATCTGGTTTTCCAAAAAGGATATTGTTTGGCACTGGGTAACTATTCTCCAGTTGAGTGGTGCAAATGCTACTTTCTCCGAAATCACAAGTTCCATTCTCAGGGTTCAGAATCTAAACAGAATCAGATAATTGTGCCAGACATGAAAAACCATCATTGCAGATCGTCTAATATATGTACCTTAAGTTTTTTGGTCATGAAAAACACATTCTGTTCAGTGAATGTGGGAATTTTACTTACAGGCAAAGATACCAAAGATATAGATAGCATTTAATAATAAAGATAAAAATGTAGTCATCTATTACACAAATAAAAATATTTGTAACAGAATCTCCACTTAAATTAAGAAGTTGATTTTAATATTTCCTTCTTCTTTATAAGATTGATTTTGAAGGCACATTGCCTTCGAAATCAATGTTATAAGGAAGAAGGAAATATTAACATCAACTTCTTAATTTAAGTGGAGATTCTGTTACAAATATTTTTATTTGTGTAATATTTGTTGCTTTACTGTGACTAGCTTCATTTTCTGTGTGATGTCATCTGTTTGAACCTATTGAAAATACTGTCATGAATCCTGGCAGTGTATGTGCAAAAGGGTTTGCGTGGCTTGTTTACACAAAGGAACTGATACGCAGACAGTGTGGTGATAAAGAGCTTGCATTAGCAGTTAAAGATAGCGCGAGATAAAAGACTTGCCAGCACGGATAAAGTTTCCCGTATAGAAAATTCTAGTGATATCTTGATTGACAGAGAACAGTTGATTTCTTATTAATTTTTAGATGAGTCGTATTTATTACACATCTGCTTCACTTTCGTACCTATTTTGAGGACATGTTTCGCAAATCATCGTTTGCATCTTCTGCTCTTATGCGACTAAAGCTTGATCCAGTGGTGTGGGTCATTCTGGAGTTGCTGCTGCCATCTGTTGATTTAGTGATGAACTTAAATGTGGGATTCTCTTCTGGCGGGATTTCAAAGTTCATTAGTTGGTTTTTATGTTTTTCTATGTATATTCTCTCCCATATGACGAGTTCACTATGTTTTTGTACATATTTTAGTAATTCAGTGCTATCTTCAATTTCATGATTTTCAGACCAGAAATGAGCTGCTATTGCGGACTTATCAATATTTTTGTATCTTAAGTGTCTGAAGTGTTCTTTCTTTCTAGTGCCTATGTTTCTTTTTGTCCTCCCTATGTAAATTTTTTCACAGTCTCCCTATTTACATAGGGAGGACAAAAAGAAACATAGGCACTAGAAAGAAAGAACACTTCAGGCACTTAAGATACAAAAATATTGATAAGTCCGCAATAGCAGCTCATTTCTGGTCTGAAAATCATGAAATTGAAGATAGCACAGAATTACTAAAATATGTACAAAAACATAGTGAACTCGTCATATGGGAGAGAATATACATAGAAAAACATAAAAACCAACTAATGAACTTTGAAATCCCGCCAGAAGAGAATCCCACATTTAAGTTCATCACTAAATCAACAGATGGCAGCAGCAACTCCAGAATTACCCACACCACTGAATCAAGCTTAAGTCGCATAAGAGCCGACGATGCAAACGATGATTTGCGAAACATGTCCTCAAAATAGGTAGGAAAGTGAAGCAGATGTGTAATAAATACGACTCATCTAAAAATTAATAATTATTTCGCTTCTCTGTGGTGTTCCAATACAGTTAAATATCAATATAGTTGATTTCTTGTTTGTTCTAGAAATCTCTTGAATTTATCAATGAGGTATCTAAGGGAGTGATGGCTTGCCAAGAGGCAGTCGTAAACAGAAGAGTAAACAGATGTAATCAGAATGCTGTTTGTTATTGTCATTGACCTTGGTAGATTGTGATTGTGTATGTAACGTAATTCTGCTGTAATCTGCAAGGTATATCTATGGAAATAAAGAACATTTAGGATTTCTACAACTCAGACTTTTAATTCTACGAACCCACAAAGTCACAATACAATGTGATTTATATAAAACTGACATATTTCTTTCTTTAATTGTTCCGTCTGAAATTCATTCATTGATCCAATTTTAGCAGCAAATTAAGCAGAATGTTCTGGAGTTTCAATTCCTTGTCACTAAATGTGCAGATGTTTGTTTTATTCCTAATTGCTACTGTTGGCAGCTGTATTTGACATTTTGTTCTAGTCAACATGAAGATGCAGTACACATTAAATCAATGGCTCTTTCTTGTGAAGCAATACTGAATTAGGAATTCAATTACAGCTACTCAAAGGACATACCAGAGAGAATTTGGTGTTCACAATCCTCCCAAAAGAAACACAATACTGGGTAAATAAATTGGAAACAACCGGATCTCTGGTGAGTGAAAAAGGTGAGCATCATTTATCTAGGCTTCTCATGGTTGTTGTTGATATAAGAGCACAACTGGAGCAGTCACCCCAAAAAATCATTAAGTTGTTTGTTGCAGGAGACAGGGTACAACTACTCAATGTGTCAGAGAGCTGTGAAAAGTGCAGGCCTAAAGCCATATAAGGTTATGGGTTTTTATCAGATACAGGAACCAGATAAGGATAAAAGACAGAATTATTGTCGTTGGTTTCAGATGTTCATTGTGCAAAATCCTCTCAGATTGTCCATCACATGGTTCCATTTATCTGGTTATGTAAACTCATAGAACTCTTGCCATTGGGCCATCGAGAATCCACATGTCATCCATGAAGCTCCTATGCACCTGCTTAAAATCGAAGTTTGGTGTGCAATATCCACACAGAAAATAGTGGGGGGCCAATGTTTTTTAACCAGACTGTGAACACTACAGAGTACCGACTGATTTACTTGGATTTTGTTGAGCAACTGGACGATGTAGAGCTGAGTCAAGGATATTTTCAGCAACATGGCGCTACATGCCATACATCAAATGAATCCATGGAACTAATTGCAAGTTTCTTTGACAATTGGATAATTTACAGAAATCTGTGGCCACTGAGATCTTTGGATTTGGCATTGCCAGACTTCTTTCTATGGGGTTACTTAAAAGACAGGGTTTACGCCACACGTCCCCAGACATTGGACAATCTGAAGCACAACATCACACAGGAGTGATGTATGCAGTATTTCACAGTTTAATCCATAGTAGTAGTAGTAGTAGTAGTAGTAGTAGTAGTAGTAGTAGTAGTAGTAGTAGTAGTAGTAGTAGTAGTAGTAGTAGTAGTAGTAGTAGTAGTAGTAGTAGTAGTAGTAGTAGTAGTAGTAGTAGTAGTAGTAGTAGTAGTAGTAGTAGTAGTAGTAGTAGTAGTAGTAGTAGTAGTAGTAGTAGTAGTAGTAGTAGTAGTAGTAGTAGTAGTAGTAGTAGTAGTAGTAGTAGTAGTAGTAGTAGTAGTAGTAGTAGTAGTAGTAGTAGTAGTAGTAGTAGTAGTAGTAGTAGTAGTAGTAGTAGTAGTAGTAGTAGTAGTAGTAGTAGTAGTAGTAGTAGTAGTAGTAGTAGTAGTAGTAGTAGTAGTAGTAGTAGTAGTAGTAGTAGTAGTAGTAGTAGTAGTAGTAGTAGTAGTAGTAGTAGTAGTAGTAGTAGTAGTAGTAGTAGTAGTAGTAGTAGTAGTAGTAGTAGTAGTAGTAGTAGTAGTAGTAGTAGTAGTAGTAGTAGTAGTAGTAGTAGTAGTAGTAGTAGTAGTAGTAGTAGTAGTAGTAGTAGTAGTAGTAGTAGTAGTAGTAGTAGTAGTAGTAGTAGTAGTAGTAGTAGTAGTAGTAGTAGTAGTAGTAGTAGTAGTAGTAGTAGTAGTAGTAGTAGTAGTAGTAGTAGTAGTAGTAGTAGTAGTAGTAGTAGTAGTAGTAGTAGTAGTAGTAGTAGTAGTAGTAGTAGTAGTAGTAGTAGTAGTAGTAGTAGTAGTAGTAGTAGTAGTAGTAGTAGTAGTAGTAGTAGTAGTAGTAGTAGTAGTAGTAGTAGTAGTAGTAGTAGTAGTAGTAGTAGTAGTAGTAGTAGTAGTAGTAGTAGTAGTAGTAGTAGTAGTAGTAGTAGTAGTAGTAGTAGTAGTAGTAGTAGTAGTAGTAGTAGTAGTAGTAGTAGTAGTAGTAGTAGTAGTAGTAGTAGTAGTAGTAGTAGTAGTAGTAGTAGTAGTAGTAGTAGTAGTAGTAGTAGTAGTAGTAGTAGTAGTAGTAGTAGTAGTAGTAGTAGTAGTAGTAGTAGTAGTAGTAGTAGTAGTAGTAGTAGTAGTAGTAGTAGTAGTAGTAGTAGTAGTAGTAGTAGTAGTAGTAGTAGTAGTAGTAGTAGTAGTAGTAGTAGTAGTAGTAGTAGTAGTAGTAGTAGTAGTAGTAGTAGTAGTAGTAGTAGTAGTAGTAGTAGTAGTAGTAGTAGTAGTAGTAGTAGTAGTAGTAGTAGTAGTAGTAGTAGTAGTAGTAGTAGTAGTAGTAGTAGTAGTAGTAGTAGTAGTAGTAGTAGTAGTAGTAGTAGTAGTAGTAGTAGTAGTAGTAGTAGTAGTAGTAGTAGTAGTAGTAGTAGTAGTAGTAGTAGTAGTAGTAGTAGTAGTAGTAGTAGTAGTAGTAGTAGTAGTAGTAGTAGTAGTAGTAGTAGTAGTAGTAGTAGTAGTAGTAGTAGTAGTAGTAGTAGTAGTAGTAGTAGTAGTAGTAGTAGTAGTAGTAGTAGTAGTAGTAGTAGTAGTAGTAGTAGTAGTAGTAGTAGTAGTAGTAGTAGTAGTAGTAGTAGTAGTAGTAGTAGTAGTAGTAGTAGTAGTAGTAGTAGTAGTAGTAGTAGTAGTAGTAGTAGTAGTAGTAGTAGTAGTAGTAGTAGTAGTAGTAGTAGTAGTAGTAGTAGTAGTAGTAGTAGTAGTAGTAGTAGTAGTAGTAGTAGTAGTAGTAGTAGTAGTAGTAGTAGTAGTAGTAGTAGTAGTAGTAGTAGTAGTAGTAGTAGTAGTAGTAGTAGTAGTAGTAGTAGTAGTAGTAGTAGTAGTAGTAGTAGTAGTAGTAGTAGTAGTAGTAGTAGTAGTAGTAGTAGTAGTAGTAGTAGTAGTAGTAGTAGTAGTAGTAGTAGTAGTAGTAGTAGTAGTAGTAGTAGTAGTAGTAGTAGTAGTAGTAGTAGTAGTAGTAGTAGTAGTAGTAGTAGTAGTAGTAGTAGTAGTAGTAGTAGTAGTAGTAGTAGTAGTAGTAGTAGTAGTAGTAGTAGTAGTAGTAGTAGTAGTAGTAGTAGTAGTAGTAGTAGTAGTAGTAGTAGTAGTAGTAGTAGTAGTAGTAGTAGTAGTAGTAGTAGTAGTAGTAGTAGTAGTAGTAGTAGTAGTAGTAGTAGTAGTAGTAGTAGTAGTAGTAGTAGTAGTAGTAGTAGTAGTAGTAGTAGTAGTAGTAGTAGTAGTAGTAGTAGTAGTAGTAGTAGTAGTAGTAGTAGTAGTAGTAGTAGTAGTAGTAGTAGTAGTAGTAGTAGTAGTAGTAGTAGTAGTAGTAGTAGTAGTAGTAGTAGTAGTAGTAGTAGTAGTAGTAGTAGTAGTAGTAGTAGTAGTAGTAGTAGTAGTAGTAGTAGTAGTAGTAGTAGTAGTAGTAGTAGTAGTAGTAGTAGTAGTAGTAGTAGTAGTAGTAGTAGTAGTAGTAGTAGTAGTAGTAGTAGTAGTAGTAGTAGTAGTAGTAGTAGTAGTAGTAGTAGTAGTAGTAGTAGTAGTAGTAGTAGTAGTAGTAGTAGTAGTAGTAGTAGTAGTAGTAGTAGTAGTAGTAGTAGTAGTAGTAGTAGTAGTAGTAGTAGTAGTAGTAGTAGTAGTAGTAGTAGTAGTAGTAGTAGTAGTAGTAGTAGTAGTAGTAGTAGTAGTAGTAGTAGTAGTAGTAGTAGTAGTAGTAGTAGTAGTAGTAGTAGTAGTAGTAGTAGTAGTAGTAGTAGTAGTAGTAGTAGTAGTAGTAGTAGTAGTAGTAGTAGTAGTAGTAGTAGTAGTAGTAGTAGTAGTAGTAGTAGTAGTAGTAGTAGTAGTAGTAGTAGTAGTAGTAGTAGTAGTAGTAGTAGTAGTAGTAGTAGTAGTAGTAGTAGTAGTAGTAGTAGTAGTAGTAGTAGTAGTAGTAGTAGTAGTAGTAGTAGTAGTAGTAGTAGTAGTAGTAGTAGTAGTAGTAGTAGTAGTAGTAGTAGTAGTAGTAGTAGTAGTAGTAGTAGTAGTAGTAGTAGTAGTAGTAGTAGTAGTAGTAGTAGTAGTAGTAGTAGTAGTAGTAGTAGTAGTAGTAGTAGTAGTAGTAGTAGTAGTAGTAGTAGTAGTAGTAGTAGTAGTAGTAGTAGTAGTAGTAGTAGTAGTAGTAGTAGTAGTAGTAGTAGTAGTAGTAGTAGTAGTAGTAGTAGTAGTAGTAGTAGTAGTAGTAGTAGTAGTAGTAGTAGTAGTAGTAGTAGTAGTAGTAGTAGTAGTAGTAGTAGTAGTAGTAGTAGTAGTAGTAGCAGTAGCAGTAGCAGTAGCAGTAGCAGTAGTGCAGGAGCAGGAGCAGGAGCAGGAGCAGGAGCAGGAGCAGGAGCAGGAGCAGGAGCAGGAGCAGGAGCAGGAGCAGGAGCAGGAGCAGGAGCAGGAGCAGGAGCAGGAGCAGGAGCAGGAGCAGGAGCAGGAGCAGGAGCAGGAGCAGGAGCAGGAGCAGGAGCAGGAGCAGGAGCAGGAGCAGGAGCAGGAGCAGGAGCAGGAGCAGGAGCAGGAGCAGGAGCAGCAGCAGCAGCAGCAGCAGCAGCAGCAGCAGCAGCAGCAGCAGCAGCAGCAGCAGCAGCAGCAGCAGCAGCAGCAGCAGCAGCAGCAGCAGCAGCAGCAGCAGCAGCAGCAGCAGCAGCAGCAGCAGCAGCAGCAGCAGCAGCAGCAGCAGCAGCAGCAGCAGCAGCAGCAGCAGCAGCAGCAGCAGCAGCAGCAGCAGCAGCAGCAGCAGCAGCAGCAGCAGCAGCAGCAGCAGCAGCAGCAGCAGCAGCAGCAGCAGCAGCAGCAGCAGCAGCAGCAGCAGCAGCAGCAGCAGCAGCAGCAGCAGCAGCAGCAGCAGCAGCAGCAGCAGCAGCAGCAGCAGCAGCAGCAGCAGCAGCAGCAGCAGCAGCAGCAGCAGCAGCAGCAGCAGCAGCAGCAGCAGCAGCAGCAGCAGCAGCAGCAGCAGCAGCAGCAGCAGCAGCAGCAGCAGCAGCAGCAGCAGCAGCAGCAGCAGCAGCAGCAGCAGCAGCAGCAGCAGCAGCAGCAGCAGCAGCAGCAGCAGCAGCAGCAGCAGCAGCAGCAGCAGCAGCAGCAGCAGCAGCAGCAGCAGCAGCAGCAGCAGCAGCAGCAGCAGCAGCAGCAGCAGCAGCAGCAGCAGCAGCAGCAGCAGCAGCAGCAGCAGCAGCAGCAGCAGCAGCAGCAGCAGCAGCAGCAGCAGCAGCAGCAGCAGCAGCAGCAGCAGCAGCAGCAGCAGCAGCAGCAGCAGCAGCAGCAGCAGCAGCAGCAGCAGCAGCAGCAGCAGCAGCAGCAGCAGCAGCAGCAGCAGCAGCAGCAGCAGCAGCAGCAGCAGCAGCAGCAGCAGCAGCAGCAGCAGCAGCAGCAGCAGCAGCAGCAGCAGCAGCAGCAGCAGCAGCAGCAGCAGCAGCAGCAGCAGCAGCAGCAGCAGCAGCAGCAGCAGCAGCAGCAGCAGCAGCAGCAGCAGCAGCAGCAGCAGCAGCAGCAGCAGCAGCAGCAGCAGCAGCAGCAGCAGCAGCAGCAGCAGCAGCAGCAGCAGCAGCAGCAGCAGCAGCAGCAGCAGCAGCAGCAGCAGCAGCAGCAGCAGCAGCAGCAGCAGCAGCAGCAGCAGCAGCAGCAGCAGCAGCAGCAGCAGCAGCAGCAGCAGCAGCAGCAGCAGCAGCAGCAGCAGCAGCAGCAGCAGCAGCAGCAGCAGCAGCAGCAGCAGCAGCAGCAGCAGCAGCAGCAGCAGCAGCAGCAGCAGCAGCAGCAGCAGCAGCAGCAGCAGCAGCAGCAGCAGCAGCAGCAGCAGCAGCAGCAGCAGCAGCAGCAGCAGCAGCAGCAGCAGCAGCAGCAGCAGCAGCAGCAGCAGCAGCAGCAGCAGCAGCAGCAGCAGCAGCAGCAGCAGCAGCAGCAGCAGCAGCAGCAGCAGCAGCAGCAGCAGCAGCAGCAGCAGCAGCAGCAGCAGCAGCAGCAGCAGCAGCAGCAGCAGCAGCAGCAGCAGCAGCAGCAGCAGCAGCAGCAGCAGCAGCAGCAGCAGCAGCAGCAGCAGCAGCAGCAGCAGCAGCAGCAGCAGCAGCAGCAGCAGCAGCAGCAGCAGCAGCAGCAGCAGCAGCAGCAGCAGCAGCAGCAGCAGCAGCAGCAGCAGCAGCAGCAGCAGCAGCAGCAGCAGCAGCAGCAGCAGCAGCAGCAGCAGCAGCAGCAGCAGCAGCAGCAGCAGCAGCAGCAGCAGCAGCAGCAGCAGCAGCAGCAGCAGGAGTAGCAGTAGTAGTAGTAGTAGTAGTAGTAGTAGTAGTAGTAGTAGTAGTAGTAGTAGTAGTAGTAGTAGTAGTAGTAGTAGTAGTAGTAGTAGTAGTAGTTTTATTCATCCGTTAAGTCAATACATTGACATTGGATATGTCAATACAAATATTTAGAACAATACAAATAATATAAGTATAAAAATAAAAAAAAATAAGTTGCATCAAGTGTAATTAATAAGATCTAAGCATGAACTCATAAATATATATAGTTGCATGGCTCTACAACTACACAGCATTTAAATGCATCACAAATATTGTGACTTTGTGGGTTCGTGAAATGAAAAGTCCAATTACACAAACTCAACAATGTCCTTTATTTCCACCGACTTACAGTTTAACACTTGCCAATTACACAGAATTACGTGCTGCACACAATTACAATTCACCAGTTCGTCCGTTACAACTTCACTTGTACTCGCGATTACATAAACTCCGATACACATACACAGTTCGTACAGTCTTCCGTTGCACAATCTTTTCGTTCATTAACACGTCACTGACTAACTCTTACACCAAGAACTGCGACTGTCTCCTCACTCAAACTCACTAACCAACTGACCAACTGACTGACTGACTCACTAGCTGCAGCCCTTTTTATAGGCATCTCGCCGACTTCTCGGCTTTTCTAGTTCCCAGGCGACGTTTCCAGATGATGAACGATCCCGTAATTTCGAGAACCAGGTGGACAGAAACAGACGGCACACTGATGTTTTTCCTCCCAGCCACTGCCTGTCACCACTACAAGACAGACGAGGGGGAGGTGTAGCTAACCGAACCTCCCCTGCCTTCCGCTCCCAGCTGCTTTCACAGGGTGTTCCAGCGCTCGCGTTACACTGCTCCCTCCTCAAAGCTGTTCGCCCCGAACAGCCCCATCGTAGCGTGCGAGGCGGTCCAGGTGTACCACCAGCATCTGCCCGGAGTCTGAGCCAGAAGTAGCGCTGCCGTAGTTTGTGAATCATACGGTTCGCTCCCAGGTGTCCTCCTGAAGTACCGGCGTGCACTTCCTCCAAGACTTCCGGGACCTTGCTCCGGGGAAGTACCAACTGTTCTCTCTGCGCCTTCCCATCGGGTGACTCCCATACCCGGAACAGCACGCCCTCTCTGGTCTTCAACGAGTCCCATTGGGCCCAGTACGACTTGTAGGTGGCGCTCCTCGGTGCGTTGTCCTCCCAGGTTGGTCTCGTCCCTGCGTCCACTTCCCTCAAGAGTGGCCCCAAGTCTGCGTCCGCCAGCTGCTCCCTCCTCAGGCCTGCGCTATCCCAGCCTTCAGCAGGCACTGCCACAACTACTCGGACTGCTGCGGCACGCCCCTTCTCTTCCACTCTTGTGCGCTCATGGCCGTCCTGGATCTGCGATAGGACACCTCCAATGTAATGGTCGCTAGCGTCGGTGTCCACCATGAAGGCGCCACCCGGTTGTGGGAAACCCAAAATAGGAGCACTGCACAGGGTCCCCTTCGGGTGCTGGAAAGCGTCTTCGGCGTCCTCCGTCCACACATAAGGCCGGTTTTCCTCCGTCAGGCGGGTGAGGGGTGTTGCGATGTTGTCGGCCTTTTCCTCTAAATCATTAAGGCGGTCGTCTACGTGACCCTTCCGCTTGCCCAGATTCGTGACGTCATCCCTCACGCCGGCCAACCGTTCCTCAAACTTTGCGGCGAGAGCCTCGTTCGCCGCCTTCATTTCCGTTGTCAGTTCGGCCATCTTTGAGGTCATTGTCGTGGCCAAGTTGTTGTTAGCCGTTTCCGTCTTCGCTGTTAATTCGGCCTTCATTTCTTCCATCTTCCCTATGATGTTGTCGTTTGCCGCTTCTGTTTTTGCAGCGAGGTTTTCATTTGCCGTCTTCATTTCTGTCAGTTCCGCCTTCATTTCCATCATCTTCTCCAAAATTTTCTCCAATGCCGCGTCCATGGTTGTAATGTTCGGTGATGTTATCTTCCCGCTTCCTGACACCAGTGTGACTTTGTGGGTTCGTGAAATGAAAAGTCCAATTACACAAACTCAACAATGTCCTTTATTTCCACCGACTTACAGTTTAACACTTGCCAATTACACAGAATTACGTGCTGCACACAATTACAATTCACCAGTTCGTCCGTTACAACTTCACTTGTACTCGCGATTACATAAACTCCGATACACATACACAGTTCGTACAGTCTTCCGTTGCACAATCTTTTCGTTCATTAACACGTCACTGACTAACTCTTACACCAAGAACTGCGACTGTCTCCTCACTCACACTCACTAACCAACTGACCAACTGACTGACTGACTCACTAGCTGCAGCCCTTTTTATAGGCATCTCGCCGACTTCTCGGCTTTTCTAGTTCCCAGGCGACGTTTCCAGATGATGAACGATCCCGTAATTTCGAGAACCAGGTGGACAGAAACAGACGGCACACTGATGTTTTTCCTCCCAGCCACTGCCTGTCACCACTACAAGACAGACGAGGGGGAGGTGTGGCTAACCGAACCTCCCCTGCCTTCCGCTCCCAGCTGCTTTCACAGGGTGTTCCAGCGCTCGCGTTACAATATATACAATTATATGGCCAGCTACAGTGTATCTAGAAATTCACTTATATCATAATATGAATCACTTAATAAAATTTCTTTCAACGATAGTTTGAAACACCTCATGGATTTTATGTTTTTCAGATTGGCCGGTAGTTTATTATACAGAGTGACTGCTGAATATCTAACTCCTTTGGAATAAAGTGTAGTTCTATGTTTTCAGATTGGCCGGTAGTTTATTATACAGAGTGACTGCTGAATATCTAACTCCTTTGGAATAAAGTGTAGTTCTATGTGTTATTGTTCTTAAGTCTGTTTTACCTCTGGTGTTATGATGATGTATTTGATTATTTGTGGTGAAATTTTCAAGGTTTTGTTTTGTATAACATAGCAAACAGTATATATACAGACTGAGCAGAGTCAAGATTTTCAACTCCTTAAAGAAGTTCCTGCAGGAGTCATATTTTTTTCCTGACATTAGGCATCTAACAATCCTTTTTTGTACTTTGAAAACCAAGTGACTGTCTTTACTATCTCCCCAAAACATAATGCCATACCTCATTAGTGAACATTCCACTGACTATTGAAGAGTATAACAAGGAAGTGGATCACATAAAATATGTTGCTAATGTAAATAAATGGCTTTGATCCAAAATTTATTACAAAAATGATAAACAAGCATAAAAGATGGAAACCCATCAAGGACATTAGTACGTTAAAAGCTGATGTCTTAAAGAAAATATATTGCAAATTACATATCATCCTAAGGCTTTTAATAAATTTAAAAGCATTTTCCGTCATTCTCATATACAACTAGTTCCACATAACAAATACAGCATGAGAAATATACTAAATCACCCGCTCAAAAACACAAGTCCGGCCAACAATTATCAGGAATTTATAGTGTAAAATGTGAAGATTGCCATGAAATATATATTGGAAAAACAAAAAGAAACTTGGAAACAAGGATGAAAGAAAACATGAGATGCATAAAATACAAACAGACAGATAAATCAGCCATAGCCCATAATTTTTGATCAAAAAATCATAATATTTCTAAAGAAATCAAACTTTTGGTACCAGCAAAAAAATATTGGGAATTAACAGTTTGGGAAAATATGCACATTTTGAAGAACAAAAAGAGAGCCGTGAATTTCGAAATACCAATAGTGGACGATGTCATTCAACTTGTTTAACAGTGCAAGGAGAGGGAGGCGGTCACCTGAAGAACTAGTCAAACATCAGCTGATGATGGGGACGCATGGTCCTTGAAACATGTCCTAATTTTTAAATGTAAGTGGAGCTAAAGTGTTTTTATAGTTTGACAAGTGGTTTAATAAGATTTTATCACACAGAAGATTCAAGCTATTGACAATGGAGTCCTCCAACGAGTGGCCAGTAACATGGAATGATGTATTATTAAATTTAGATGAGTCGTATTTTTTACACATCTGCTTCACTTTCATACCTTCCAATACAGTTAAATCTCGATATATTGAAGTGACGTTAAGTCAAGAGGAACACGCGAAAGTTAGATCCAGCCAATTTTAAAAACCGGACAACATGGAGGTAAGATCGGAGTTGCATAAGAACCGTAGATGCAAACGATGATTTGCGAAACATGTCCTCAAAATAGGTACGAAAGTGAAGCAGATGTGTAAAAAATACGACTCATCTAAAATTTAATAATTTTTCGCTTCACTGTGGTGTTCCAATATAGTTAAATCTCGATATATGGAATGATGTGTTGAGTTGTGCCTTATGCAGGATGGAGGACATTTTCAACATTTGCTATAGTAATAAGTTGTCACTAACACAATTCGTTTTTAAACAATTAAAGAAATGTGTCAGTTCTATATAAATCACTGTGTAGTATTAGTTAATAACCAGAGAAAGACAAAATATGAAAAAAAAGAGTTGTATTCATTTTTGGCCAAAACTAAGATTATGAAGGGAAAAAGGGTGCCAAATATTATGAAATACATATTATAAAGCCAATTAACTCAAGGTTTTGAAGGAAGCTTAACTCATTAGTTAAAAAGAAATTGCCTTTGTAAATTTCTATTAATATTAAAATATGAAATTAAATACAAATGTTATTGGACTGCTGATAGGAGCAGTTGACCTCTTGAAAGACGCCCCGTTTAAAAAATATAGAATTATTAAATAATTCTAATAAAGCTTTTTAAATAAAGCTTATTAAATGCTTATTTAGTCATCATCAGACATTGTTGTGAGCTGATAACTCTTCATGCCTTTTTAGACGTGAGAGGGGATGGCACAGAAAAACAAACATTGCTTGAATTCATTGGTAATCCACAGTTTGTAGAATAGCTCAGTGATACTGTAAAGCATGCAGAAAAAGTTTGCCTTATGGATAGAGACAGAGAAGAAACTGTCATAACCTTAAATTTCTTTGCCAAAATATTATGAAACATATATCTCAAACTAATTAATTTAAGGGTCTGGAGTCTGCTGCACACTGACAGTGGCAGCTAGACTTTAGTAAGCAGTTCCTCTTCAGTTTCCTTACTCTCTAACCTTTATCTTCCTAAGTGATGAGCTGATGACTGATGCAAGACAGTTCATGGCGAGGTCTACTCGAAACTCAGACTGTGGCCTCTATCTCCCAGGAGCGATGGAAAAATCCAGGTTACTTTCCATGGTGCAATACCTTGAGTCTAAAAAGCCCCCATATCAACAAAAACATCAAGATGTGTGGAAGTGGATATGCCACATACACACGTCAACCCCGCAAAGAAGACTACCAAATAATTCGGTGGAGCCGCCTGGTGATCTAGGACATCTTCTACTAGCTCTACAGGCTAGTACCCAGGACTTTGTGGGCAACCCTCTGCTCCCTCTGGGCGGCCGAAGCCTGGCTGGACGTACCCGATCTCTCACGGGTATCAGGAACACATTGCCCCCTTGAGTCCAACCCAATCCGAACAACTTCCAGCAGGCAGGGGCTCAAATGTTCTGCCCAAGGTTCCTCTGGTAACGTCAGAGGTATCACAAGTGCTAGGGGTCTGCAGCGCCCACACCACGGCAGCTGATGAGGACGGATCCCCTCCCCTACCAGAGACTGATGCAAGACAGTAAAACTGTCAAGTGTTGCATGATAAACAGACGTGTACACTCACCCTTTAGTGGCTTATATGAGTGTTGGCTAGCAAGTCCCTGGCCTCACAAAAAAAACCATTAAAAATTATTTTTCTTTATTTCTCAGCATAATCTCCAGAAAGGCTTAATACATTTGTCATATTGGTGTTCTAATTTAATTAAACCATCTCTATAGTGAGATTTATTGTAAAACCTTCGTCCTCAAAGAAATTGTTTGAGATTCAGGAACAGGTGGTAGACACTGGGTACTATGCGGCATGTCCGTAAAACAAGGTCTCCAAGGCGCTGGAGCCATGAGGAATGCTATTACAGAAGATCTGGCAACACCGACGTGTAGCTTTGTTTCACCCCTTCAAATCCCAACCACAATGAAACCGTTACAACTATTAGTCTTGGCTGGGCAGCTGTTTGCGATGTAGCTTCCTATCACTTCCACTGCCAAGTGCGAGTTGCGTGCAGTGATCCATTTTTTGAGTGCTAAGGGCACTACTTCCACTGAAATTCTTCATCAGTTATGCGAAGTCTATGGGCCACAGTGTATGGACGTCAAAAACGTGCGAAAGTGGGTCAGAGAGTTCAAAGACGGACGTACAGACGTCCATGATGAACAGTGTTCTGGTCGGCCTTTGGTTTCAGCCGAAACAACTGCAAAAGTGGAGCAAGAAATGCTTAAAGATTGGCGTATGACAGTTCGCGAGCTGTGCAAACTTATCCCTGAAGTCAGTAAGATTACGATTGACAAGATTTTGACCGTACACTTGCATTATCACAAGATGTGTGCAAGGTGGCTGATCTCCTGGCCCAGTTCGGATGAGACATCCTCACCCATCCCCCCTACAGTCCAGACTTAGCACCAAGTGATTATCATCTTTTCCTGAGTTGAAGTCACACCTGGATGGAACACATTTCCAGACCGACGATGATTTGAAAAACGAGGTTGAGCGCTACCTGCACAACTTGGCGGGAGAGTGCTATGACAAGGTTATACAAAAACTGCCACAGCGCATGCAAAAGTACATCGATCGCAATGATGATTACGTTGAAAAATAGCTGTAAGTTCCGCCTTTCCATCAATGTAACACTAATTGACAATAAACATGTTTTCTATATTAAATAAAATTGGAGACTTTATTTTACGGACACACCTCGTAGATCTGGTGAATGGGGTAGATGTTCAAGCAATATTAACTTTAATTTGCACATTTTTCTCATTGCAATTATTGAACAATAGGCCGGACATTGTCATGAAGAAACAAGAGTTTTTCTTTGCCAAATGAGGTCTTCATCTTTTCATCTCATCACTCAAACATTGCAGTTTGCATAGTAGTCACCAGTGATACTTTTACTCTTTTCCAATAATCAATAAAAACAATTCCCTGTGCATCCCAGAAAACACTCGCTATAACTTTGTTAGCTGACAAAATTTACTTTGCCTTTTTTGAAGTTGGTATGTCTTTTAGTTTTGGAAATTCTGAATTTTTTTCGAGTAATGCAGTGCGCTAGAAAAAGGAGGTGACACACTGTTATTGAGATATGCAATGATTTCTTCTTGAGAACTGGTAACTGACACTAAATCTGACTCACAATTATTTTGAAGATCTTCTCCGGAAACAAGCCAGGTGAAAAGACGATTAGAAGAAGAATTACCGGAAGAACCATCGCTACCAGAATAAATGAACATGAATGGAGCATTTGTTTAATACAACCTGAGAAGTTTGGGCTGGCAGAGCATTGTTTTGATAACGACCATAGAGCCAACTTTCGGGAGACGACACAGCAGTTACTGCGAGCGGAGAGTTAAGGAGACTTTGGCCATTTCCTCCAAGAGGAGCACGCTTAATCATGATGCTGGATTTCAGTTCAGCTGCTCTTGGAAACTGGCCTTAAAAATGGAAATCCGTAGGCTTAAGAAGGACAGATCTATACAGTTTGATCATCAAGTTAAGTAGTTGGCCATGGTAGCTCAATGGGTTAGAGCGACTGGACAGAAACCAGGAGATCCGTGGTTCAAATCCCGGCCATGGCAATGAATTTTTCATTCTGACTCTATCTATCAAAAACCTTAGCCTCTGCATGGCTAGTGTGAAGTAATAATTAATTTCCATCAATTAACTAAAATATTAAGTAGTTACGTTTACATTTCTTTGACCTAATTAATTTTCTACACTCATGCCATCTCCTGACCTGGCATTTAATTTACTAAAAACAGTCTTTTGTTCAGTGACTTGTGTATTGGTAGTGTTTTGTCTTTGTTGATATTTGTATTATATCTGGTTATAAATTTTGTAGTTATAACATTTCTTGAAATATCCTGATGATGGGAGAGATGTACGCTCCCGAAACATCAATTTGTAATCATGTTTTCACGAGGCTTATTTCCTGAGAAGATATTGAAAATATTTGTGGCCAGGAAAGCTTCAGTTCTTATTTTTACTAACGATTAGTTTCTTGTGTAATGTTACTGTACAGGCACAACATTCCTCGCAATTTCTCGGGCTTTGCATTTTATTTTTGTAGTGTTTAATGTCCACTTTAACACATGCGGCACCGTAGGCGGTGACGGGGATGATACATGAAATAAAGATGGAGCACTGATGGAATAGGATGGTAGGGGAAACAGGAGCACCTGGAGGAAACCTGGCCCGACACTGTTTTGTCCACCAAAATTTCACATGTAGTCACCTGGGCCACCTTGGTGAGAGTAGAGAGGTCTAACTCAGCCATGGTGCAGCTGCACTTTGCAATCTTTTACTTGTGGCAATAGTTTGTGATTTTAAAATAAAAATTGCAGAATCACCACCGAAGTATTGTAAAAGTATCGAATGAATATGTGAATATCAAGGATCTGTAGTTATTTTTAAAGAATCTAATTTTAAGCTGGGAGAGCATTTTTCTAATGTGAGAAGACAAAATGCTTACCTTCTCTACTTTTGGAAATCCTTCATATCCTGGATCTTCTGACAGTCCTTCGAGACCAACCCCGTTATATTTCACAACAGCTAGTGTATAAATCTGGCCAAAAACACATGTGGATAGTCCCTTGACGTGAATCCAAAAGGCACTTTGGTTACTGTCTGTGGCCTCCAACACAACATCGTACCTCTCTCCTGCAGGACAAAACAAACATTATTTTATAAGCTGCACCTCCTGAATAATAAATAATAAAGAATTTCTCTTTACTAAACACTATCTACACTTAGCTGAAGAATTTACAAAATCAGAAACCTCTTCATGTGTTTGAATGAGTAGAACCAGACTGAAAAATTCAATCTCATAGCCGGAATTCGAACCATAGATCTCCCGCTCTCCGTGCGGTTGTTCTAAACCACTGAGCTACTATGGCCAACATGCCGACATGACATTAAATTCTCCAACTGACTGGTATGTTTCCCGGTAGACCATTAGGGGTTCTCATATGCTATGAGACATGCACCTTTTGTGACGACTTACTATGCTGTAAGTACTTAAGTCTCAGGATCTCCTGCCCTCCATGCGGTTGCTCTGTATCACTGAGCTTCTATGGCCAACATACCGACAGGACATTAAATTCTTCAACTGACTCGTATGTTTCCCGGTAGACCACTAGGGGTTCTCATATGCTATGAGACACGCACCTTTTGTGACGACTTACTATGCTGTAAGTACTTAAGTCTCAGGATCTCCCGCCCTCCATGCGGTTGCTCTGTATCACTGAGCTTCTATGGCCAACATACCGACAGGACATTAAATTCTTCAACTGACTCGTATGTTTCCCGGTAGACCACTAGAGGTTCTCATATGCTATGAGACACGCACCTTTTGTGACGACTTACTATGCTGTAAGTACTTAAGTCCCAGGATCTCTCGCTCTCCGTGCGGTTGCTCTAAACCACTGAGCTACTATGGCCAACATGCCGACATGACATTAAATTCTCCAACTGACTCGTATGTTTCCCGGTAGACCACTAGGGGTTCTCATATGCTATAAGACACGCACCTTTTGTGACGACTTACTATGCTGTAAGTACTTAAGTCCCAGGCTTCATAGTTAAACCACTATAGTAGCTCAGTGGTTTAGAGCAACCGCATGGAGAGTGGCTATGGCATTGAATTTTTTAGTCTGGCTCTACTCATCCAAACCTTAGCCTACACACGGCTAGTGTGGAAGAAATGATTATTTCCATCAATTTACCTCTTCATGTGTTCTCAAACAAAATGTAAGATATCCTGTCAATGAATGGCTACATGCTTACAGTGACGGCTCCAGCTTACTAAATAATATTGGTACTGGCACAATATGCTCACTTTTCTCTTTCTACAAAAGATTAAGTTTAAATGATACAAATTTTGATGCTGAAATTTTGGTAATCTTTCAGAGCTTATAAAATCTTCTATATCACATAAATAAATTTAACAAAGTTGTATTATTATTTGACTTTAAGCAGCTATAATATTCATAATATCTGATATAACACCTAAAAACCTAAATATTGCAGAATGCCACAAAATCATAAAACAGTTAATTTAATAAAAGGTTATACAAGATACGTTCTAGTTATAAAAACAGTTTTTTTTTTTTCAGGACTGGGACCAGATAGGAACTTCTCTTTTTTTTAAATACACGTGGACTCTTTGTGAATGCGTGACAGAGATGTCAGCATGTACAGTGCATAGAATTCTAGTGGCGAGAGTTAGGACTGTTTTTGATACTTCAAAAGGTGACGTTTTCAATGCAACAAGAGTGTCTGATCATCTGTTTTCTCCATTTTCTTGGTGTGACACCTATTGAAATTCATCGCCAGTTGAGTGAGGCATGTGGTGATGGTACCATGGATGTGTCTAATGTGCGTTCCTGGGTGCGACAGTTTATTGAAGGCAGAACATCATGTGACAACAAACCAAGACAGTTGCAGACATCGTTTTCAAAATTGGCATTTCCATGGGATCTGTGCACACAATCCTGTATGAAGATCTGAAAATGCAAAAAGTTTCTTCCAGCTGAGTGCCATGAATGCTGACGAATGATCACAAGGCTACGCGCGTGGCAAATTGTCAGGCAATGTTGACGCGTGATGATGGTATGAATGGAACTTTCTTTAATCGATTGTGACAATGGATGAGACATGGATGCCCTATTTCAACCCTGAAACAAAGCACCAGTCAGCTCAATGGAGGCGCACAGGCTCGCTGCCACCAAAAAAATTGCGGGTGAACACCAGTGCTGGCAAAATGATGGTGGCCATCTTCTGGGACAGCAATGGTATAATCTTTACTCATTGCATTCCAAAGGGCACTACGGTGACAGCTGCATCCTACCAAAATGTTTTGAAGAATAAACTCCTCCCAGCATTTCGTGAAAAACAGGCGGAAAAGGTTGGATGTGTGCTCTTTCATCAAGACAACGCACCAGCGCATTGGGCGAACGCGATGTGACAACAACATTGAAGTGATTGCTCATGCTCCCTACTCACCTGACCTGGCTCTTTGCGACTTTTGACTGTTTCCCATGATGAAAGACACTCTTCGTGGTCGTAGCTATTGCCTCAGCGATTTTCCAGTGGACAAAACACACTCCTAAAGAAGCGTTTACAGCGGCCTTGGAAACATGACGTCAATGTTGTGAAAGATGTATACAGCTAGAGCGAGATTACGTTGATAAGTCACACTAGTTTCACATTTTTCTTGTTATGACTTTAAGAGAAAAAAAATACGAGGTGTTATAACTTGAATGCACCTTGTACTACTTCAATGGATTATGGAATACATGGTAATGAAAGAAAGGCAGTAGAATTAGGTCAAACTCATTTTAGCCACTAAGTTATCACTCTATCAAAAGATTATATCAACATATAATCAAGAAATTATAGAAGATAATATATAACAAACCAAAGGAAAACTATGAGAAAATTTATGTAACAGCACGACTAGAATCAATACACCACCAAGAAAATCCTCTGTAAATCGGTGTTCTAATTTAATCAAACCATCTCTGTAGTGCAATTTATTATGATCCTCAAAATAACTGTTTACCGCATTGTTGTGAAATTTTCGTCCTCCAAGACATTTTTTGAGGTTTGAGAACAGGTAGTACTTACTGAGTGCCAGGTCTGCTGAATAGGGTGTATGTTCAAGCAATTCGAACTTTAATTCACACATTCCTCCTATTGCAATGACTGAACTATGGGCCGGAGCATTGTCGTGAACAAACAAGATCTTTTTCTTTGCCAAATGAGGTCTTTTTCTTTTCACCTCATCACTCAAACGTTGCAGTAAGCTTGCTTAGTAGTCAGTAGTGATACTTTTACCCTTTTTGAAGTAATCACTTAAAATAATTCCCTGTGCATCCTACAAAACACTCGCCAAACCTTGCTCACTGACAAAATTGACTTTGTCTCTTTTGGAGTTGGTTCAGCTGGTGCAGTCGACTCTTTTGACTGTGATTTACTTTCTGGAGTGTAGTGATGTATCCAAGTTTCATCCATGGTAATAAGCCGTCTCAAAAATTCATTGGGATTTTTACGGATAACTATAAATTCTTAACAGAAACAGTTTTTCTTTGCAACTTTTGATCAGGTTTCAACAAACGTGGCACAGATCTTGTGAAAGCCCAAAACATTACTTAAAATATTACCTGCACATTCTTTTGATATGTTTACAGCCTCTGCTATCTCAAACAACTTTAATCTGTGGTCTTCCAGTACTAAACGATGAATGTTTTCAATGATCTCTGGAGTTGTGACTTCCACAGAGTGAGGCTCATCACTAGTGCTCGTACGTCCCATTTTAAACTCTACGACCAACCTTTTAATTATTGTATATGAAGGGACAGAGCGAGGCTCATCACTAGTGCTCGTACGTCCCATTTTAAACTCTACAACCCACCTTTTAATTATTGTACATGAAGGGACAGAGATAGGCTCATCACTAGTGCTCGTACGTCCCATTTTAAACTCTACAGCCAACCTTTTAATTATTGTATATGAAGGGACAGAGTGAGGCTCATCACTAGTGCTCGTACGTCCCATTTTAAACTCTACAACCAACCTTTTAATTATTGTATATGAAGGGACAGAATGAGGCTCATCACTAGTGCTCGTACGTCCCATTTTAAACTCTACAACCAACCTTTTAATTATTGTATATGAAGGGACAGAGTGAAGCTCATCAATAGTGCTCGTACGTCCCATTTTAAACTCTACAACCAACCTTTTAATTATTGTATATGAAGTGACAGAGATAGGCTCATCACTAGTGCTCGTACGTCCCATTTTAAACTCTACAACCAACCTTTTAATTATTGTATATGAAGGGACAGAGTGAGGCTCATCACTAGTGCTCGTACGTCCCATTTTAAACTCTACAACCAACCTTTTAATTATTGTATATGAAGTGACAGAGATAGGCTCATCACTAGTGCTCATACGTCCCATTTTAAACTCTACAACCAACCTTTTAATTATTGTATATGAAGGGACAGAGTGAGGCTCATCACTAGTGCTCATACATCCCATTTTAAACTCTACAACCAACATTTTAATTATTGTATATGAAGGGACAGAGCGAGGCTCATCACTAGTACTTGTACGTCCCATTTTAAACTCTACAACCAACCTTTTAATCATTGTATATGAAGCGACAGAGTGAGGCTCATCACTAGTACTCGTACGTCCCATTTTAAACTCTACAACCAACCTTTTAATTATTGTATATGAAGGGACAAAGTCTTTCAATGTACTGTCCATTTCCTCCTTGATTTCTTTAGGCCTCAAGACTTTCAAATGGAAGTATTTAATCACTGCTCGGTTTCCCAAATCCTCCATTTTCGTGAAACCTCTACACTTGTCTTGTTTAAAATTCTGTCATTCAAAAACTAAACAAGCTATTGACCTGTAACTATGGATACAAGCTAGTCTAGAGTTAAACTACTGTCAAACTGGCCCAGTGGTGCCATCTCTATGTGAGGCCTGGGAGATATCAGTCAACCCTCGCATATATTAATGGCTTTTTAAAAAATGTAGGACGTTATACAAGAGCTGTTCAATAAAGAATGATCATAATTTTTTTACAATCATAATCTTTCGTACTAAAATTAAATCTTATTATATTCTGTTAGCTTAATGTGAAACAAACACGCCGTAGTAGGTTCATTGTTGGTACTCCTGGTTCCCGCCTGTGAGAACCAGGCAAGTTCAGACATGGAGGTAACATGCAATCAAAGTTGATGTTAGAGGAAGATCCGGAGTTTCTTTCAAATGTAATCACTGCTGATGAAACTTGGCTACACCATTTTGATCCTGAGAGCAAACAGCAAAGCTCAGTGTGGAAATCTCCTTCATCACCAACCTCCCAAAAAAGCAAAAGTGATTGCTTCTGCTGGGAAAGTTATGATCATCTCATTCTTTGATATTCATGGAATGGTTTATCAGCATGTTGTACCTGCACACACATCAGTAACTGGATAATACTACAGGGATGTCCTGAAAACATTACAAGTCCATATCAGGCGCAAAAGACCATATTTCCGTGAAGGAGGCTGGGTGCTGCACCATGATAATGTGCGGCCGCATATTGCCAATGTTGTGGCAGAATATCTTGCAAAAATCAACTTGAAGTGCATCCCTCACCCTCCCTATAGTCCGGATTTAACCCCATGTGACATTTTTCTATTCCCTAACTTGAAGAAACGCCTTCGTGGGAGGCATTATCCATCATCAGAAGCAGTGGTGAAGGCTGTGGAGACGATGTTGAAGGATCTCTCAAAAATGGTTTCCAGCATGTCTTTGAAGACTGGCAGAAACGCTGGGACAAGTGCATCACATTCAGGGGTGACTATTTTGAGAAGGACCATCAAAATTATGAGGATGAGTAAAGGTACGTTGTCAAAAAAAAAAGTAGTGATTATTCTTTATTGACTAGCCCTCATTATATTGAACGACCCTCATAAAAATGCATTCAAGCAGGAGGGGATTACTTGAAAATGATCATATAACCATTGAAATAGAGTAATAAATTTTGAAAAAAAATTCTTTTGTTGATAAACGGTTGTTAAATTCCTATTACTTATTAACTGTGTCTTGTTATATTATAAATGATACATTTATAACTAAAGAAATATTAACTTCTATTTAATAACTAGCAAAGTATTTGAAGTAAGACGTTACCTGAGAACATGACGATAGAGTCAACAAGCACGGGTACCACTGGGTTTCCATCCGTTGCGATGATGTACACTTGCTGGTTCTCAAAGGTCACTTGCGCACCACAAACAGTACATAAACCAGCAACCATACGAACTCTGTATCTCTTTCCATAGTCAAGACTAAATATCTCAAATGGCGTACCTGTAGATTTACCATTTATCTGTAATAATATGTTATCTGATCACTATTTTATTCCTTTTTTCTAGAATTTGTCTTATAGCTTTACACAACAATGTTACAGTGATGTGTACTAACAATTGATAATAATAGCTGTTGGAAAGAAGTTGAAAATGTAGGTGATGACTTCCAAAACTAGTCCCTCAATAATATAATGTAAGTGATGAAGTATAAAAAAACAACTACAAATACGAGGGCGAGTCAAATGAAAACCTTAAATTTGTAATAAATCAACATTTTGCGCCGTTATCCTGTAAATTGGTAAGCATGCTACAAACAGCGTGCAGAATGGCCTGTAGGTGGCAGCATAGTGCAGATGCACACATAGCATCGCAGTATCAGTATAAAGATGGCTACCCCAAATGTGACTTGCACCAGGGAAGAACAGCGTTCTGTTATTCATCAACGAATAAAGGTTCAGTATAGTGATGCATGTTTGTCACAGCAGCAAGTCTACGAATGTAGTAGGAAGTTCGCAAATGGTGTGACTTCAGTGGAGGATGCTCCATGTTCAGGTCAGGCACAACAAGTTGTGACTCCACATTACACTGCAGCAGTTGAAGCCATAGTGAAGGAAAACCGCCGAGTGACACTGAATGACATTGCAGCATGTTTACAGATTAGTCATGGGTCAACACATCACTTTTTGCATGATGTGCTCCAGTTTCACAAAGTGTCTGCAAGATGGGTGCCATGGCAGCTGACACCTGAAATAAGAGAACGACGTGTTGATACTTGTGAAGAACTTCTTCGGCGCTTTGAACGGCAAGGTGATGGCTTCCTTGCAAGAATTGTTACTAAGGACGAAAACCTGGGTTCACTTCCACCAACCAGAAATGAAGAGAGGGAGCAAGGAATGGCGCCATCCCTCATCACCAAAGCCAAAGAAGTTTTGAACAGAACCATCAGCAGCGAAGGTTATGCTGACTCTCTTTTGGGACCAAAAATGCATCATTTTGGAGCATTACATGCCTGGAGCGGCCACTGTCACCAATGTATCATACACAGATCTCCTAAAAAATCATCTGCTGCCTAAAATCAAATCAAAGCGACGTGGATTGCTGTCAGCAGGTGTCCTATTACAACATGACAATGCAAGGCCCCACACTGTCCGTACAACAGTTGCAACAGTCACAGACCTACATGACAAGCCCTTCAGATACATTTTACGGAGGTAAAATAGTCCCCCGTTAGGATCTCTGGATGGGGACATCTGCAGGACGTCAATTACAGAACACCCTCAAAATTCTCCAATGGAATGCAGGAGGACTTTCACAGAGTAAAACAATGGAACTTCAAAAAGTCATATCATCTAACCTGTCACGCCCTATCTGCCGGATCCACTACACAGAAATATTGGAGAGCTAGAGAGCTAATGGCTTCATTGCCAAAGCCTAGCATTTGACAACAAAGAAGAGGAAATGACTGAAGGACATCTTCTAACCTGTGAAGTCCTACCTGCCATACTCACTACACAGAATTATTGGAGAGCAAGAGAGCTAATGGCTTCATTGCCAAAGTCTAGCATTTGACAACAAAGTAGAGGAAATGACTGAAGAACATCATCTAAACTGTGAAGTCCTACCTGCCATACTCACTACACAGAATTATTGGAGAGCAAGAGAGCTAATAGCTTCATTGCCAAAGCCTAGCATTTGACAACAAAGTAGAGGAAATGACTGAAGAACATCTTCTAACCTGTGAAGTCCTACCTGCCATACTCACTACACAGAATTACTGGAGAGCAAGAGAGCTAATGGCTTCACTGCCAAAGCCTAGCATTTGACAACAAAGTAGAGGAAATGACTGAAGAACATCTTTTAACCTGTGAAGTGCTACCTGCCGGACCCATTACACAGAAATATTGGAGAGAAAGAGAGCTAATGGCTTCATTGCCAAAGCCTAGCATTTGACAACAAAGAAGAGGAAATGACTGAAGAACATCTTTTAACCTGTGAAGCCCTACCTTCCGGACCCACTACACAGAAATATTGGAGAGCAAGAGAGATAATGGCTTCATTGCCAAAGCCTAGCATTTGACAACAAAGAAGAGGAAATGACTGAAGAACATCTTTTAACCTGTGAAGCCTTACCTGCCGGATCTACTACACAGAAATATTGGAGAGCAAGAGAGCTAATGGCTGCATTGCCAAAGCCTAGCATTTGACAACAAAAAGAGGAAATGACTGAAGAACATCTTTTAACCTGTGAAGTACTACCTGCCGGACCCACTACACAGAAATATTGGAGAGCAAGAGAGCTAATGGCTGCATTACCAAAGCCTAGCATTTGACAACAAAAAGAGGAAATGACTGAAGAACATCTTTTAACCTGTGAAGTACTACCTGCCGGACCCACTACACAGAAATATTGGAGAGCAAGAGAGCTAATGGCTGCATTGCTAAAGCCTAGCATTTGACAACAAAGAAGAGGAAATGACTGAAGAACATCTTCTAACCTGTGAAGCCCTACCTGCCGGACCCATCACAAGAAATATTGGAGAGCAAGAGAGCTAATGGCTGCATTGCCAAAGCCTAGCATTTGACATCAAAGAAGAGGAAATGACTGAAGAACATCTTTTAACCTGTGAAGTCCTACCTTCCGGACCCACTACACAGAAATATTGGAGAGCAAGAGAGCTAATGGCTGCATTGCCAAAGCCTAGCATTTGAAAACAAAGAAGAGGAAATTACTGAAGAACATCTTATAACCTGTGAAGTCCTACCTGCCGGACCCATTACACAGAAATATTGGAGAGCAAGAGAGCTAATGGCTGCATTGCCAAAGCCTAGCATTTGACAACAAAGAAGAGGAAATGACTAAAAACATCTTCTAACCTGTGAAGTCCTACCTGCCGGATCCACTACACAGAAATATTGCAGAGCAAGAGAGCTAATGGCTTCATTGCCAAAGCCTAGCATTTGACAACAAAGTAGAGGAAATGACTGAAGAACATCTTTTAACCTGTGAAGCCCTACCTGCCAGACCCACTACACAGAAATATTGGAGAGCATGAGAGCTAATGGCTTCATTGCCCAAACCTAGCATTTGACATCAAAGTAGAGGAAATGACTGAAGAACATCTTTTAACCTGTGAAGCCCTACCTTCCGGACCCACTACACAGAAATATTGGAGAGCAAGTGAGCTAATGGCTGCATTGCCAAAGCCTAGCATTTGACAACAAAAAGAGGAAATGACTGAAGAACATCTTTTAACCTGTGAAGTACGACCTGCCGGACCCACTACACAGAGATATTGGAGAGCAAGAGAGCTAATGGCTGCATTACCAAAGCCTAGCATTTGACAACAAAAAGAGGAAATGACTGAAGAACATCTTTTAACCTGTGAAGTACTACCTGCCGGACCCACTACACAGAAATATTGGAGAGCAAGAGAGCTAATGGCTGCATTGCTAAAGACTAGCATTTGACAACAAAGAAGAGGAAATGACTGAAGAACACATTTTAACCTGTGAAGCCCTACCTGCCGGACCCATTACAAGAAATATTGGAGAGCAAGAGAGCTAAAGGCTGCATTGCCAAAGCCTAGCATTTGACATCAAAGAAGAGGAAATGACTGAAGAACATCTTTTAACCTGTGAAGTCCTACCTTCCGGACCCACTACACAGAAATATTGGAGAGCAAGAGAGCTAATGGCTGCATTGCCAAAGCCTAGCATTTGACAACAAAGAAGAGGAAATGACTGAAGAACAACTTCTAACCTGTGAAGTCCTACCTGCCGGACCCATTACACAGAAATATTGGAGAGCAAGAGAGCTAATGGCTGCATTGCCAAAGCCTAGCATTTGACAACAAAGAAGAGGAAATGACTGAAGAACATCTTCTAACCTGTGAAGTCCTACCTGCCGGATCCACTACACAGAAATATTGCAGAGCAAGAGAGCTAATAGCTTCATTGCCAAAGCCTAGCATTTGACAACAAAGTAGAGGAAATGACTGAAGAACATCTTTTAACCTGTGAAGTGCTACCTGCCGGACCCACTACACAGAAATATTGGAGAGCATGAGAGCTAATGGCTTCATTGCCCAAGCCTAGCATTTGACATCAAAGTAGAGGAAATGACTGAAGAACATCTTTTAACCTGTGAAGCCCTACCTTCCGGACCCACTACACAGAAATATTGGAGACAAAGAGAGCTAATGGCTGCATTGCCAAAGCCTAGCATTTGACAACAAAAAGAGGAAATGACTGAAGAACATCTTTTAACCTGTGAAGCCTTACCTGCCGGACCACTACACAGAAATATTGGAGAGCAAGAGAGCTAATGGCTGCATTGCCAAAGCCTAGCATTTGACAACAAAGAAGAGGAAATGACTGAAGAACATCTTTTAACCTGTGAAGCCTTACCTGCTGGATCTACTACACAGAAATATTGGAGAGCACGAGAGCTAATGGCTTCATTGCCAAAGCCTAGCATTTAACAACGAAGAAGAGGAAATGACTGAAGAACATCTTTTAACCTGTGAAGCCATACCTGCCAGACACACTACACAGAAATATTGGAGAGCAAGAGAGCTAATGGCTTAATTGCCAAAGCCTAGCATTTGACAACGAAGAAGAGGAAATGACTGAAGAACATCTTTTAACCTGTGAAGTCCTACCTTCCGGACCCACTACACACAAATATTGGAGAGCAAGACAGCTAATGGCTTCATTGCCAAAGCCTAGCATTTGACAACAAAGAAGAGGAAATGACTGAGGAACATCTTCTAACCTGTGAAGTCCTACCTGCCGGACCCACTACACAGAAATATTGGAGAGCAAGAGAGCTAATGGCTGCATTGCCAAAGCCTAGCATTTGACAACAAAGAAGAGGAAATTATTGAAGATTATCTTCTAACCTGTGAAGTCCTACCTGCCGGACTCACTACACTGAAATATTGGAGAGCAAGAGAGCTAATGGCTGCATTGCCAAAGCCTAGCATTTGACAACGAAGAAGAGGAAATGACTGAAGGACATCTTCTAACCTGTGAAGTCCTACCTGCCATACTCACTACACAGAATTATTGGAGAGCAAGAGAGCTAATGGCTTCATTGCCAAAGTCTAGCATTTGACAACAAAGTAGAGGAAATGACTGAAGAACATCATCTAAACTGTGAAGTCCTACCTGCCATACTCACTACACAGAATTATTGGAGAGCAAGAGAGCTAATAGCTTCATTGCCAAAGCCTAGCATTTGACAACAAAGTAGAGGAAATGACTGAAGAACATCTTCTAACCTGTGAAGTCCTACCTGCCATACTCACTACACAGAATTATTGGAGAGCAAGAGAGCTAATGGCTTCACTGCCAAAGCCTAGCATTTGACAACAAAGTAGAGGAAATGACTGAAGAACATCTTTTAACCTGTGGAGTGCTACCTGCCGGACCCACTACACAGAAATATTGGAGAGAAAGAGAGCTAATGGCTTCATTGCCAAAGCCTAGCATTTGACAACAAAAAGAGGAAATGACTGAAGAACATCTTTTAACCTGTGAAGCCCTACCTTCCGGACCCACTACACAGAAATATTGGAGAGCAAGAGAGATAATGGCTTCATTGCCAAAGCCTAGCATTTGACAACAAAGAAGAGGAAATGACTGAAGAACATCTTTTAACCTGTGAAGCCTTACCTGCCGGATCTACTACACAGAAATATTGGAGAGCAAGAGAGCTAATGGCTGCATTGCCAAAGCCTAGCATTTGACAACAAAAAGAGGAAATGACTGAAGAACATCTTTTAACCTGTGAAGTACTACCTGCCGGACCCACTACACAGAAATATTGGAGAGCAAGAGAGCTAATGGCTGCATTACCAAAGCCTAGCATTTGACAACAAAAAGAGGAAATGACTGAAGAATATCTTTTAACCTGTGAAGTACTACCTGCCGGACCCACTACACAGAAATATTGGAGAGCAAGAGAGCTAATGGCTGCATTGCTAAAGCCTAGCATTTGACAACAAAGAAGAGGAAATGACTGAAGAACATCTTTTAACCTGTGAAGCCCTACCTGCCGGACCCATTACAAGAAATATTGGAGAGCAAGAGAGCTAATGGCTGCATTGCCAAAGCCTAGCATTTGACATCAAAGAAGAGGAAATGACTGAAGAACATCTTTTAACCTGTGAAGTCCTACCTTCCGGACCCACTACACAGAAATATTGGAGAGCAAGAGAGCTAATGGCTGCATTGCCAAAGCCTAGCATTTGAAAACAAAGAAGAGGAAATTACTGAAGAACATCTTATAACCTGTGAAGTCCTACCTGCCGGACCCATTACACAGAAATATTGGAGAGCAACAGAGCTAATGGCTGCATTGCCAAAGCCTAGCATTTGACAACAAAGAAGAGGAAATGACTAAAAACATCTTCTAACCTGTGAAGTCCTACCTGCCGGATCCACTACACAGAAATATTGCAGAGCAAGAGAGCTAATGGCTTCATTGCCAAAGCCTAGCATTTGACAACAAAGTAGAGGAAATGACTGAAGAACATCTTTTAACCTGTGAAGCCCTACCTGCCAGACCCACTACACAGAAATATTGGAGAGCATGAGAGCTAATGGCTTCATTGCCCAAACCTAGCATTTGACATCAAAGTAGAGGAAATGACTGAAGAACATCTTTTAACCTGTGAAGCCCTACCTTCCGGACCCACTACACAGAAATATTGGAGAGCAAGTGAGCTAATGGCTGCATTGCCAAAGCCTAGCATTTGACAACAAAAAGAGGAAATGACTGAAGAACATCTTTTAACCTGTGAAGTACTACCTGCCGGACCCACTACACAGAGATATTGGAGAGCAAGAGAGCTAATGGCTGCATTACCAAAGCCTAGCATTTGACAACAAAAAGAGGAAATGACTGAAGAACATCTTTTAACCTGTGAAGTACTACCTGCCGGACCCACTACACAGAAATATTGGAGAGCAAGAGAGCTAATGGCTGCATTGCTAAAGACTAGCATTTGACAACAAAGAAGAGGAAATGACTGAAGAACACATTTTAACCTGTGAAGCCCTACCTGCCGGAGCCATTACAAGAAATATTGGAGAGCAAGAGCTAATGGCTGCATTGCCAAAGCCTAGCATTTGACATCAAAGAAGAGGAAATGACTGAAGAACACATTTTAACCTGTGAAGCCCTACCTGCCGGACCCACTACACAGAAATATTGGAGAGCAAGAGAGCTAATGGCTGCATTGCCAAAGCCTAGCATTTGACATCAAAGAAGAGGAAATGACTGAAGAACATCTTTTAACCTGTGAAGTCCTACCTTCCGGACCCACTACACAGAAATATTGGAGAGCAAGAGAGCTAATGGCTGCATTGCCAAAGCCTAGCATTTGACAACAAAGAAGAGGAAATGACTGAAGAACATCTTATAACCTGTGAAGTCCTACCTGCCGGACCCATTACACAGAAATATTGGAGAGCAAGAGAGCTAATGGCTGCATTGCCAAAGCCTAGCATTTGACAACAAAGAAGAGGAAATGACTGAAGAACATCTTCTAACCTGTGAAGTCCTACCTGCCGGATCCACTACACAGAAATATTGCAGAGCAAGAGAGCTAATGGCTTCATTGCCAAAGCCTAGCATTTGACAACAAAGTAGAGGAAATGACTGAAGAACATCTTTTAACCTGTGAAGTGCTACCTGCCGGACCCACTACACAGAAATATTGGAGAGCATGAGAGCTAATGGCTTCAGTGCCCAAGCCTAGCATTTGACATCAAAGTAGAGGAAATGACTGAAGAACATCTTTTAAACTGTGAAGCCCTACCTTCCGGACCCACTACACAGAAATATTGGAGAGCAAGAGAGCTAATGGCTGCATTGCCAAAGCCTAGCATTTGACAACAAAGAAGAGGAAATGACTGAAGAACATCTTTTAACCTGTGAAGCCTTACCTGCTGGATCTACTACACAGAAATATTGGAGAGCACGAGAGCTAATGGCTTCATTGCCAAAGCCTAGCATTTAACAACGAAGAAGAGGAAATGACTGAAGAACATCTTTTAACCTGTGAAGCCATACCTGCCAGACACACTACACAGAAATATTGGAGAGCAAGAGAGCTAATGGCTTCATTGCCAAAGCCTAGCATTTGACAACGAAGAAGAGGAAATGACTGAAGAACATCTTTTAACCTGTGAAGTCCTACCTTCCGGACCCACTACACACAAATATTGGAGAGCAAGACAGCAAATGGCTTCATTGCCAAAGCCTAGCATTTGACAACAAAGAAGAGGAAATGACTGAAGAACATCTTCTAACCTGTGAAGTCCTACCTGCCGGACTCACTACACTGAAATATTGGAGAGCAAGAGAGCTAATGGCTGCATTGCCAAAGCCTAGCATTTGACAACGAATAAGAGGAAATGACTGAAGAACATCTTTTATCCTGTGAAGCTCTACCTGCCAGACCCACTACACAGAAATATTGGAGAGCAAGAGAGCTAATGGCTGCATTGCCAAAGCCTAGCATTTGACAACGAAGAAGAGGAAATGACTGAAGAACATCTTTTAACCTGTGAAGCCCTACCTGCCAGACCCACTACACAGAAATATTGGAGAGCAAGAGAGCTAATGGCTGCATTGCCAAAGCCTAGCAGTTGACAACAAAGAAGAGGAAATGACTGAAGAACATCTTTTAACCTGTGAAGCCATACCTGCCGGATCTACTACACAGAAATATTGGATAGCAAGAGAGCTAATGGCCTCATTGCCAAAGCTTAGCAGTTGACAACAAAGAAGAGGAAATAACTGTAGAACATCTTTTAACCTGTGAAGCCTTACCTGCCGGACCAACTGCACAGAAATATTGGAGAGCAAGAGAGCTAATGGCTGCATTGCCAAAGCCTAGCAGTTGACAACAAAGAAGAGGAAATGACTGAAGAACATCTTTTAACCTGTGAAGTACTACCTGCCGGACCCACTACACAGAAATATTGGAGAGCAAGTGAGCTAATGGCTGAATTGCCAAAGCCTAGCATTTGACAACAAAGAAGAGGAAATGACTGAAGAACATCTTCTAACCTGTGAAGCCTTACCTGCCGGATCTACTACATTGAAATATTGGAGAGCAAGAGAGCTAATAGCTTCATTGCCAAAGCCTAGCATTTGACAACAAAGAAGAGGAAATGACTGAAGAACATCTTTTAACCTGTGAAGTCCTACCTGCCAGACCCACTACACTGAAATATTGAAGAGCAGGAGAGCTAATGGCTTCATTGCCAAAGCCTAGCAGTTGAAAACAAAGAAGAGGAAATGACTGAAGAACATCTTTTAACCTGTGAAGCCTTACCTGCCGGATCTACTACACAGAAATTTTGGAGAGCAAGAGAGCTAATGGCTGCATTGCCAAAGCCTAGCAGTTGACAACAAAGAAGAGGAAATGACTGAAGAACATCTTTTAACCTGTGAAGCCTTAGCTGCCGGACCCACTACACAGAAATATTGGAGAGCAAGAGAGCTAATGGCTGCATTACCAAAGCCTAGCAGTTGACAACAAAGAAGAGGAAATGACTGAAGCACATCTTTTAACCTGTGAAGCCTTTACCTGCCAAATCTACTACACAGAAATATTGGAGAGCAAGAGAGCTAATGGCTGCATTGCCAAAGCCTAGCATTTGACAACAAAAAGAGGAAATGACTGAAGAACATCTTTTAACCTGTGAAGTACTACCTGCCGGACCCACTACACAGAAATATTGGAGAGCAAGAGAGCTAATGGCTGCATTGCCAAAGCCTAGCATTTGACAACAAAGAAGAGGAAATGACTGAAGAACATCTAACCTGTGAAGCCTTACCTGCCGGATCTACTACTCAGAAATATTGGAGAGCAAGAGAACTAATAGCTTCATTGCCAAAGCCTAGCATTTGACAACAAATGGAGGAAATGACTGAAGAACATCTTTTAACCTGTGAAGCCCTACCTGCCAGACCCACTACACAGAAATATTGGAGAGCAGGAGAGCTAATGGCTTCATTGCCAAAGCCTAGTATTTGACAACAAAGAAGAGGAAATGACTGAAGAACATCTTCTAACCTGTGAAGCCCTACCTGCCGGACCCATTACACAGAAATATTGGAGAGCAAGAGAGCTAATGGCTTTATTGCCAAAGCCTAGCATTTGACATCAAAGAAGAGGAAATGACCGAAGAACATCTTTTAACCTGTGAAGTCCTACCTTCCGGACCCACTACACAGAAATATTGCAGAGCAAGAGAGCTAATGGCTGCATTGCCAAAGCCTAGCATTTGACAACAAAGAAGAGGAAATGACTGAAGAACATCTTATAACCTGTGAAGTCCTACCTGCCGGACCCATTACACAGAAATATTGGAGAGCAAGAGAGCTAATGGCTGCATTGCCAAAGCCTAGCATTTGACAACAAAGAAGAGGAAATGACTGAAGAACATCTTCTAACCTGTGAAGTCCTACCTGCCGGATCCACTACACAGAAATATTGCAGAGCAAGAGAGCTAATGGCTTCATTGCCAAAGCCTAGCATTTGACAACAAAGTAGAGGAAATGACTGAAGAACATCTTTTAACATGTGAAGTGCTACCTGCCGGACCCACTACACAGAAATATTGGAGAGCATGAGAGCTAATGGCTTCATTGCCCAAGCCTAGCATTTGACATCAAAGTAGAGGAAATGACTGAAGAACATCTTTTAACCTGTGAAGCCCTACCTTCCGGACCCACTACACAGAAATATTGGAGAGCAAGAGAGCTAATGGCTGCATTGCCAAAGCCTAGCATTTGACAACAAAAAGAGGAAATGACTGAAGAACATCTTTTAACCTGTGAAGCCATACCTGGCAGACACACTACACAGAAATATTGGAGAGCAAGAGAGCTAATGGCTTCATTGCCAAAGCCTAGCATTTGACAACGAAGAAGAGGAAATGACTGAAGTACATCTTTTAACCTGTGAAGCCATACCTGCAAGACACACTACACAGAAATATTGGAGAGCAAGACAGCGAATGGCTTCATTGCCAAAGCCTAGCATTTGACAACAAAGAAGAGGAAATGACTGAAGAACATCTTCTAACCTGTGAAGTCCTACCTGCCGGACCCACTACACAGAAATATTGGAGAGCAAGAGAGCTAATGGCTCCATTGCCAAAGCCTAGCATTTGACAACAAAGAAGAGGAAATGACTGAAGAACATCTTCTAACCTGTGAAGTCCTACCTGCCGGACTCACTACACTGAAATATTGGAGAGCAAGAGAGCTAATGGCTGCATTGCCAAAGCCTAGCATTTGACAACGAATAAGAGGAAATGACTGAAGAACATCTTTTATCCTGTGAAGCTCTACCTGCCAGACCTACTACACAGAAATATTGGAGAGCAAGAGAGCTAATGGCTGCATTGCCAAAGCCTAGCATTTGACAACGAAGAAGAGGAAATGACTGAAGAACATCTTTTAACCTGTGAAGCCCTACCTGCCAGACCCACTACACAGAAATATTGGAGAGCAAGAGAGCTAATGGCTGCATTGCCAAAGCCTAGCATTTGACAACAAAAAGAGGAAATGACTGAAGAACATCTTTTAACCTGTGAAGTACTACCTGCCGGACCCACTGCACAGAAATATTGGAGAGCAAGAGAGCTAATGGCTGCATTACCAAAGCCTAGCATTTGACAACAAAAAGAGGAAATGACTGAAGAACATCTTTTAACCTGTGAAGTACTACCTGCCGGACCCACTACACAGAAATATTGGAGAGCAAGAGAGCTAATGGCTGCATTGCTAAAGCCTAGCATTTGACAACAAAGAAGAGGAAATGACTGAAGAACATCTTCTAACCTGTGAAGCCCTACCTGCCGGACCCATTACAAGAAATATTGGAGAGCAAGAGAGCTAATGGCTGCATTGCCAAAGCCTAGCATTTGACATCAAAGAAGAGGAAATGACTGAAGAACATCTTTTAACCTGTGAAGTCCTACCTTCCGGACCCACTACACAGAAATATTGGAGAGCAAGAGAGCTAATGGCTGCATTGCCAAAGCCTAGCATTTGAAAACAAAGAAGAGGAAATTACTGAAGAACATCTTATAACCTGTGAAGTCCTACCTGCCGGACCCATTACACAGAAATATTGGAGAGCAAGAGAGCTAATGGCTGCATTGCCAAAGCCTAGCATTTGACAACAAAGAAGAGGAAATGACTAAAAACATCTTCTAACCTGTGAAGTCCTACCTGCCGGATCCACTACACAGAAATATTGCAGAGCAAGAGAGCTAATGGCTTCATTGCCAAAGCCTAGCATTTGACAACAAAGTAGAGGAAATGACTGAAGAACATCTTTTAACCTGTGAAGCCCTACCTGCCAGACCCACTACACAGAAATATTGGAGAGCATGAGAGCTAATGGCTTCATTGCCCAAACCTAGCATTTGACATCAAAGTAGAGGAAATGACTGAAGAACATCTTTTAACCTGTGAAGCCCTACCTTCCGGACCCACTACACAGAAATATTGGAGAGCAAGTGAGCTAATGGCTGCATTGCCAAAGCCTAGCATTGGACAACAAAAAGAGGAAATGACTGAAGAACATCTTTTAACCTGTGAAGTACGACCTGCCGGACCCACTACACAGAGATATTGGAGAGCAAGAGAGCTAATGGCTGCATTACCAAAGCCTAGCATTTGACAACAAAAAGAGGAAATGACTGAAGAACATCTTTTAACCTGTGAAGTACTACCTGCCGGACCCACTACACAGAAATATTGGAGAGCAAGAGAGCTAATGGCTGCATTGCTAAAGACTAGCATTTGACAACAAAGAAGAGGAAATGACTGAAGAACACATTTTAACCTGTGAAGCCCTACCTGCCGGACCCATTACAAGAAATATTGGAGAGCAAGAGAGCTAAAGGCTGCATTGCCAAAGCCTAGCATTTGACATCAAAGAAGAGGAAATGACTGAAGAACATCTTTTAACCTGTGAAGTCCTACCTTCCGGACCCACTACACAGAAATATTGGAGAGCAAGAGAGCTAATGGCTGCATTGCCAAAGCCTAGCATTTGACAACAAAGAAGAGGAAATGACTGAAGAACATCTTCTAACCTGTGAAGTCATACCTGCCGGACCCATTACACAGAAATATTGGAGAGCAAGAGAGCTAATGGCTGCATTGCCAAAGCCTAGCATTTGACAACAAAGAAGAGGAAATGACTGAAGAACATCTTCTAACCTGTGAAGTCCTACCTGCCGGATCCACTACACAGAAATATTGCAGAGCAAGAAAGCTAATGGCTTCATTGCCAAAGCCTAGCATTTGACAACAAAGTAGAGGAAATGACTGAAGAACATCTTTTAACCTGTGAAGTGCTACCTGCCGGACCCACTACACAGAAATATTGGAGAGCATGAGAGCTAATGGCTTCATTGCCCAAGCCTAGCATTTGACATCAAAGTAGAGGAAATGACTGAAGAACATCTCTTAACCTGTGAAGCCCTACCTTCCGGACCCACTACACAGAAATATTGGAGAGCAAGAGAGCTAATGGCTGCATTGCCAAAGCCTAGCATTTGACAACAAAAAGAGGAAATGACTGAAGAACATCTTTTAACCTGTGAAGCCTTACCTGCCGGACCACTACACAGAAATATTGGAGAGCAAGAGAGCTAATGGCTGCATTGCCAAAGCCTAGCATTTGACAACAAAGAAGAGGAAATGACTGAAGAACATCTTTTAACCTGTGAAGCCTTACCTGCTGGATCTACTACACAGAAATATTGGAGAGCACGAGAGCTAATGGCTTCATTGCCAAAGCCTAGCATTTAACAACGAAGAAGAGGAAATGACTGAAGAACATCTTTTAACCTGTGAAGCCATACCTGCCAGACACACTACACAGAAATATTGGAGAGCAAGAGAGCTAATGGCTTCATTGCCAAAGCCTAGCATTTGACAACGAAGAAGAGGAAATGACTGAAGAACATCTTTTAACCTGTGAAGTCCTACCTTCCGGACCCACTACACACAAATATTGGAGAGCAAGACAGCTAATGGCTTCATTGCCAAAGCCTAGCATTTGACAACAAAGAAGAGGAAATGACTGAGGAACATCTTCTAACCTGTGAAGTCCTACCTGCCGGACCCACTACACAGAAATATTGGAGAGCAAGAGAGCTAATGGCTGCATTGCCAAAGCCTAGCATTTGACAACAAAGAAGAGGAAATTATTGAAGAACATCTTCTAACCTGTGAAGTCCTACCTGCCGGACTCACTACACTGAAATATTGGAGAGCAAGAGAGCTAATGGCTGCATTGCCAAAGCCTAGCATTTGACAACGAAGAAGAGGAAATGACTGAAGGACATCTTCTAACCTGTGAAGTCCTACCTGCCATACTCACTACACAGAATTATTGGAGAGCAAGAGAGCTAATGGCTTCATTGCCAAAGTCTAGCATTTGACAACAAAGTAGAGGAAATGACTGAAGAACATCATCTAAACTGTGAAGTCCTACCTGCCATACTCACTACACAGAATTATTGGAGAGCAAGAGAGCTAATAGCTTCATTGCCAAAGCCTAGCATTTGACAACAAAGTAGAGGAAATGACTGAAGAACATCTTCTAACCTGTGAAGTCCTACCTGCCATACTCACTACACAGAATTATTGGAGAGCAAGAGAGCTAATGGCTTCACTGCCAAAGCCTAGCATTTGACAACAAAGTAGAGGAAATGACTGAAGAACATCTTTTAACCTGTGGAGTGCTACCTGCCGGACCCACTACACAGAAATATTGGAGAGAAAGAGAGCTAATGGCTTCATTGCCAAAGCCTAGCATTTGACAACAAAGAAGAGGAAATGACTGAAGAACATCTTTTAACCTGTGAAGCCCTACCTTCCGGACCCACTACACAGAAATATTGGAGAGCAAGAGAGATAATGGCTTCATTGCCAAAGCCTAGCATTTGACAACAAAGAAGAGGAAATGACTGAAGAACATCTTTTAACCTGTGAAGCCTTACCTGCCGGATCTACTACACAGAAATATTGGAGAGCAAGAGAGCTAATGGCTGCATTGCCAAAGCCTAGCATTTGACAACAAAAAGAGGAAATGACTGAAGAACATCTTTTAACCTGTGAAGTACTACCTGCCGGACCCACTACACAGAAATATTGGAGAGCAAGAGAGCTAATGGCTGCATTACCAAAGCCTAGCATTTGACAACAAAAAGAGGAAATGACTGAAGAACATCTTTTAACCTGTGAAGTACTACCTGCCGGACCCACTACACAGAAATATTGGAGAGCAAGAGAGCTAATGGCTGCATTGCTAAAGCCTAGCATTTGACAACAAAGAAGAGGAAATGACTGAAGAACATCTTTTAACCTGTGAAGCCCTACCTGCCGGACCCATTACAAGAAATATTGGAGAGCAAGAGAGCTAATGGCTGCATTGCCAAAGCCTAGCATTTGACATCAAAGAAGAGGAAATGACTGAAGAACATCTTTTAACCTGTGAAGTCCTACCTTCCGGACCCACTACACAGAAATATTGGAGAGCAAGAGAGCTAATGGCTGCATTGCCAAAGCCTAGCATTTGAAAACAAAGAAGAGGAAATTACTGAAGAACATCTTATAACCTGTGAAGTCCTACCTGCCGGACCCATTACACAGAAATATTGGAGAGCAAGAGAGCTAATGGCTGCATTGCCAAAGCCTAGCATTTGACAACAAAGAAGAGGAAATGACTAAAAACATCTTCTAACCTGTGAAGTCCTACCTGCCGGATCCACTACACAGAAATATTGCAGAGCAAGAGAGCTAATGGCTTCATTGCCAAAGCCTAGCATTTGACAACAAAGTAGAGGAAATGACTGAAGAACATCTTTTAACCTGTGAAGCCCTACCTGCCAGACCCACTACACAGAAATATTGGAGAGCATGAGAGCTAATGGCTTCATTGCCCAAACCTAGCATTTGACATCAAAGTAGAGGAAATGACTGAAGAACATCTTTTAACCTGTGAAGCCCTACCTTCCGGACCCACTACACAGAAATATTGGAGAGCAAGTGAGCTAATGGCTGCATTGCCAAAGCCTAGCATTTGACAACAAAAAGAGGAAATGACTGAAGAACATCTTTTAACCTGTGAAGTACTACCTGCCGGACCCACTACACAGAGATATTGGAGAGCAAGAGAGCTAATGGCTGCATTACCAAAGCCTAGCATTTGACAACAAAAAGAGGAAATGACTGAAGAACATCTTTTAACCTGTGAAGTACTACCTGCCGGACCCACTACACAGAAATATTGGAGAGCAAGAGAGCTAATGGCTGCATTGCTAAAGACTAGCATTTGACAACAAAGAAGAGGAAATGACTGAAGAACACATTTTAACCTGTGAAGCCCTACCTGCCGGAGCCATTACAAGAAATATTGGAGAGCAAGAGCTAATGGCTGCATTGCCAAAGCCTAGCATTTGACATCAAAGAAGAGGAAATGACTGAAGAACACATTTTAACCTGTGAAGCCCTACCTGCCGGACCCACTACACAGAAATATTGGAGAGCAAGAGAGCTAATGGCTGCATTGCCAAAGCCTAGCATTTGACATCAAAGAAGAGGAAATGACTGAAGAACATCTTTTAACCTGTGAAGTCCTACCTTCCGGACCCACTACACAGAAATATTGGAGAGCAAGAGAGCTAATGGCTGCATTGCCAAAGCCTAGCATTTGACAACAAAGAAGAGGAAATGACTGAAGAACATCTTATAACCTGTGAAGTCCTACCTGCCGGACCCATTACACAGAAATATTGGAGAGCAAGAGAGCTAATGGCTGCATTGCCAAAGCCTAGCATTTGACAACAAAGAAGAGGAAATGACTGAAGAACATCTTCTAACCTGTGAAGTCCTACCTGCCGGATCCACTACACAGAAATATTGCAGAGCAAGAGAGCTAATGGCTTCATTGCCAAAGCCTAGCATTTGACAACAAAGTAGAGGAAATGACTGAAGAACATCTTTTAACCTGTGAAGTGCTACCTGCCGGACCCACTACACAGAAATATTGGAGAGCATGAGAGCTAATGGCTTCAGTGCCCAAGCCTAGCATTTGACATCAAAGTAGAGGAAATGACTGAAGAACATCTTTTAAACTGTGAAGCCCTACCTTCCGGACCCACTACACAGAAATATTGGAGAGCAAGAGAGCTAATGGCTGCATTGCCAAAGCCTAGCATTTGACAACAAAGAAGAGGAAATGACTGAAGAACATCTTTTAACCTGTGAAGCCTTACCTGCTGGATCTACTACACAGAAATATTGGAGAGCACGAGAGCTAATGGCTTCATTGCCAAAGCCTAGCATTTAACAACGAAGAAGAGGAAATGACTGAAGAACATCTTTTAACCTGTGAAGCCATACCTGCCAGACACACTACACAGAAATATTGGAGAGCAAGAGAGCTAATGGCTTCATTGCCAAAGCCTAGCATTTGACAACGAAGAAGAGGAAATGACTGAAGAACATCTTTTAACCTGTGAAGTCCTACCTTCCGGACCCACTACACACAAATATTGGAGAGGAAGACAGCAAATGGCTTCATTGCCAAAGCCTAGCATTTGACAACAAAGAAGAGGAAATGACTGAAGAACATCTTCTAACCTGTGAAGTCCTACCTGCCGGACCCACTACACAGAAATATTGGAGAGCAAGAGAGCTAATGGCTGCATTGCCAAAGCCTAGCATTTGACAACAAAGAAGAGGAAATGACTGAAGAACATCTTCTAACCTGTGAAGTCCTACCTGCCGGACTCACTACACTGAAATATTGGAGAGCAAGAGAGCTAATGGCTGCATTGCCAAAGCCTAGCATTTGACAACGAATAAGAGGAAATGACTGAAGAACATCTTTTATCCTGTGAAGCTCTACCTGCCAGACCCACTACACAGAAATATTGGAGAGCAAGAGAGCTAATGGCTGCATTGCCAAAGCCTAGCATTTGACAACGAAGAAGAGGAAATGACTGAAGAACATCTTTTAACCTGTGAAGCCCTACCTGCCAGACCCACTACACAGAAATATTGGAGAGCAAGAGAGCTAATGGCTGCATTGCCAAAGCCTAGCAGTTGACAACAAAGAAGAGGAAATGACTGAAGAACATCTTTTAACCTGTGAAGCCTTACCTGCCGGATCTACTACACAGAAATATTGGAGAGCAAGAGAGCTAATGGCCTCATTGCCAAAGCTTAGCAGTTGACAACAAAGAAGAGGAAATAACTGAAGAACATCTTTTAACCTGTGAAGCCTTACCTGCCGGACCAACTACACAGAAATATTGGAGAGCAAGAGAGCTAATGGCTGCATTGCCAAAGCCTAGCAGTTGACAACAAAGAAGAGGAAATGACTGAAGAACATCTTTTAACCTGTGAAGTACTACCTGCCGGACCCACTACACAGAAATATTGGAGAGCAAGTGAGCTAATGGCTGAATTGCCAAAGCCTAGCATTTGACAACAAAGAAGAGGAAATGACTGAAGAACATCTTCTAACCTGTGAAGCCTTACCTGCCGGATCTACTACATTGAAATATTGGAGAGCAAGTGAGCTAATAGCTTCATTGCCAAAGCCTAGCATTTGACAACAAAGAAGAGGAAATGACTGAAGAACATCTTTTAACCTGTGAAGTCCTACCTGCCAGACCCACTACACAGAAATATTGAAGAGCAGGAGAGCTAATGGCTTCATTGCCAAAGCCTAGCAGTTGAAAACAAAGAAGAGGAAATGACTGAAGAACATCTTTTAACCTGTGAAGCCTTACCTGCCGGATCTACTACACAGAAATATTGGAGAGCAAGAGAGCTAATGGCTGCATTGCCAAAGCCTAGCAGTTGACAACAAAGAAGAGGAAATGACTGAAGAACATCTTTTAACCTGTGAAGCCTTAGCTGCCGGACCCACTACACAGAAATATTGGAGAGCAAGAGAGCTAATGGCTGCATTACCAAAGCCTAGCAGTTGACAACAAAGAAGAGGAAATGACTGAAGAACATCTTTTAACCTGTGAAGCCTTTACCTGCCAAATCTACTACACAGAAATATTGGAGAGCAAGAGAGCTAATGGCTGCATTGCCAAAGCCTAGCATTTGACAACAAAAAGAGGAAATGACTGAAGAACATCTTTTAACCTGTGAAGTACTACCTGCCGGATCCACTACACAGAAATATTGGAGAGCAAGAGAGCTAATGGCTGCATTGCCAAAGCCTAGCATTTGACAACAAAGAAGAGGAAATGACTGAAGAACATCTAACCTGTGAAGCCTTACCTGCCGGATCTACTACTCAGAAATATTGGAGAGCAAGAGAGCTAATAGCTTCATTGCCAAAGCCTAGCATTTGACAACAAAAAGAGGAAATGACTGAAGAACATCTTTTAACCTGTGAAGCCCTACCTGCCAGACCCACTACACAGAAATATTGGAGAGCAGGAGAGCTAATGGCTTCATTGCCAAAGCCTAGTATTTGACAACAAAGAAGAGGAAATGACTGAAGAACATCTTCTAACCTGTGAAGCCCTACCTGCCGGACCCATTACACAGAAATATTGGAGTGCAAGAGAGCTAATGGCTTTATTGCCAAAGCCTAGCATTTGACATCAAAGAAGAGGAAATGACCGAAGAACATCTTTTAACCTGTGAAGTCCTACCTTCCGGACCCACTACACAGAAATATTGGAGAGCAAGAGAGCTAATGGCTGCATTGCCAAAGCCTAGCATTTGACAACAAAGAAGAGGAAATGACTGAAGAACATCTTATAACCTGTGAAGTCCTACCTGCCGGACCCATTACACAGAAATATTGGAGAGCAAGAGAGCTAATGGCTGCATTGCCAAAGCCTAGCATTTGACAACAAAGAAGAGGAAATGACTGAAGAACATCTTCTAACCTGTGAAGTCCTACCTGCCGGATCCACTACACAGAAATATTGCAGAGCAAGAGAGCTAATGGCTTCATTGCCAAAGCCTAGCATTTGACAACAAAGTAGAGGAAATGACTGAAGAACATCTTTTAACCTGTGAAGTGCTACCTGCCGGACCCACTACACAGAAATATTGGAGAGCATGAGAGCTAATGGCTTCATTGCCCAAGCCTAGCATTTGACATCAAAGTAGAGGAAATGACTGAAGAACATCTTTTAACCTGTGAAGCCCTACCTTCCGGACCCACTACACAGAAATATTGGAGAGCAAGAGAGCTAATGGCTGCATTGCCAAAGCCTAGCATTTGACAACAAAAAGAGGAAATGACTGAAGAACATCTTTTAACCTGTGAAGCCATACCTGGCAGACACACTACACAGAAATATTGGAGAGCAAGAGAGCTAATGGCTTCATTGCCAAAGCCTAGCATTTGACAACGAAGGAGAGGAAATGACTGAAGTACATCTTTTAACCTGTGAAGCCATACCTGCTAGACACACTACACAGAAATATTGGAGAGCAAGACAGCGAATGGCTTCATTGCCAAAGCCTAGCATTTGACAACAAAGAAGAGGAAATGACTGAAGAACATCTTCTAACCTGTGAAGTCCTACCTGCCGGACCCACTACACAGAAATATTGGAGAGCAAGAGGGCTAATGGCTCCATTGCCAAAGCCTAGCATTTGACAACAAAGAAGAGGAAATGACTGAAGAACATCTTCTAACCTGTGAAGTCCTACCTGCCGGACTCACTACACTGAAATATTGGAGAGCAAGAGAGCTAATGGCTGCATTGCCAAAGCCTAGCATTTGACAACGAATAAGAGGAAATGACTGAAGAACATCTTTTATCCTGTGAAGCTCTACCTGCCAGACCTACTACACAGAAATATTGGAGAGCAAGAGAGCTAATGGCTGCATTGCCAAAGCCTAGCATTTGACAACGAAGAAGAGGAAATGACTGAAGAACATCTTTTAACCTGTGAAGCCCTACCTGCCAGACCCACTACACAGAAATATTGGAGAGCAAGAGAGCTAATGGCTGCATTGCCAAAGCCTAGCAGTTGACAACAAAGAAGAGGAAATTACTGAAGAACATCTTTTAACCTGTGAAGCCTTACCTGCCGGATCTACTACACAGAAATATTGGAGAGCAAGGGAGCTAATGGCCTCATTGCCAAAGCTTAGCAGTTGACAACAAAGAAGAGGAAATGACTGAAGAACATCTTTTAACCTGTGAAGCCTTACCTGCTGGACCAACTACACAGAAATATTGGAGAGCAAGAGAGCTAATGGCTGCATTGCCAAAGCCTAGCAGTTGACAACAAAGAAGAGGAAATGACTGAAGAACATCTTTTAACCTGTGAAGCCTTTACCTGCCAGATCTACTACACAGAAATATTGGAGAGCAAGAGAGCTAATGGCTGCATTGCCAAAGCCTAGCATTTGACAACAAAAAGAGGAAATGACTGAAGAACATTTTTTAACCTGTGAAGTACTACCTGCCGGACCCACTACACAGAAATATTGGAGAGCAAGAGAGCTAATGGCTGCATTGCCAAAGCCTAGCATTTGACAACAAAGAAGAGGAAATGACTGAAGAACATCTTTTAACCTGTGAAGCCTTACCTGCCAGATCTACTGCACAGAAATATTGGAGAGCAAGAGAGCTAATGGCTGCATTGCCAAAGCCTAGCGTTTGACAACAAAAAGAGGAATTGACTGAAGAACATCTTTTAACCTGTGAAGTACTACCTGCCGGACCCACTACACAGAAATATTGGAGAGCAAGTGAGCTAATGGCTGCATTGCCAAAGCCTAGCATTTGACAACAAAGAAGAGGAAATGACTGAAGAACATCTTCTAACCTGTGAAGCCTTACCTGCCGGATCTACTACACAGAAATATTGGAGAGCAAGAGAGCTAATAGCTTCATTGCCAAAGCCTAGCATTTGACAACGAAGAAGAGGAAATGACTGAAGAACATCTTTTAACCTGTGAAGTCCTACCTGCCAGACCCACTACACAGAAATATTGGAGAGCAGGAGAGCTAATGGCTTCATTGCCAAAGCCTAGCAGTTGAAAACAAAGAAGAGGAAATGACTGAAGAACATCTTTTAACCTGTGAAGCCTTACCTGCCGGATCTACTACACAGAAATATTGGAGAGCAAGAGAGCTAATGGCTTCATTGCCAAAGCCTAGCAGTTGACAACAAAGAAGAGGAAATGACTGAAGAACATCTTTTAACCTGTGAAGCCTTACCTGCCAGACCCACTACACAGAAATATTGGAGAGCAAGAGAGCTAATGGCTGCATTGCCAAAGCCTAGCATTTGACAACAAAAAGAGGAAATGACTGAAGAACATCTTTTAACCTGTGAAGTACTACCTGCCGGACCCACTACACAGAAATATTGGAGAGCAAGAGAGCTAATGGCTGCATTGCCAAAGCCTAGCATTTGACAACAAAGAAGAGGAAATGACTGAAGAACATCTTCTAACTTGTGAAGCCTTACCTGCCGGATCTACTACTCAGAAATATTGGAGAGCAAGAGAGCTAATAGCTTCATTGCCAAAGCCTAGCATTTGACAACAAAAAGAGGAAATGACTGAAGAACATCTTTTAACCTGTGAAGCCCTACCTGCCAGACCCACTACACAGAAATATTGGAGAGCAGGAGAGCTAATGGCTTCATTGCCAATGCCTAGTATTTGACAACAAAGAAGAGGAAATGACTGAAGAACATCTTCTAACCTGTGAAGCCCTACCTGCCGGACCCATTACACAGAAATATTGGAGAGCAAGAGAGCTAATGGCTTTATTGCCAAAGCCTAGCATTTGACAACATAGAAGAGGAAATGAGTGAAGAACATCTTCTAACCTGTGAAGCCCTACCTGCCAGACCCACTACACAGAAATATTGGAGAGCAAGAGAGCTAATGGCTTCATTGCCAAAGCCTAGCATTTGACAACAAAGAAGAGGAAATGACTGAAGAACATCTTTTAACCTGTGAAGTCCTACCTGCCGGACCCACTACACAGAAATATTGTAGAGCAAGAGAGCTAATGGCTTCATTGCCAAAGCCTAGCATTTGACAACAAAGAAGAGGAAATGACTGAAGAACATCTTTTAACCTGTGATGCCCTACCTGCCAGATCCACTACACAGAAATATTGGAGAGCAAGAGAGCTAATGGCTTCATTGCCAAAGCCTAGCATTTGACAACAAAGAAGAGGAAATGACTGAAGAACATCTTCTAACCTATGAAGCCCTACCTGCCAGACCCACTACACAGAAATATTGGAGAGCAAGAGAGCTAATGGCTTCATTGCCAAAGGCTAGCATTTAAAAACAAAGAAGAGGAAATGACTTAATAACATCTTTTAACCTGTGAAGCCCTACCTGCCGGATCTACTACACAGAAACAGAGCATGTATCTGTCTTCAGTTAATAAACAATCACAAAATGGAGATAACAAAGTTTGAACTTATCTATTTCAAATGGGATGATGTTTGTCCTTGAGCGCTACTAGGTGAGCAGCCAGTCAGAGTCCTGGAGTGTTGTCGCATTACATTCCCCTATGTGGCTATTGGCGCTAAGACAAAAATTCAGATTTTGCTAAAACTGATCCATGTGGATGATTGAGAGTAATGTATCTAACATAACCATGAAAACCCCATATTTTTAGCTCAAATAGTTTTACTAATACAAATAAATAAAGTAGATACCATTATATTATCAAAATGCATTACGACATATGCATTGTAATGAATATCATTATTGGTTGGCATGTGTGCATGCATGAATGTATATTTGAAATTACTTTGAACTGAAACGTAAATATTTGACATGATGTGATAAAAGAAATATGTACTTTGAATAAGCCAAGGTGTTCGATGAGAGGAAACAATACACTTCCTGCTAGTCTGGTAGAACGTGTCTGGTCACATTATATCTTTGTTTATGAATGGTTCGTAATCTCTATTTACTCTAGAGAGTTCAAAGCAGCATTACTCAGTTACTCTTCCATGAAAAAAGTGTATCAGCTGGATCATTGAGATGCAATCTGCCTTCCCCCTTACCACTGCCAGAACAATCGAATTGAGTTAATGTGGGCTCAAATTATGTTGCAAATAGAAACAATATTTTTAAACTGATTGACGTTGAACGACTTATTCACGAAGAAATTGACAAGGAACACAACAAGACTGGGAAAACTGCGTGAGACGTCAGATAAACTACAATAAGACGACTTTTGGAAAGAAATAGCACGTACTGTAGCGATGATAGTTCTGTGCCGGTGACCTACTTTATTTGCGCACTAGAGAGAGTGAATGTCCAAGCGTCGCTTGCACCTTATATTAGCGCTAGAAGATGGTAGACAATGCAGCACGGCCATATTTCACAGACTAGTCTTTACTAAAACGCATACCGAGTACTTGCTCAACAGATCTTCTTCATTGTTTTGATACTTTGCTTTCACAAATGTTTTAATTTGCAGATGAATAAAAATCTGAGGTGATGCCTTTGTGGCTTGTAGCGCATGGAAGTGAGGTAGCCGGTTCTCGTATGAAGATGTGTTCCATCTTCACAGATAATCGGCCTTCCTTCGTCTCTAAAACTTTTTATGGCACATAAATATGACATGCGCCAATTTCTTATATACCTTTCCTACATTAAGACCTTGTTGCTCTTTGCTTTCTTCCATTTGAAACCTATGCTAGGTAAGATAGTCTTTACCTAGTGCTGCCCCCTTTAAATATAATGGAATCTTGACGTTTCAGGAGTGCCAAATTTTGACAGTAGGCACAGTCTTCTCCTGAATATACAAATTATAAGTTGTCAAATTACACACCTATCAAAGTCATCTGTAACAGTGATTATTTCTGGTACATGATGTACTTTCCAGATGTTTCAAGCACGTCCCTTGTTCCTCACATTTCTCCCCTTCTTTACGAAATGTTCTCTCAGTAGCTTTTGTTGCTGCATTCACCCTCTTTTGCACTTTATTGGCATATCGTCAGAAGCTGCTTCCAGTTTCAGAAGAGATGGACATTATTAATAAGTTCATGTGTTTGGCTGTGAAGTGTTTTTCTACAAAGTGTGCTTTGAATTGGAGGCATTTTGGTCTAAATAAAAATTATATACACGCGCACACACATACACAGACAAATGCTAATCACCAGTGCGAATAATAATCACAATTTCCAAAACTGTGAAGTCTTAGCGTGACGGCAACGAAACGTTAGAAGTTACCCAGTCAAACCTCTCCACGATACTGGCCATTTCACTGTATTTTGCATGACAGAGACTGTAGGCTCGCCAACTGGATTCTAAACGACTGCGCACACGGTCTCCACCTGCACAGAACCATCGTCCGTACTGTAACGAGATTTTGGAACCTATCATCATAAATTTGCAGTACTCAGACGTTGAAGACAATGACAATGATGAATTATCTCTTAACGTAAGTAACATTCACAGCTATATGGATGTACCGCTGGTATTTTCGTTGGATTTGAAAAATAAGTAATTTATAAAATATAATTAACTTTAAACTAAATATTTAAAACATTTGCGTAATATACAAATATTTGTGTTGCAATTGTGATTTCAATAACTGCATTATTATAAAACTTTGGAAAATTCAGTTTGCGTTGCCTTACGTCTAGTGCCACGAACACTCGTGTTTGAGAGAGAGAGACAGAGAGAGAGAGAGGGAAATATAAAATGAGTGAGGATAACGAGGTGGCAACGGTGAAGGCTCTAACGCATCTGATTCGCTATGGGCGAGAACTCTTCCCATTTTAAACACATAACAGAGTATTTCTAAAACACTAGTGGAAACAAGATTATAAAGTTGCTATCGCATCTCGAAGAATACATGAAGTGGAAGTAGAAGCTGTCGTTAGTGAGCGTGTGGTACAACAATGGTTCCAGCGTTTCAACAATAGAGATGAAAACACTAAAGATTTACTACATTCTGGAAGATCTGACTTTTAGAAGAAGTTGGTGTATCAAAAGATATCATACATTGCCACATTAAGACATTCGGAAAATCATACAGAAGTTGTATATCTGTACTTCATGAACTGACACCTCAACAGGCTGAACGTAGAGTGGATATGTGTCGTCAGCTTTTCCGTAATTCCATGGATGATAGATTTGTTAGGAGAATTGTTACTTGTGATGTAAAATGTGTATATTACCGCAGCCCTGAGGCCTCGAAACAGTGGCGTGATCCTTGCCGATCTGCTAAAGTCATCGTTTAAAAAAAATCAGTTGGGTCCTAAAGTAATGTTATATGTGTGATGGAATTTTGAAGGTTTGATTCAATGGGAGTTTGTACTAAACGGACGGACGATTAATGCAGATCTTTATTCTCAACAACTGGAACGAGTTCATGAAATTTGGAGATGGAGATACCCAGAATTAGTTAACCGAAATAGAGTTCTATTTCAACATCCCATACTGCACTAACAACCATGGAAAACATTCAGGAATTGGGAGGAATAGAACTGCTACCACACCCAGCATACAGCCCTAATCTCGCACTATCAGATTGTCATCTTTTTTGGATCCATGGCCCATTTTCTACGTGGAAGACATTTTGACAATATTGAAGTAGTACAAGTGGGTGTCACTGAATTCTTCGAATTAGAAACCAAAGACTGGTACCATCGTGAGATAATAAACCTCTCTGAACGATGGCTCAAGACCATAGAATCAAATGCTCTATACTTTGAAAATTAGTTAAGGGTACTGGGAGGTTATTTTTACACAGATAAGGCCAATTTTTACCAATATTAAAATCTGTATATATAGAAAACTACAGTCCGGCCGTTGTATCTCCGGCTCTGACGTTTTGCGACTGCAAGAGGTGGAGCGGGAAGGCTAATAGTACCTACATACAGTAATGACCAATTGAAAACATATCCTCAAAATTATATTTAGAATGAAAATATAGGAATATATTAGCTTTAAAACAATGTAATACAACTTACAATTTCATTATCATGCAAGATATTTATTACATCATTACTCTATTCTAATATTTCGTTCACACATTTCACACACAGTAACTGCATCTGTGGTAGTACTGGGAATCTGTACATCCGGTTTTGTGGTCAGGAAGTTAAAACTGTCTGCTAGCGCCAATCAGCATTGTCAGTGCTAGGCGTGGCTCCCGAACCCAACCCTGTGTTGCCAGGTTAAATTAGTTTGAGCCACGTGGCCTTTTAGCTGCTTGCGCTGGTAAACCTTCTTTGGTATATTTTTCTTGCGTGAATTCCGATTTTTAGTGCTCGTAAGTTCTATTATTGTCGCTATTATAATAATGTGGCTACTGGTTCCTGAAATATGCAAATGCGTGAAATATTTAAAACACGCATTTTTCCTCTGTTTGAAATTCCCGCTAAAGAACTGGCAACGGTGTACTTCCCCCTCTCGAGAAATGTCACAGCCGGAGATAGAGCGGCCGGACTGTAAACATTATCAGAAATTGAAATTCGGTATGATTACTTTACAAGGATGTGTGCATTTAACTACAGTATAATATTTAAATTACGTTCACATAGGTCAATGCAAAAGGGGCATAAATCACACCGTGCGTCCTGAAAGAATATTGCCCCCTATATTTCAGGTGCACTTTACTTGTAGGAATTTAAAGCTACATGCACCAAGTTTTATCCTAAATAACCTAAGAACTGTTTTATAATATTGGCTAAATGAAAATCACATATAGTTTATAATATGCACATGAAAAATTAATTAGTTTTGAGTAAAAAAAAAAAAAAAGATAATATTTTCAAGGATTGAATATTTGTTTTCATCCATTTTATAAATCACACGAATATAAATGTTAGCCGAATGTGTTCAAGGAACATTGAAAAATGACCACTACAAATTTTGTGTCAATATCTTTTATAGTTTTTGAGAAACATGCACCTAAAGTATGAAAAATCAAGATTTTGGGAAATCTGGATCAAAGATTAAGCAGCATTCTCAGGAAGTGGATGTATCATTACGCCGCCATCTTTAAATTGATAGATTAAAGGACTTTAATGCCAGCTGACAACCTAAGTTATATATCATTTTAAAGCTGAAGAGTTACATAATTTTTTAACATTAAAAACAAAAAATGGATTTTTTGAAACCTATCGACCTCCCAGGGCCCTTAATTGGCCGTCAGAACATATTTCAAATAATTATTTTTCTTAAAAACGACACACCTTATGAGAGACTATATATATATATATATATATATATATATATATATATATATATATATATATAATTACATGAAAACTGAAGCAACATATACTACAAAAACTTGACTTATCTTAAAAGAAAATGACGGAAATTTCATATACAAATATAACAATTTATAACATCTTCACTTAACTTAAGAAAATTGTTTAGTTTATTGATTAATTGTTCTTTCTAATTGATATCGATTTCACGAACTCTTGTCTGCAGCTTCAGTCAAGAAAAACCACAGGAGAAAACAAATTCGTTATTAAGGAAGTTACTATGTTTTTATGTTTTTTCAGTATCACCAAAATCTGAAAATGAAACAAATTTAAAATTTAACAAATTTAACAGAATCGACTGCCAGTATTTCAAAATTCATTACGCAATTACATAGAAAATGAAGCTAGTTACAGTGAAGTAATAAATATTACACAAATATAACTATTTGTTACTAAATCTCCACTTATCTTAAGAAGCTGCTAATAATAAACAAGACAAATGCAATGAGCCTTAGAAAGAAGAAAGAAGTATTAACATCAACTTCTTAAGATAACTGGAGATTCATTAACAAATATTTATATTTGTGTAATAATTACGCAATGTTTATATTTTAAAATAAATAACTTTTGCCAAAACATTAAATCTATGGGACCATTAATTGTTTTAATAATTGAACTTCAGGATTTATTTAATGGTTAAATGACCAAGTATGATCTGTTACGGCCGATTTACCAGTTTGTTTATACTTAATGTTACGAAAATGTTCTTTTGTTCTCGTTTCTAAATTACGTTTTGTCTTTCCAATATAAACTTTATCACAATCTAAACAATTAAACTGATAAATACAAGATCTTTTATTATAGGAATTTCATATTTTTTCGAGAAATGTAGTAAATTTTAATACTATATTTGTTTTGAGGAACCAAAGTTATACCAAACTCTTTAAAAACTTTTTGAAATTGTTTGTTAAACCAAGTAAAGTAAAGTAAGAAAATTATTTAAAATTATAATCGTCTTTTATTTTTTTAAAGATAGAAATATCATTAGGAGTTTTTTGATATTTAAACTTTTCAATCTTCTTTTGTATAAAATGTTTATTAAAATCATTAAATAAATGAGATATAATTCAGATTTTGGTAATACTGAAAAACATAAGAACATAGCAAGTTCCTTAACAACGAATTTGTTTTCTCCTGTTGGTTTTCTTGACTGAAGATGTGGACAAGAGTTCGGGAAATCGATATCAATTAGAAAGAAGAATTAACAGTTAAATGTTAAGTTAAATGAGGCTTTTGTTACAAATTGTTATATTTGAGTAATATTCACTGTAGTTAGCGTCATTTTCTTCGTAATCATTGTAATTGCTTGTTTACATTTTCAGTTGCATTCAGTCAAAACACTTATTTAAAGATAAGTGAAGTTTTTGTTACAAACAATTATATTTGTGCAGTATCTATATTTTTGTTGTTTATTGTTGGAAAGTCTGTTTTTATTTTTATTGTGGACATTAAAGAAAGAGATACGTTTACTTCAGGATGAAGTGAACTAATACATACTGTTGTGCGACCTTTGCCATTGACAAGGAAGGAATCAGCATCCTGTCCTGCAGCGCGTGTACGAAGTCCAGGAAAATGTGAATCAGCATCCTCGTGAACCCAGTCAGAAATAAACACTTGATGCTCAGGCAGATCAAAATCATACATGTAACCATTAACGTCTATGCTCTGAGGTGTGCGGATTATCAGACCTCCTTCAAGACCATCAAGTTTCTGAAGACCTGCAAAAATAATTAATTTGCATGTCAGAGAGAAAGGATGAATTATGAAAATCAACAGATTCTCACAGAAGTTAATATCTTCTTCTGTTTCTCTGTTTACTTTCCTTATATGGAGAACTTGTCAACATTCTAGCCAACAAATTAAGTCATATACACTATGCTATAAGGATGCTACCTAATATGTGCAACTTAGATGCCTTAAAAGTATAGAGCGATCCATATAAAGCTGAACCATTTCAACAGGCCATAACTCTTGAACCAATATAGGAACAGAAGTACAACTTTGGGAGAATATAATACACAATTGAGAGATTACATTACACTAAAATAAGACCTGAAGCTTTCATGGTGACGAATACGCTGACATTCTTCTCGGGCTACAAGCCAGGTGAAAAGATGATTAGATATCAACATTTAGGAAGTGTGCATCTCTCCCATCATAAGGATATTTATAAAATGTTATAACCACAAATGTAACACTGGATATAACACAACTATAAACAAAGACAAAACACTATCAAAATTCGCATTACTGAACAAAAGACTTTTCAGTAAATTAAATGCCAGGTCAAGAGATGGCGTGAGTATAGAAAATTGTGTCAAACAAACGTAACTACTTAACTTGATTATCAAGCTGTATTGATCTTTGCTTCTTAATTCGATGGATTTCCATTTTTAAGGCTGGTTTCCAAGAGGAGCTGAACTGAAATCCAGCATTACGATTAAGCGTGCTCCTCTCGGAGGAAATGGCCAAAGGCTCCTTAACTCTCCACTCCCAGTAACCGCTGCATATTGCCAAGATGGTCGTCTCCCGAAAGTTGGCTCTATGGTCGTTATCAAAACAATGCTCTGCCAGCCCAGACTTCTCAGGTTACATTAAACTAATGCTCCATTCATGTTCGATTATTCTAGTATAATACATTTCAATAGCCTTCGACCTCAAATACAGTTTACCATGCAAGTGGAGAAGGATGCATCTCTTCCATTCCTGAACATTCTTGTTTCAAAAAACAACAATGGTACACTGGGGCATGCTGTATACCGCAAGCCTACACGCAGCGATCTCTATCTGAACGCTCATAATTTCTATCATAAGTATCAACGACTCAGAGTTATCAATACTCTGGCCCATAGAGCTTTGTTTATTTCTGATCCCAACCACTTTAAACAAGAATTATAGCAGCTGAGACACACTTTCCGTCAATACGGCTACTCCGAATTTGACGTTGAAGCCTCGATCACCAGAGCTAGGAAAGGGAAACCTATAATACAGCAAGCGTCAGATAAGACTACCGCTACAGCCTGCATCCCGTTTACTGGCAATCTATCCGGCAGAATCAGCAGCCTCGATCATCAAAGCTAGGAAAGGGAAACCTGTAATACAGCAAGCGTCAGATAAGTCTACCGCTACAGCCTGCATCCCGTTTACAGGTAACCTATCTGGCAGAATCAGCAGCCTCGATCACCAAAGCTAGGAAAGGGAAACCTGTAATACAGCAAGCGTCAGATAAGTCTACCGCTACAGCCTGCATACCGTTTACTGGTAACCTATCTGGCAGAATCAGCAGCCTCGATCACCAAAGCTAGGAAAGGGAAACCTGTAATACAGCAAGCGTCAGATAAGTCTACCGCTACAGCCTGCATCCCGTTTACAGGTAACCTATCTGGCAGAATCAGCAGCCTCGATCACCAAAGCTAGGAAAGGGAAACCTGTAATACAGCAAGCGTCAGATAAGTCTACCGCTACAGCCTGCATCCCGTTTACAGGTAACCTATCTGGCAGAATCAGCAGCCTCGATCACCAAAGCTAGGAAAGGGAAACCTGTAATACAGCAAGCGTCAGATAAGTCTACCGCTACAGCCTGCATACCGTTTACTGGCAATCTATCCGGCAGAATCAGCAGCCTCGATCATCAAAGCTAGGAAAGGGAGACCTGTAATACAGCGAGCGTCAGATAAGCCTACCGCTACAGCCTGCATACCGTTTACTGGCAATCTATCCGGCAGATTCTGCAGCCTCTATCACCAAAGCTAGGAAAGGGAGACCTGTAATACAGCAAGCGTCAGATAAGCCTACCGCTACAGCCTGCATACCGTTTACTGGCAATCTATCCGGCAGAATCAGCAGCCTCGATCATCAAAGCTAGGAAAGGGAGACCTGTAATACAGCAAGCGTCAGATAAGCCTACCGCTACAGCCTGCATACCGTTTACTGGCAATCTATCCGGCAGATTCTGCAGCCTCGATCACCAAAGCTAGGAAAGGGAGACCTGTAATACAGCAAGCGTCAGATAAGCCTACCGCTACAGCCTGCATACCGTTTACTGGCAATCTATCCGGCAGAATCAGCAGCCTCTATCACCAAAGCTAGGAAAGGGAAACCTGTAATACAGAAAGCGTCAGATAAGTCTACCACTACAGCTTGCATTCCGTTTACCGATAATCTATCCGGCAGAATCAGCAGCCTCGATCATCAAAGCTAGGAAAGGGAAACCTGTAATACAGCAAGCGTCAGATAACTCTACCGCTACATCCTACATACCGTTTACTGGCAATCTATCTGGCAGAATCAGCAGCCTCGATCATCAAAGCTAGCAAAGGGAAACCTGTAATACTGCAAGCATCAGATAAGCCTACCGCTACAGCCTACATCCCGTTTACCGGTAATCTATCCGGCAGAATCAGCAGCCTCGATCACCAAAGCTAGGAAAGGGAAACCTGTAATACAGCAAGCGTCAGATAAGTCTACCGCTACAGCCTGCATCCCGTTTACCGGCAATCTATCCGGCAGAATCAGCAGCCTCTATCACCAAAGCTAGGAAAGGGAAACCTGTAATACAGCAAGCGTCAGATAAGCCTACCGCTACAGCCTACATCCCGTTTACTGGCAATCTATCCGGCAGAATCAGCAGCCTCTATCACCAAAGCTAGGAAAGGGAAACCTGTAATACAGCAAGCGTCAGTTAAGCCTACCGCTACAGCTTGCATCCCGTTTACCGGCAATCTATCCGGCAGAATCAGCAGCCTCTATCACGAAAGCTAGGAAAGGGAAACCTGTAATACAGCAAGCGTCAGATAAGCCTACCGCTACAGCCTGTATCCCGTTTACCGGCAATCAATCCGACAGAATCAGCAGCCTCGATCACCAAAGCTAGGAAAGGGAAACCTCTAATACAGCAAGCGTCAGATAAGCCTACCGCTACAGCCTGCATCCCGTTTACCGGTAACCTATCTGGCAGAATCAGCAGCCTCGATCACCAAAGCTAGGAAAGGGAAACCTGTAATACAGCAAGCGTCAGATAAGCCTACCACTACAGCCTGCATCCCGTTTACCGGTAACCTATCCGGCAGAATCAGCAGCCTCGATCACCAAAGCTAGGAAAGGGAAACCTGTAATACAGCAAGCGTCAGATAAGTCTACCGCTACAGCCTGCATCCCGTTTATCGGTAATCTATCCGGCAGAATCAGCAGCCTCAATGACCAAAGCTAGGAAAGGGAAACCTGTAATACAGCAAGCGTCAGATAAGCCTACCGCTACAGCCTGCATCCCGTTTACTGGTATTCTATCCGGCAGAATCAGCAGCCTCGATCATCAAAGCTAGGAAAGGGAAACCTGTAATACAGCAAGCGTCAGATAAGCCTACCGCTACAGCCTGTATTCCGTTTACCGGTAACCTATCTGGCAGAATCAGCAGCCTCGATCACCAAAGCTAGGAAAGGGAAACCTGTAATACAGCAAGCGTCAGATAAGCCTACCGCTACAGCCTGCATCCCGTTTACCGGTAACCTATCCGGCAGAATCAGCAGCCTCGATCACCAAAGCTAGGAAAGGGAAACCTGTAATACAGCAAGCGTCAGATAAGTCTACCGCTACAGCCTGCATCCCGTTTACCGGTAATCTATCCGGCAGAATCAGCAGCCTCAATGACCAAAGCTAGGAAAGGGAAACCTGTAATACAGCAAGCGTCAGATAAGCCTACCGCTACAGCCTGCATCCCGTTTACCGGTAATCTATCCGGCAGAATTAGCAGCCTCGATCACCAAAGCTAGGAAAGGGAAACCTGTAATACACCAAGCGTCAGATAAGCCTACCGCTACAGCCTGCATCCCGTTTACCGGTAATCTATCCGGCAGAATTAGCAGCCTCGATCACCAAAGCTAGGAAAGGGAAACCTGTAATACAGCAAGCGTCAGATAAGGCTACCGCTACAGCCTGCATCCCGTTTACCGGTAATCTATCCGGCAGAATCAGCAGCCTCGATCACCAAAGCTAGGAAAGGGAAACCTGTAATACAGAAAGCGTCAGATAAGCCTAACGCTTCAGCCTCCATCCCGTTTACCGGTAACCTATCTGGCAGAATCAGCAGAATTATTGCCAAATACAACATCAGGACCATCCACAAGCCACCTCCGAAGATTAAACATCTGTTGAGGCCAGTGAAAGACAAACTGGACTTCCCAGTTCCGGGAGTGTACTGTATTACCTGTAAATGTGGGACACCGTATATAGGACAAACCGGAAGGACCATCGCTACTAGAATAATCGAACATGAACGGAGCATTTGTTTAATGCAACCTGAGACGCTGGCAGCCCGAGAAGAAAATGAGAGTACATTACACTATTTACATCTCAGAGAAAATGTTGGAGATGTACTCCACCAGCATCTATACATGTTTGCTCTCGATGAAACTTGCGTCGCCCTATTTTACATTCGTCGATTTGAACGACATGGCCGAGGCCGCCAATTTCCCCCTTGCAGTATACTTGGTGTCATTTGACATCATGCACACTTTGTGGCAGTAGCTGAGCCAGTCCGATACAGTCCGTGAGCTCATATATGTATTTCCTACGGAGCACTCCATTATCGTCGTGCCGTAGGATTGTTTATGTGCAAAGCAGTTCATGAGTAACAAAATTTCACCGGGCTATAGTATACTAGATAGTGTAATTTCGGGACAAGTAAGACTGTTGGCAGCATTGCGTCAGTGGAGAAACAAGCATAGTTTGGCTGCACTGAATTATTCAATATGGCTACATTACGCAGTAAGTAAATAAACAAACAATAACGCTAAAAGAATGCCCTCCAACAGGAAATAGCACTAGAAAGTAAATAAATTATATTAAAAATCATGGTTGTATATAAAACATCAAAAAGTGTGAAAGAATTAGAAAAAAATGGCCGCGTCGCATATTAGAAATAAGGGCCAAAAGTTTTAGTGCATCACTGATGTGTTCTTTTGATATTATTGCAAATATGACATCTACATATCGTTGCCAGAGTTTGAACATCCAAGGGAAACCTTTGATGATCTTATTTCTAATGCACTCATGTACAGATAGGCCAAGAAGGGTGACAGGGTGTTGCCTGTTGCTAAACCTGAAGTTTGGTGGAAACATTTTGTTTGAAACTGCAAGAAATTTTGTTCTATACAACAACACTGTTTTCAACACTTCCATGAAAAGAAATTATAACTATACTGTACATAGCCTTAACATAAATTCATGCTTCCCCCTTAGATTATCCCGATATCTATGTGAACAGAGAAAGTAAAATGGAATTTATACTGACCATCGTGTGAGTGCCAGAAATGAGTTCCTTCATTGGCTGCCATGAAATCATATCGGAATGTGTTTCCTTCATGAATGGAGCACTGAGTAAGTCCAGGAACACCATCCATGTACTGCGTTCCTTTCTGGAAGACTCCATGCCAGTGTATGGCTGTTGTACGGCCAGGCAACTTATTGATAACATCTACAATTATCCTGTCCCCCAGACACACCTGTACATAACAACATAATCTGTGCTTTAGACAACTTTGTCATAAGTTTTGTTAACAAGAATATATGCATACTTATCGTGGGTCACAAAGTAATGCCTCCTATTTTTTCTCTTTTAATTGCCAAGAAAATTGAATCCAATTTACATAGCTTGAAAACTACAACATTGACGATTAATTTGTCACTATTCAATATAATCTCCGTCCTTTTCCACAGTTTTAACTAGGGCATGTATTCCAGTGTGGTAAAACACACGGTCTTGCTTACTAAGCCATTGACGCACGGACGTTTTCACAGCCTCCTCGTCTTCAAAATGGATCCCACGATGAGCTTCCTTTAGTGGCCCGAACAGATGGACGTCTGATGGTACCAGGTCAGTGAGGTTAGACTTGTCATCCCAATTTCTTAATTTCTGCAGTGGTGTAACGGCTGGTGTGTGGTCTTGCATTGTCATGCAAAAGAAGAACGTCTGCCATAGCTTTTGTTGGGCGAACTCGGCGAAGACGTGCTTTCAGCTTCTTGAGAGTTCTGACGTATTGGACAGAATTTAATGTGCATCCCTGCTCCAAAAATCAATCATAAGCACACCCTCTGCATCCCAAAACACTGTCGCCATAACTTTTCCTGCCGACCGCTGAGTTTTGAATGTTTTTCTTCGGTGACGTTGTGTGATGCCATTCTATTGACTGCCTCTTTGATTCAGGTTCAAAAAATGAACCCACGTTTCGTCTCCAGTAACAATTTTTTCCAGAAACTCCTCTCCCTCCAAATTGAAGCGCTGCAAGTGTTCGGAGGCTATTGTTCTCCTTGTTCCTTTGTTTTGGGCGGTTAACATTCTTGGTACCCAACGTGAACAAACTTTTGAGTAAGCCAGTTGTTGAATAATCGTCATCACAATTCACCTGTTGTTACCTGGCGATCACCACGAATGATGTCATCGACTCGCTGAATGTTGCATGGAGTCACTGCCGCTTCGCTTTTCATCTGTCAATGGTGTTTGCCCTTCAGCTTCGTTACAGCGACGAACCCATCGTCTAACGGTGCTGACATCCACCGTTGCATCACCATACACATTTTTTAGCCTTTCGTGAACGCGAATTGGCGTTTCACCTTCCGCAGTCAAAAATTCAATCCCAGAACGCTGTCTAATACGAATGTCGATGTCAGCCATTTTGCAAGAGGATGCAGTACTGCCACCTGTTGACTTAGTAAGCTACTACTGCAGGGGTTGGAGAAGAAGGTTTGAGGAATTATGCCAAATTCAAAGTTTTCACATAACTTACTTATTTAAGGGGAAAAAATAGGAGGCATTACTTGTTGACCCACCCTCATATTTTACAATGGTTGCTTAATTCTAATTAGTTACGACGCTTAAGCTTTGTTATTTGATTCTGTTTACTGTCCATAACCATTTGTTTTCCAGTTTATGTAAGAATTGCCAAACTTCTTACTATCTATTATCAAGTTAATTGATGGAAATTCACTATTACTTCACACTAGCCATGCAGAGGCTAAGGTTTTGGATAGATAGTCAGACTGAAAAATTCAATGCCATGGCCAGGATTTGAACCACGGATCTTCCGGTTTCCGTCCAGTCGCTCTTACCCATTAAGCTGCCATGGCCAACTGGCATCATGACAAAATTCTCCAATTGACTCACACATTTTCCTGGTAAACCACTAGAGGCTCTTGTATCTGAGATACACGTTTATGGCGACTTTTTTATAAGATCGGAGGACAGATTGTGATGCACCTATCATGTTGGCACGATACTGCATTCCCGCGACCATAACAAGTGAATGTGGTTCGCGTACTCGCATTGTATTCAAGTATTTATTTGTGTAACGTTATTTAGTGGCTGATAGCACTTTGTGTGAGTGTGAAACGTTTTAGAAATTCGTTTTATTCAGTGTATGAGTAACGAAAACTTTAACCAATAAATAATGATCATAGTTCATGAACTTCAGAAAAATGCCTTTTCAAGGCGAGCATTAGAAGAAAGGGTAGTATAAACATATTAGGGCGACCAATACCCGATCTAAAAATTGAGCAAAAGGCGAAAGGAAGTAGAAATTCTGTTTATACCATGAAGAAACATGGACGCATGGTGAGTTGCATGGACTTCTTTCCCGCACGCTGTTATTGTTCGACACGAGCCGCCGCTGAGAAGGACAAAGCTCTGTGGGCCAGTGTGCTGAGAACTCCCAGCCATTCAGACTTATGCGTTCAGATAGAGATCGGTGTGTGTAGGCTTGCGGTATACAACAAGTAGACAGAGTAGCAATGGGCTCCCCTTTGTCACCAGCTAAAGCTAATTTCTTTATGGAACACCTAGAACATGAAATACTTGCCACAGCTCCACTTAAACCATCTCATTTCTATAGATACAGAAGCCGACAGAAGTATTCGAATAATATGACATATAACATTGCACTCACTATAAATACGAGGGCTTTCAATAAAGAATGATCATAATTTGTTTACGGGCATAATTTTTCGCATTAAAATTCAATCTTATATTATTCTGTTAGCTTAACGTGAAACAAACACGCCGTAGTAGTTTCATTGTTGGCACTCCTGGTTCCCGCCTGTGAGAACCAGACATGTTCAGACATGTTCAGTATCACCTACCGCTGCAATAGAGGTAACACGCGAGGAACAATATGCGACTTTGAAATTCTGCTTTCGTCTCAACAAATCTTCAGTTGAGGCCTATACAATGTTACAAGAGGCCTATAGCCTTCCCTACAGCACAGATCGAAATTGGTTTAGAATGTTTAAATAGGGCAGACAATCAATTTCAAAGGAAGGAGGACCCGCTGCTCCAGTTACTGCTCTTACGTAAGAAAACATCAACACTGCTGCTGCCATTGTGAGAGAGGATCGACGAATTACCTTAAGATCACTTTCTGAAATACTGAACATTTCATTGGCTGCCACCCACACGTTGGTGACAGAAACATTACACATGAGACGTGTTTGTGCGCGATGGGATCCAAGACTGTTCGATTCCCGAACAAAATGACATTCGCATGCAGGTCTGTATGCAGTTAAAGTTGATGTTAGAGGAAGATCCGGAGTTTCTTTCAGACGTAATCACTGCTGATGAAACTTGGCTACATCATTTTGATCCTGAGAGCAAACAACAAAGCTCAGTGTGGAAATCTCCTTCATCACCAACCCCCAAAAAGCAAAAGTGGTTACTTCAACTGGGAAAGTTAATGTCATCTCATTCTTTCATATTCATGGAATGGTTTATCAGCATGTTGTACCCGCACACACATCAGTAACTGGAAAATACTACAGGGATGTCCTGAAAACATTGCAAGTCCATATCAGGCGCAAAAGACCACATATCCATGAAGCAGGCTGGATGCTGCACCACGATAATGCGCGGCCGCATATTGCCAATGTTTTTGCTGAATATCTTGCAAAAATCAACGTGAAGTGCATCCCTCGCCCTCACTATAGTCCGTATTAGTAGTAGATCTTCTAGTAGTAGAAGAAGTGCTATTAGTAGATCATCTAGTAGTAGAAGTAGTAGTACCAGTAGATCTACTAGTAGTAGAAGTAGTACTAGTAGTAGATCATCTAGTAGTGGAAGTAGTCAGCCCCATGTGACATTTTTCTATTCCCTAACTTGAAGAAACGCCTTCGTGGGAGACATTATCCATCATCAGAAGCAGTGGTGAAGGCTGCGGAGACGATTTTGAGGGATCTCTCAAAAATGGTTTCCAGCATGTCTTTGAAGACTGGCAGAAACGCTGGGAAAAGTACACCGCATTCAGGGGAGACTATTTTGAGAAGGACCATCAAAATTATGAGGATGAGTAAAGGTACGTTGTCAAAAAAAGGTCGTGACCATTCTTTATTGAACAGCCCTCTATATATAAAATTATAATAAAATATGTTTGCTAGATATTTCGTAATCTTCTTCTAACTGTACATTTTTCACTATCGGCATTTTACACTGCCTCCTGACATCACTAATCAGGCCAAAGAGTATCTATATTACAACAGCAACTGGGGCATTATTGTTAGCTCATGTTGGTATCTGTAATATCACAGCATATGTGTCGCAGTGCAGTAGTCTAAATGTGTACTAAAACAGTCGAAACGCGCCGTTAAATTGTCTGAAAAGTTAACAGAATAAGACTGGTTTAATGAGTTCCTAACCTCTATGGTTGGTCCAGGTATCCTTCTGTTGACAGCGAGAACTCCTCTCTCATAACCATCGCCCGTAATACACTGAGGATTGCTACAAGCCGTCACGTTTTTAGGACAATCTTCACACGAGCTGAAACAAACATTATTACATTTGGGACAATCTCATTCAACTCAACTTATAAAACTTTCTAATGTTAATTATGTAGACAGATACTCTGAACTTTATTCTTTCCTTCCTACGTTAGTCAATTTAGTTGATCACTTATGTCAGGCTACCTCACATTGCATGATTAGTATTTGGAACTTCAATGTCCATCTATGTAATTTCATTTAACTCCCAAGTTATTTATTAAATCACTGCACAATGATCTATAAGACTTATATATAGATCGTTTGATAAGTCTGTAGGAGCACGTTTGTAGGAAGGAAGACATTCGAATAACATCTTTGTTGTGCTTCAACGATGAGTAACTAAATTTCTGTACAACCATTGTATGTTTTCTAATATTTGTTATAGCCTTGCCCCGCTGACATGTATCACTCCCCGTGCAACTACCTTCCCCCTCATCCTAATTGGCCAATGCTTTCTCGCCATAGCCATAGGCGGTGCCTACCCGTCACATTTAAACCTGCAGTAAACGTCATAATAATTGCCAGGAAGATAGATAAAATCATAAAATAAGAATATGAAGGCATGCAAGAATAATGAAGTTTATAATGAAACTGAGCAAGTTGAAACTGAATGAATGAGCAATGAAACTGAAACAAGTTTATAATGAAAGGCCTTCGGCCTGTTCCACTGGGATTTTTTGAAACCAGCACACATACCTTGCAAGAATGCTTGTCTTACAGTGTTAAAAGTCTAATCACGCCATACTTGTCGCGTGTCCTTCATGCACCCAAGTCTCGTCAAGGTAATATATTATGCGATTTATATCCCGGTACAGTCCGATTGCCCTTAAATGACGTCTTCGCCATACAGCGATATCACCCCTGGATTGGTAAGTTTTCCTGTTGTCTCAATTTCATGTCGCGATGTTTCTACGGACCTAACACTCACACCTGTAAGTTCAGAGCACAGCTGTTGGACTTCTCTCACTGACAAAGACGAATTCTTCTCTGTGAGTGCTTTAAACACATGCACCACAATTCTTTTTTCGCCGCTATGTAAAGGTTTACCCTTGTGATGCTTCAGCAAAAACTGGTTGTAGATTATGTCATTATACATATAATAAGTACACGCGCAATAAACGATCAATAAAATAATTTAGCTCTCGTACTCGGCACAACACACCTTCGAATGGCGATAAAACAAAACAACGTCAGTGATAAAATTCATATAAACAAATATGTCATCACTACCGCTAAGGCATGTGCTACTGTGTCATGTGCTTGAGAACAAAGGAACCTCCTCTTTACTTCGTTTAAGAATTAACATGCATTTCAGATAAATCAACTCTGTTGCGTAATATATTTAATTCAAACAGTTAGGAAAACATAAATTTGACAATTCTCTTCCAACATATAAAGATATATCACCATGATAAATAACGAACTAATGTTTGCCGCACAAGTCTATAGTGCAACAGCGCCAATGAGAGGTGATAAGGTCACGTGATCGTTTAGAGATACGGGGCAAGCTTATGTGAAACAAGGATCAGAAGTGTGCTTAGTCATGTCCTTATTTACTTCATTTACATTTACATTTCAGTGGGATACTTCAGCAAACATGGAAAAAAGAGAAGCCAGGTCGAGAAACTAAATTAGCTGAAATCATTAACGAATTTGCAACAGAAAAAAAAAATGTTTCGAGCACTTCATGAAGCAATTCCTACTAATTTTGGTTGAGAAAAACAAATATGAAAATGAAAAAAATTTATTAGCTCTAGTTTCTATGATATACACAAGGTGGAAGTATTACATATAAACGGATTGAGAGAAAAGGACATATTTTAATTACATACATGCTAACAACAATGAAAGTGCATTTGATTTTTTAACTGGTAATTACGTGCTAAGAGTTCTAAATTTCTGGAAAAATACTTCGCAAACAGTCATGTCTGAAGAGAATCATGTGGTGGCCTAGTGACTTCGTCGTCTTTTAGCTTGCCTCTTGTGATGGAGTTCCGCAGAATCCCTATACAAAGACCAACATTACTTCATTCTAACGATCCTGATATCTTTGTTCCATAACAGAAATGTCCTGATGGAATCTCTCCCCATGTTCATCACTAACAGCTCCACAACTAGGAGGAAAAAAGTCTAGGTGGGTGTGGATCTTAAGGGACATGTTGCATCCAAGGTTATGATATTTTTGCAGGAGCACTGTCACCAAATGCTTGTAGTTGTCATCTCTTTTGTTGCCTAAAAATCCATGAACAACACCCTTGAAGGCTTCCCAAGCTTCCTTTTTTCCCCTCCAAAATTTGGTCAAATGCAGGATCCTTTACAAGTTCTCTTATTTGTGGTCCGACAAAAATGCCTTCCGTAACTTTTGCATCACTTAATTTCCAAACTTTCTCTCTGATTGTGTTTTGTTATTTGACAGGTGTGCCAACTCCCCCCCCCCCAAATTAAAAATGTTCATTCTAAAAATTAATTGTCACTTTATCCTCAAAACAAGAGCTAATCTATAATTTTATAGTGATTTTTGAATTCAGCAGATGGAAATAGATGTAAATTCAATATTTTTAAGCCCGAAACATTTTCATTGTTGTCCAGTGCTATTAATCAACTAAATCTTGTTTTTACGGGACATAGAATGGGTTTTTTATTTGAAAGGCTTCAGAGGTGCATTATTGTTTTTAGTAATATGGCCGCAGATGAGTAAATATGTAGTAAAATTCCTGCTTTGGCATTTTGTCTAGTAAGAGTCTTCAGATATTTAAGAAATTAATTTTATTATTTGGATATTATTTTATATTCAATGAGGAAATGTTATAATCCGCGTTATAATTTCTTGGGTTTTGCCACAATGAGCCTATTTAAATAATGAAGTCAGCCAGAGACAAACCCATATGTACTATAGAAGAATTTGTAGGTTTTACATAATGATCTAAACAGATGTGCAATTACGAATGTCTCATAGGTCATTTGTTTTCTCTGTGCAACCGGTTTCAATGCCTCTCGGCCGTGCGTTTCTTATCTATGACTTGTTTGGATGTAGGGAGAGGGTCGGTCACAAACTGTATAGAGAACGGAGATGCCTAAACTAGGAGTGTAATGCTTCAATACTTACTATCCCATTGTGTTGTAGAGTTCGACAGTCCATTCGTAGTAGCATATCCTTGGCGCTTCGCCAAATACACATGTTCTGGCGCAAAATTCACGACTCAGAAATTGATCTGCTGTGACGGAGTCAGGTTGAAGGTAAGGTTTCAGATACACTGAAAGCATTCCAATGTGAACTAAGCTTCAACAATACATACTTACATACAACAACTTTTATTTTTAAAGAAATAAACAAAAATTAAAACTTCCTTACTTAAAAGAAAACTTATAAACAAATATTAACTCTTTAGATCTGTTTGATATTGAACACTATGTACACTCAGCTGTAGAAGTTACAAAATCTGAAACAAATGACACTAGAAATAATAAATGTAAGATATCCGGCCAGTGAATGGCTACTGACGGTTCCAGCTTATCAAATAATGGCGGTACTGGCGCTGGTGTAATATGCCCACTCTCCTCTTTCTTCAAAAGATTAAGTATAAACTGTACAAATTTTGATGGAGACATTTTGACATTACTTCTCATCTTACAGAATTATCTATATCAAATAAATACATTTAAAAAGTTGCATTATCATCTGAATGTAAAGCATCTATATTCATTGGGTTTATTTATTGTGTTTCTTTTGTTTAGCAATGCTGTTTTCATGATGCCATGGTTAGTGTTCCGTACATTGTGAGCATGTAGCAGTCTTCATTTGTTAATAAATCTCAAAAAGGAGATAACAAAGTTTGAACTTAGAGTACTTGTAAACAAGATTATAAAGTCGCTGTCACAGCTCGAAGAATATGTGAAGTGGAAGTAGAAGGGGTCGTTTGTGAGCGTGGGGCACAGCGATGGTTCCAACGTTTTAACAATGGAGACGAAAGCACTAAATATTTACCACGTTCTGGAAGATCCAAAGAATTGAATATTGAGGATACGCGACAAGTTTTGTGAGAAAATCAGCAAAAACTACACGTAGGTTTTTAGAAGAAGTTGGTGTATCAAAAGATATCATAGGTCGCCACATTAAGACATTTGGAAAATCATACAGAAGCTGTAGACCTGTACCTCATGAACTGACACCTCAAAAGACTGAACGTAGAGTGGATATCTGACGTCAGCTTATCCATAATACCATGGATGATACATTTGTCAGTAGAATTGTCACTTGTGTTGAAAAATGGGTATATTACCGAAACCCTGGTGCCTCCAAACAGTGGCTTGATCCCCGCCAACCTGCCAAACTCATTGTTCGTTCCCAAAGTAATGTGTGTCTGAAGTTGTGATTCACTGGGAGTTCGTTCCAAACGAACGGGCGATTGATGTGCATCTTTATTCTCAACAACTACAACGAGTTCATGAAACTTTGATACAGAGATACCCAGCATTAGTTAACCGTAATAGAGTTATATTACAACAGGACAATGCAACACCACATACTGCAGGAATAACTATGGAAAAAATTAATACTATAATAGTTTAAGAGTTAAAATTTAAATAAATAATTAATTTTACTATTAGTACTTCATTAAGAGAATAATGACTTTTATCAAATTTAATCGGTATGTAGTATACGAATATTTGTACACTGTTTAGTATCTGTTTTAAGGTCGTGTCTACTTATCATTAGTTCTGGTGTTTGTCGTGATTGTTTGAAACGACTCAGGAGCTTTCGTCACGCTGTGTCGATGTGTGTACACCTTAAGTTACCCCAGAGATAGAAATCGCAGAGGTTTAGGCCGGGCTACAAGTCCCTGCGAATAAACACACTTTCAATTGTTCTTATTGAAAGACTGCCTAGATGAGCAGAGTCTTGTTGAAAAATGGCAAAATTATACTCCCTGTCTGTTAATTCAGGAGAAGTGTATTCGAGCGTCAACTGTTGACTGGAATATGTTGGGCTTCAACTGTTTTCAACGTAAACTACGTCGAGTGATGGAGGTACCAACGGCATCTCCTTTAATAACTGGGTAAGTAAAATATTTAACAATACTTTTAAAAATATTGTATGGTTTGTATAATACCGGCAACGAGGAATACACGGTTCCCAAGTTTTTGGGTCTCTCTGTATTACCATGTCTTACATAAAACCTGTAACAAAACAGTTTGTTTCAAAAGTCAGTTACTTCGAAGCAACTCAGTATATCTAAGGTAAGGGATATCGGAGGAGATTTAATGCATATGTCCCACATAGCGACAGTTTGAACCTTCTAGAAACTGCCTAGTATCAATAGCGAGATGTGACTTTGAAAACGAGGGAAGCTCCAAATAATAATTTTCATTAAAATAAGAGAGAATAATGTCTCAAAGAACTAAGAATACTCTTTAGTACTCTTTCTATTGTACAGTCACACGTAGGTCCAGTAGCGGGGCGTGACTTTCAAAGTGAAGGAAGCTCCAAATAATAATTTTCATTAAAATAAGAGAGAATAATGTCTCAAAGAACTAAGAATACTCTTTAGTACTCTTTCTATTGTACAGTCACACATAGGTCCAGTAGCGAGGCGTGACTTTCAAAGCGAGGGAAGCTCCAAATAATAATTTTCATTAAAATAAGAGAGAATAATGACTCAAAAAACTAAGGCTACTCTTTAGTACTCTTTCTATTGTACAGTCACACATAGGTCCAGTAGCGAGATGTGACTTTCAAAGCGAGGGAAGCTCCAAATAATAATTTTCATTAAAATAAGAGAGAATAATGACTCAAAAAACTAAGGCTACTTTTTAGTACTCTTTCTATTGTACAGTCACACGTAGGTCTAGTAGCGAGGCGTGACTTTCAAAGCGAGGGAAGCTCCAAATAATAATTTTCATTAAAATAAGAGAGAATAATGACTCAAAGAACTAAGGCTACTCTTTAGTACTCTTTCTATTGTACAGCCACACGTAGGTCCAGTAGCGAGACGTGACTTTCAAAGCGAGGGAAGCTCCAAATAATAATTCTCATTAAAATAAGAGAGAATAATGACTAAAAGAACTAATGCTACTCTTTAGTACCCTTCCTATTGTACAGTCACACGTAGGTCCAGTAGCAAGGTGTGACTTTCAAAGTGAGGGAAGCTCCAAATAATAATTTTCATTGAAATAAGAGAGAATAATGACTAAAAGAACTAATGCTACTCTTTAGTACCCTTCCTATTGCACAGTCACACGTAGGTCCAGTAGCGAGGCGTGACTTTCAAAGTGAGGGAAGCTCCAAATAATAATGTTCATTAAAATAAGAGAGAATAATGACTCAAAGCACTAAGGCTACCCTTTAGTACACTTTCTATTGTACAGTCACACGTAGGTCCAGTAGTGAGGCGTGACTTTCAAAGCGAGGGAAGCTCCAAATAATAATGTTCATTAAAATAAGAGAGAATAATGACTCAAAGAACTAAGGCTACTCTTTAGTACTCTTTCTATTGTACAGTCACACGTAGGTCCAGTAGCGAGGCGTGACTTTCAAAGTGAGGGAAGCTCCAAATAATAATTTTCATTAAAATAAGAGAGAATAATGTCTCAAAGAACTAAGAATACTCTTTAGTACTCTTTCTATTGTACAGTCACACATAGGTCCAGTAGCGAGGCATGACTTTCAAAGCGAGGGAAGCTCCAAATAATAATTTTCATTAAAATAAGAGAGAATAATGACTCAAAGCACTAAGGCTACTCTTTAGTACTCTTTCTATTGTACAGTCACACATAGGTCCAGTAGCGAGGCGTGACTTTCAAAGCGAGGGAAGCTCCAAATAATAATTTTCATTAAAATAAGAGAGAATAATGACTCGACGAACTAAGGCTACTCTTTAGTACTCTTTCTATTGTACAGTCACATGTAGGTGTAGTAGCGAGGCGTGACTTTCAAAGCGAGGGAAGCTCCAAATAATAATTTTCATTAAAATAAGAGAGAATAATGACTCAAAAAACTAAGGCTACTCTTTAGTACTCTTTCTATTGTACAGTCACACATAGGTCCAGTAGCGAGGCGTGACTTTCAAAGCGAGGGAAGCTCCAAATAATAATTTTAATTAAAATAAGAGAGAATAATGACTCAAAGAACTAAGGCTACTCTTTAGTACTCTTTCTATTGTACAGTCACACGTAGGTCCAGTAGCGAGTCGTGACTTTCAAAGCGAGGGAAGCTCCAAATAATAATTTTCATTAAAATAAGAGAGAATAATGACTCAAAAAACTAAGGCTCCTCTTTAGTACCCTTTCTATTGTACAGTCACACGTAGGTCCAGTAGCGAGGCGTGACTTTCAAAGCGAGGGAAGCTCCAAATAGTAATTTTCATTAAAATAAGAGAAAATAATGACTCAAAGAACTAAGGCTACTCTTTAGTACTCTTTCTATTGTACAGCCACACGTAGGTCCAGTAGCGAGACGTGACTTTCAAAGCGAGGGAAGCTCCAAATAATAATTTTCATTAAAATAAGAGAGAATAATGACTCAAAGAACTAAGGCTACTCTTTAGTACTCTTTCCATTGTACAGTCACACGTTGGTCCAGTAGCGAGGCGTGACTTTCAAAGCGAGGGAAGCTCCAAATAATAATGTTCATTAAAATAAGAGAGAATAATGACTAAAAGAACTAATGCTACTCTTTAGTACCCTTCCTATTGTACAGTCACACGTAGGTCCAGTAGCGAGGCGTGACTTTCAAAGTGAGGGAAGCTCCAAATAATAATGTTCATTAAAATAAGAGAGAATAATGACTCAAAGCACTAAGGCTACTCTTTAGTACCCTTTCTATTGTACAGTCACACGTAGGTCCAGTAGTGAGGCGTGACTTTCAAAGCGAGGGAAGCTCCAAATAATAATGTTCATTAAAATAAGAGAGAATAATGACTCAAAGCACTAAGGCTACTCTTTAGTACTCTTTCTATTGTACAGTCACACGTAGGTCCAGTAGCGAGGCGTGACTTTCAAAGTGAGGGAAGCTCCAAATAATAATGTTCATTAAAATAGGAGAGAATAATGACTCAAAGAACTAAGGCTACTCTTTAGTACCCTTTCTATTGTACAGTCACACGTAGGTCCAGTAGCGAGGCGTGACTTTCAAAGTGAGGGAAGCTCCAAATAATAATGTTCATTAAAATAAGAGAGAATAATGACTCAAAGCACTAAGGCTACTCTTTAGTACTCTTTCTATTGTACAGTCACACGTAGGTTCAGTAGCGAGGCGTGACTTTCAAAGTGAGGGAAGCTCCAAATAATAATGTTCATTAAAATAAGAGAGAATAATGACTCAAGGAACTAAGGCTACTCTTTAGTACTCTTTCTATTGTACAGTCACACGTAGGTCCAGTACCGAGGCGTGACTTTCAAAGCGAGGGAAGCTCCAAATAATAATGTTCATTAAAATAAGAGAGAATAATGACTCAAAGCACTAAGGCTACTCTTTAGTACTCTTTCTATTGTACAGTCACACGTAGGTTCAGTAGCGAGGCGTGACTTTCAAAGTGAGGGAAGCTCCAAATAATAATGTTCATTAAAATAAGAGAGAATAATGACTCAAAAAACTAAGGCTACTTTTTAGTACTCTTTCTATTGTACATCAGACGTAGGTCCAGTAGCGAGATGTGACTTTCAAAGCGAGGGAAGCTCCAAATAATAATGTTCATTAAAATAAGAGAGCATAATCACTCAAAGAACTAAGGCTACTCTTTACTACTCTTTCTATTGTACAGTCACACGTAGCCCCTGCTGATACTACAAGCTTCCCCTCTGCACTGAGACGTTCTCTGGCCCACAGCGCGTGAACTGTTAGACTAAAATGGAGAAAGTATGCAATTCACACCCTTGGCTAATAATTTAAAACGACACAAGAATTTTCTATTTGTCACGGATCTTTGTAAAATGCTATTGCTAATGGTATTGAAATATACTTCAAGTTTGCTCAAGTTTTTCTCGGAAGCAAGCTAGGTGAATTGACGAATCCGACAGAATCAGCAGAATTCAGGACCATTCACAAGCCACCTCCGAAAATTATCAATCTGTTGAGACCAGTGAAAGACAAACTGGACTTTCAACTTCCGGCAGTGTACCGCATTCCCTGTGAATGTGGGACACCGTATATAGGAGAAATCGTAAGGACCATCGCTACTAGAATAAACGAACATGAACGGAGCATTCGTTTAATGCAACCTGAGAAGTCTAGGCTGGCAGAGCATTGTTCTGATAACGACCATAGAGCCAATTTTCGGGAGACGACACAGCAGTTACTAGGAGCGGTGAGTTAAGGAGGCTTTGGCCATTTCCTCCGAGAGGAGCACGCTTAGTCCTGATGCTGGATTTCAGTTCAGTTTCCTCTTGGAAACCGGCACTAAAATGGCAATCCGTCGACTTATGAAGCACAGATCACTACAGCTTGATAATCAAGTTAAGTAGTTACATTTCTTTGACTCAATTAATTTTCTGTACTCACGCCATCTCCTGACCTGACACTTAATTGACTGAAAACAGTCTTTTGTTCAGTAATGCGAATACTGATAGTATTTTGTCTTTGTTTATATTTGTGTTATATCCAGTATTTCATTTGTGGTTATACGAGGGCGGTTCAATAAATAATGATCATAATCTTTTGCGGTCGTAGTTTTTCCCACTAAAATTTAATCTTATTATATTCTGTTAGCTTAATGTGAAACAAACACGCCGTAGTAGTTTCATTGTTGGTACTCCTTGTTCCTGCCTGTAAGAACCAGGTAAGTTCAGACATGTTCAGTATCGCCTACCGCTGCAATGGAGGTAACACGCAAGGAACAATATCCGACTTTGAAATTCTGCTTTCGTCTCAACAAATCTTCGCTTGAGGCCTATACAATGTTACAGGAGGCCTATGCAGAGTCTGTTCTTCCCTACAGCACAGCTCAAAGGTGGTTTAAAATGTTTAAAGAGAGGAGACAGTCAATTTGAAAGTAAGGTGGACCCGGTGCTCCAGTTACTGCTCTTACGGAAGAAAACATCAACACTGCTGCTGCCATTGTAAGAGAGGATCGGTGAATTACCTTAAGATCACTTTCTGAAATACTGAACATTTCATTGGGCGCCACCCACACGTTGGCGACAGAAACATTACACATGAGACGTGTTTGTGCGCGATGGGATCCAGGACTGTTGATTCCCGAACAAAAGGACATTCGCATGCAGGTGTGCATGCAGTTAAAGTTGATGTAAGAGGAAGATCCGGAGTTTCTTTCAAACCTAATCACTGCTGATGAAACTTGGCTACATCATTTTGATCCTGAGAGCAAACAGCAAAGCTCAGTGTGGAAATCTCCTTCATCACCAACTCCCAAAAACGCAAAAGTGGTTGCTTCTGCTGGGAAAGATATGGTCATCTCATTCTTTGATATTCATGGAATGGTTTATCAGCATGTTGTACTTGCAGACACATCAGTAACTGGACAATACTACAGTGATGTCCTAAAATATTGCAAGTCCATATCAGGCACAAAAGACCACATTTCCGTGAAGCAGGCTGGATGCTGCACCACGATAATGCGCGGCCGCATATTGTCAATGTTGTTGCTTAATATCTTGCAAAAATCAACGTGAAGTACATCCCTCACCTTCCCTATAGCCCGAATTTAGCCTCATGTGACTTTTTTCTATTCCCTAACTTGAAGAAACGCCTTCGTGGGAGGCATTATCCATCATCACAAGCAGTGGTGAATGCTGCGGAGGCGATTTTGAAGGATCTCTCAAAAATGGTTTGTAGCATGCCTCTGAAGACTGGCAGAAATGCTGGGACAAGTACATCGCATTCAGGGGAGACTATTTTGAGAAGGACCATCAAAATTATGAGAATGAGTAAGGGTACGTTGTGTAAAACAGATTGTGATCATTCTTTATTGGACAGCCCTCGTAACATTTAAAAATATCGTGATGATGGGAGAGATGCACACTCCCGAAACGTCGATTGCTATTCGTCTTTTCGCCTGGCTTGCTTCCCGAGAACAACGTGAACATAGTCGTCGCCAGGAAAGCTTCAGGTATTATTATACTTAAAGTTGTATTTAAAAGCGCCACATAAAACAAAAACTAATCGTTTCTTCACACGCTACAGAGAGTTCACGTGACAATCGACTATCGAAGAGCCGCGATTTTTTCCGGAAACCTAGGAGGTTGGTATTCAAGGTTAGGAATGCGCAAATACAGTATTGAATGGGCTCACTTGAATCTAAGCAGCTGTTTGTCCGCAGCATTGCCGATGAGAATGTATCCAGAGAAAATAAAATATTGTTCGGCATGAATGTTCTTATTTTTCTTCTTTTTCTGTTGAAATTCTTGGGAAATCGGCTCTTCCAGCGTTTCATTGGACACTTCGCCACTCCCTCGGTATATCCAGTAGCTTGTATGTTTTATAGAGGTCATCCGTTTTATCTTCCATGCAACGTAGACATTAACAAAAGCCGAAAAATGTTGAGGAATAGAATAAAGTGGAGATAGAGGGATATAAGTAACTTAGCGTCCATGGGTCAGGAAGTCCGGTCCGTTAATGATAAACGCTGCGCTGTGACAGTTTGATGTGACGTTAACATAATAGCTGTCATGTTTTTGTCATGCTCAGTTCGACATTCTGGCACCGAACGTTCATCTCCCTGCCAAAACACTGCCATCTCTAATACTTCTTTACCGCGCGGTTTCTTGCGAACTCAGTCCTACCACTCCATTAAAACAAATTGAATTCTTTAAGTACTGTTGTCCTCAGCTTTCCTTTTTATATTTGGCGAGAAAGACAACTTAATTATCCTGGGAAATTCCGCAGTGTTTAGTTGCCAGTTCTACTGATTGGTTACACCATTGTTCTTAAAACGGAATTAATATATTCATTTTGACACACACACGACTGGACATTGAAGATCTAAATGTCAGAGCTTCGGTCTCAAGTCAGATCAGGGCTAGGCCCTCTACTGGCAGTGGAGTGTTTTGTAAAGAAGGATAATATACGGCAGAAGATGAGGTTGGAGTTATGTATAAGCCATCTGATGTGTCATTTTATGTGTCTAGAAGCAGTCTCGGGCGTTTGTAGCGCTCTCCAGGATCGATGTCGTACTCGCCTAGACCGCGGATGAGGGAGATGAAGTTGTGGGAGAGGTTTTGATAGAAGGAACGTGAAAGGGTATGGATGTAGTCTGTTATTGTGGGGATACGTAGGTCACGTCGGATAACTAGATTGGGGATGTACCAAGAGGAGTCTGTGGCAATGCGGAGAAATCGGGATTGTGTAGGTGAGACTTGGCTGCTACTCCCCATATACCACTGGCCGGAGTACTTGTTTATACAGGAGCAGTTTTGTAGGCAGAGACATGACTGTTCGTCGGTTATAGAGAGGGTAGAGCATACTCATTCCTTCGCTAACTTTATTAGCCACATATGTAATGTGGTCTCTCCACGTCAATTTGATGTTGAGTGGAACACCAAGATACTTAACGTAAGTTTTCCAATGGACGTCCTCACCAGCTACTCGAATTGGTGGAAGATCCGCTACTCGTCTTCGAGAGAAGGTGATGGCCTGGCTCTTCTGTGGGTGCACGCGTAGGCGCCAACGTTTGAACCAGGTGGTGAGGAGAATTGTTGAATCCTGCGAGTACACAGGTTGAGCTCTGATGATGTGGAGGTGACAGCAGTATCGTCAGCAAAGAAATACAGCGAGCAGCGTGGCAGGGATGGTAGGGTGTTGATGTATAGACGGAAGAGAGTGGGTGCCAGGACACTATCTTGGGGAACGCCAGCTTTAATGGGATGGGATGAGGATAAGATTCCGTCTTGGGAGACAGCAAAGGTTCTGTCAGTGAGGTAGGAGTGAATGAGATGAATTAAGTAGGAAGGGGTTTGGTAGGTGAAGAGACGGGAGAGTAAACCTTCGTGTCATACGTTGTCGAATGCTCTGGTGATATCTAGGAGTAGTGCTGAAACAAACTGCTTCCTGTTAAAGGCTGTGTAAACATCATCGACCAGACGAAGTAGTTGGTGTTGAGTGGAATGCTGAGAGCGAAAGCCAAATTGCTCCGCTCTGACAATATTGTGTCGATTCAGGTAGTCCTTAGTCGACTTAGAATAAGTTTTTTCCATCAGTTTACTCAGTGTTGGAAGCAAACTGATGGGTCTGTAGCTCTCCGGGGACGTTCCGTCTTTCCCAGGTTTGCAGATAGCGATAATCTTTGCGTGCTTCCAGGCCTTGGGGAAGTAGCCAAGTTTGAGGATTGCATTAAAGAGAAAGGTTAATGCTTTCCCCCAAGGGAATGGTAGTACCTTTAGCGCCGCGTTCGCTATGTTGTCAAAGCTGGTCGACTTGAATGGTTGGTGATGTGGCATTGCACTTCAGCTACGGAAATGGAGGGATTCATTTTGCTGTACAAGGATAGTTCAATAAGTTCTCGTGTTTCTAACTAGTTGGTATTACTAAGGCAAGCTACTGTTACCATTCTGTACCGTCATTTGTTACACGAAAGTAAATGAAGTCGATAGTGCTAATTTCCTAAGCGTAATCACGGACAAACATTTGACGAGCGACAGAATATTTATCATATCTGTAGTAAGTTGAGCTCAGGATTATTTGCAATGAAAAAGCTAAAGAATCTGGTGGAATTTAAGACACATTTAACATATGGGATAACAGTTTGGGGACATTGTACTAACAGAGTATTCCTGCTACATAAAGCAACAGTAAGATTAATTCTGGGTTGGAACTATCAGATTCTTGTAGACAAGCTTTTGTATTTTGACAAAACAAATCACGAACAAACATTGAGCTGTGAGCATTGTGGTAACTCATTTCACATGAGCTGTTTTGTCAAACCTTTCTGAAGGCGATTTGGGAAACCATTTTCTTTACTTCCTCCTTATTGTCGTCAATAAATCATGTACTAGGGCCTTTAGAGGGATCTCAACTCTCTTTGAAACGTTTCTACCACTTATAAACTATTGTCTTACTCTCATAGGAGTTTTACACAGTCATTTCAAATACGTTATTTCATTTAACAAGCTACATTTATTCCAAATTAGGTATAACTCGACGATCCTCGAAAATACACATGACCTTTACGAGTGTCAACTGTAAACCAAATATTGAAAACAGCTGAACATACACACATACATCAGGAACACGTGTACCACAGAATAACAAAATTGAAAATCGGATTTCGCCCGCGTAATTAATAATTTCCGTTATTTTTCTGATCACAACTCATATTGTGTTCAGAAGAGAGACAAACATTGACAATATTAGTTCCATAGTGTAAAATGAAATATGGAGTGTAAATACAGTAGACAGCAAGGAAAAAAATCACATATTTGCATGTATTTTTTCGAGTTTTTCATCCATTCCCTTGATCAGGCCTGGCTGTGACAATATCATACGTACAAATCCAAAACTGAGGTCAGGTTATTTAATATTTAAAAGGAAAGCAGTTTCTTACCTGGAGTTTGAGCAGCAACAAACTTGAAGATTAAGGTTGCTAGCAACAGTAGAGCGACCATTGTTGGAATAGGTCTGAAACAAATCAAATTATATACTCAAATATCTGACTTGCTATTAGGTTCTATTGTTCATCTGGACTGTTTATAATATTTAATTATTTACGTTACTATCTGGATATAAGCGCCATTATTGGTTTGTGCGGTTCCGAAAGAACGATGCATAAGTCCAGGATGTGAAGTTCATATACAGAATTTGATGCTTGTCTAATTTGTTGTTCTGTTTAGAAGTATAAACTTAATTATACAATTAAGTCAGTGAACACGTGTAACCAACATTGATTCAAAAACAAAATGTCACTTACATACCAAAATAGCTAGTTGCGCATCTTCCAAGGATATGACAATAAGATTTTTAATAATACTCTCCATCCCAGACCTCGCCCTTGAGTGGAACATATTCGAAAATATAATTTTCACCAAAACGGCTCTAACATTTTTAAACTACCACATGTTAAAGGTATTTTCTTGACTAACAAATGTATATCTTCAATTTTCTCTGAATGTGCAGTTTTAAAATATTTGACTATCACTTAAAGTCTACTGTATTCCCATATTCCCCTGTACCTTCACTTTTATCTCTTGGACGTACAAAGAGAACGGAATTTCAAAGACGTCACCTAGACAACCAGCTCTAAAACATTTGACTATCACTTAAAGTCTACTGTATTCCCATATTCCCTTGTACCTTCATTTTTTTTCTCTTAGAAATACAAAGAGAACGGAATTTCAAAGACTTCGCCTAGACAACCAGTTTTAAAACATTTGACTATCACTTAAAGTCTACTGTATTCCCATATTCCCCTGTACCTTCATTTTTTTCTCTTAGAAATACAAAGAGAACGGAATTTCAAAGACGTCACGTAGACAACCAGTTTTAAAACATTTGACTACCACTTAAAGTCTACTGTATACACATATTCCCTTGTACCTACGTTTTTTATCTCTTGGACATACAAAGAGAACGGAATTTCAAAGACGTCACCTAGACAACCCGTTTTAAAACATTTGACAATCACATAAAGTCTACTGTATTCCCATATTCCCTTGTACCTACATTTTTTTTCTCTTAGAAGTACAAAGAGAACGGAATTTCAAAGACGTCGCCTAGACAACCAGTTTTAAAACATTTGACTACCACTTAAAGTCTACTGTATACCCATATTCCCTTGTACCTACGTTTTATATCTCCTGGACATACAAAGAGAACGGAATTTCAATGACGTCACCTAGACAACCCGTTTTAAAACATTTGACAATCACATAAAGTCTATTGTATTCCCATATTCCCTTGTACCTTCATTTTTTATATCTTGAACATACAAAGAGAACGGAATTACAAAGACGTCAACTAGACAACCAGTTTTAAAACATTTGACTATCACTTAAAGTCTACTGTATTCACATATTCCCTTGTACCTTCAGTTTTTATCTCTTGTACGTACAAAGAGAACGGAATTACAAAGACGTCGCCTAGACAACCAGTTTTAAAACATTTGACTTCCACTTAAAGTCTACTGTAATCCCATATTCCCTTGTACCTACATTTTTTATGTCTTGAACATACAAAGAGAACGGAATTTCAAATATATCACCTATACAACCAGTTTTAAAACATTTGACTATTACTTAAAGTCTACTGTATTTCCTTATGCCATTGCACCTTCATTTTTTATTTCTTAGATATACAAAGAGAACGGAATTTCAAAGACGTCACCTAGACAACCATGTTTTAAAACATTTTTCTATCCCTTGAAGTCTACTGTATTCCCTTATATAGATTGGTATGTGATTCCAAAACTTTAGATTATTTTATAATGTTTTTATCTTTCATTAGAACATTCATAAAGAATAAAATTGTGAAAATGTAGGTCTCACTTTGAACTTCAGAAACATTTAGAAAAACCAGGAGATATATTACGAGTTTCCTATTTTCGCCTACTTACATTATTCAGCTGTAACAATTACGGCCGGGTAAATGTAATTTGTATTTACCTATTTACGTATGGATGTGGAAGATGTGCTGTTCTGCTTTCATTAATCCTAAGGAATGAAGTCGACCTTCGACATTGAGTTATATACCTGGCAAATCTATTATTTGGTGTCACGCAATGATTGACAGTCACAAGCAGGATGCCTGCTACAACAATAATACAACAATAGCTCTGAACGTCATTATGTCGTGTCTGACGAACAGAACATCTCTCAGAGATCTAGCTACACATTTTCCTGTTTATCCCGCCGCTTGTCTTCTTAATGGGCTTTGAAATTAAGGCCGTAACAGCAGGAAAATGGAAATGTATATACAGACATAACTACAGTAAAATGTTTTCAAAGATTGCCGACATACCATGGCTTCGAATTTCAATTGTCTTTGCATAACCAAGAGATAAAAAGGTGAATAACGATATCTTGTTTGACAAAAGCTTTAAGTATTGTAAAATTCAGAACAAATATCAACGAATATCTAGGTATTATACTTGCATAAATTGTTGGTCCTTTAGAAGATCTACATTTTTGTTGCAATAACCTTTTCCCTTAGGCTCCTATTCATATATATCTTTTTGGTCTAGAATATCTTCCGAATTACTTGGTCTGCGCAAAAGGTGGTCTAACTTTTTGACATTTCTATTCGAGACAATGCTTCTGTGCATGCATGAGTTCCATAGAGTAGTAAACAAACAACAGTTGCCTACAAGTTTATAAATCCTTATGGCAGATAAACAGCTGTTTCTTAATGATCAACAGCATTCTAAAAGATGAATGTCTGGTAACTCTAAGCTCTATGTACCCTGTACTTATTTGAACATCATTTCATTCATCGTCCGATATGACTTAACGTTGGAGGTTTTCTCCTATCCTGAAAGATGAATGTCTGGTAACTCTAAGCTCTATGTACCCTGTACTTATTTGAACATCATTTCATTCATCGTCCGATATGACTTAACGTTGGAGGTTTTCTCCTATCCTGAAAGATGAATGTCTGGTAACTCTAAGCTCTATGTACCCTGTACTTATTTGAACATCATTTCATTCATCGTCCGATATGACTTAACGTTGGAGGTTTTCTCTTATCCTGAAAGACGAATGTCTGGTAACTCTAAGCTCTATGCACCCTGTACTTATTTGAACATCATTTCATTCATCGTCCGATATGACTTAACGTTGGAGGTTTTCTCCTATCCTGAAAGATGAATGTCTGGTAACTCTAAGCTCTATGTACCCTGTACTTATTTGAACATCATTTCATTCATCGTCCGATATGACTTAACGTTGGAGGTTTTCTCTTATCCTGAAAGATGAATGTCTGGTTACTCTAAGCTCTATGTACCCTGTACTTATTTGAACATCATTTCATTCATCGTCCGATATGACTTAACGTTGGAGGTTTTCTCCTATCCTGAAAGATGAATGTCTGGTAACTCTAAGCTCTATGTACCCTGTACTTATTTGAACATCATTTCATTCATCGTCCGATATGACTTAACGTTGGAGGTTTTCTCTTATCCTGAAAGATGAATGTCTGGTAACTCTAAGCTCTATGTACCCTGTACTTATTTGAACATCATTTCATTCATCGTCCGATATGACTTAACGTTGGAGGTTTTCTCTTATCCTGAAAGATGAATGTCTGGTAACTCTAAGCTCTATGTACCCTGTACTTATTTGAACATCATTTAATTCATCGTCCAATATGACTTAACGTAGGAGGTTTTCTCCTATCCCGAAAGATGAATGTCTGGTAACTCTAAGCTCTATGTACCCTGTACTTATTTGAACATCATTTCATTCATCGTCTGATATGACTTAACGTTGTAGGTTTTCTCTTATCCTGAAAGATGAATGTCTGGTAACTCTAAGCTCTATGTACCCTGTACTTATTTGAACATCATTTCATTCATCGTCCGATATGACTTAACGTTGGAGGTTTTCTCTTATCCCGAAAGATGAATGTCTGGTAGCTCTAAGCTCTATGTACCCTGTACTTATTTGAACATCATTTCATACATCGTCCGATATGACTTAACGTTGGAGGTTTTCTCTTATCCTGAAAGATGAATGTCTGGTAACTCTAAGCTCTATGTATCCTGTACTTATTTGAACATCATTTCATTCATCGTCTGATATGACTTACCGTTGGAGGTTTTCTCTTATCCTGAAAGACGAATGTCTGGTAACTCTAAGCTCTATGTACCCTGTACTCATTTGAACATCATTTCATTCATCGTCCGATATGACTTAACGTTGGAGGTTTTCTGTTATCCTGAAAGATGAATGTCTGGTAACTCTAAGCTCTATGTACCCTGTACTTATTTGAATATCATTTCATTCATCGTCCGATATGACTTAACGTTGTAGGTTTTCTCTTATCCTGAAAGATGAATGTCTGGTAACTCTAAGCTCTATGTACCCTGTACTTATTTGAATATCATTTCATTCATCGTCCGATATGACTTAACGTTGGAGGTTTTCTCTTATCCTGAAAGATGAATGTCTGATAACTCTAATCTCTATGTACCCTGTACTCATTTGAACATCATTTCATTCATCGTCCGATATGACTTAACGTTGGAGGTTTTCTGTTATCCTGAAAGATGAATGTCTGATAACTCTAAGCTCTATGTACCCTGTACTTATTTGAACATCATTTCAGTCATCGTCCGATATGACTTAACGTTGGAGGTTTTCCCTTATCCTGAAAGATGAATGTCTGGTATCTCTAAGCTCTATGTACCCTGTACTTATTTGAACATCATTTCATTCATCGTCCGATATGACTTAACGTTGGAGGTTTTCTCTTATCCTGGAAGATGAATGTTTGGTAACTCTAAGCTCTATGTACCCTGTACTTATTTGAATATCATTTCATTCATCGTCCGATATGACTTAACGTTGGAGGCTTTCTGTTATCCTGAAAAATGAATGTCTGATAACTCTAAGCCCTATGTACCCTGTACTCATTTGAACATCATTTCATTCATCGTCCTATATGACTTAACGTTGGAGGTTTTCTCTTATCCTGAAAGATGAATGTCTGATAACTCTAAGCTCTATGTACCCTGTACTCATTTGAACATCATTTCATTCATCGTCCGATATGACTTAACGTTGGAGGTTTTCTGTTGTCCTGAAAGATGAATGTCTGGTAACTCTAAGCTCTATGTACCCTGTACTTATCTGAATATCATTTCATTCATCGTCCGATATGACTTAACGTTGGAGGTTTTCTCTTATCCTGAAATATGAATGTCTAGTAACTCTAAGCTCTATGTACCCTGTACTTATTTGAACATCATTTCATTCATCATCCGATATGACTTAACGTTGGAGGTTTTCTCTTATCCTGAAAGATGAACGTCTGATAACTCTAAACCCTATGTACCCTGTACTCATTTGAACATCATTTCATTTATCGTCTGATGTGATATAACTTTGGAGGTCATTAATTTAAAAAAATCTCTATTGTTTGAAAATTTCTAGCTACTTAAGACCTGAAACATTTTGTTTTGGAAGCTACTAATAGGAATTTTAAAACCGTGGAATGAGGGAGGAGGGTTTTCAGTTATTTTCATTGCATAGTTAATTCTTTGCTCCTATACAGGGACTGCGACCATGTTTAGTATTGATAAGCTTTCCCTTTCTTTGTTACATGTTCACAACAGCAGATCAAGTAAATCTACAGAGAAAGTAGTCATTATCGATTGAAATGACAGTGATGAGTTTGATAAAGAAGGTCTGTTACGGGCTCTGCAATCTGTTGGGTCAAGGGAACGAGCCTAGAAGCCATTTATATCGCAAAAGTGAGGTTATGATGGTTATTTATACTTCGAGCCGGCTCAAGAATGACGACAGCGTATAGTCGCTTTCTCTGTGCGTGTAGACCGTGCGCACGGACAGAGAAAGCAGAGGAGTGGGGGATGATAGAAAATTGCGAAATGTTTCGAGAATTTGTGGGCCTTTCTTTACGCTAGTCATGTAATTCTCCTGGCTACTGGCTCTGGTCCAGGGGAACGTTCTTAAAATAGCTGCAGTCGACTACAACAGCTGCTCGCGTTGTGACAATAGCATCACCAAACTACACAGCCCAAACGAATTTAGTAAAAACTGACTTATTTCCACTTACACAAATTTCGTTACTCTTGTGTTAACTATTCGTATCGATAGTTATTGCTCTATCTGCTTCAAAGTATACATAATCTTACTCTAAAAGGGAATATGGGAATACAGTAGACTTTAAGTGATAGTCAAATGTTTTAAAACTGGTTGTCTAGGTGACGACTTTGAAAGTCTGTTCTCTTTTCAAGAGATTAAAATAATGGTTATTGACTTCATAAATGAGAAAAGTTTATGTTTTAAAATTCAAACAAATAAGAGGGAAAGCCTTGGAAGTTTTTCTCCACATAAAATGTATCTAATATAAATTGTGTTTTAACAAGTTATACATTTGTTGTGTAGTAATATAATGTCTATCTCTTACGGTTTACCAGTTATTCAAAAGGGAGTTTATGAAGACATTCACAGAAAGTTCAAAATGTACAATTTATTTACCATGAAAATATCTAAACATATCGTATTTTTGAGAAAATGTTATAATAATGTTAAATAAAATTAAAAGTTGTGAAGATGCTTCCATTTTATTGAAAATCTGGGTGTGTACCATCCCGCAGAATTAGCAAATTTTGTATTGTAATGAATTTTCGCTTGTATTTAAGCTAGCAGTATCGAATGATCTTATGTAAATATTATAGAAAGGAAAACATTATAATAAAAATCAAGTAATGAATATCTTTCATAGACACGAATCTCTTAATTTTTTTCCAATGAAATTTAGTTTTAAAATATTTGTTGCAATAGGTATTATTTCTTGTTTGTCTATATGATTGAGAAACTAGGAATATAATACACGAAAAAAAGAAACGAAATAGTTCAAACAAAACCAACTGGCATTTATTTGCAATGAAAGAAACTACTTACTTGACTTGAGCAGACAAAAGCTCTTATTCTTATAAGTATTGTCAATTTATAGACGAAAACTTCCCCTTAAAGAAGGGATCAAGTTTACCAGTGTTGCAGTTATTATTTGTTCCTGTGAATTGTTACAGAGTTCAGAATAAAAATGTGAGATGCAATGTCAGTTTTAGAAATATGAGTAATTTGTCAGGACGACTTTGCAAAGTCCTTTGTAAGACATAGTTTTCCAAATGAAAAGCGCGCAGTGTTAATATTCCTAACCTCAATAAAGTGTTACACGATCAGTCATTCGACTGTTGTTTGTTTCATCCAAACTTGAGAACTTCAACTACAGGAGGCCATGGTACTAAACAAAACACTAACACTACTCAACAGAGAATAGTTTTCATTCCTGAGTTAAAATCTTTCGGATAGCTTCTCTCGGTGAATGCAAGATGTGCTACACAAATATGACGTCCTCGTACCATTCTTTAAGAAACTATTGTTGGGAAACCTTATTATTGCGGCTGCTTCATGTTAATTGAAATAACCATTTGTGGAATACATATTTTCTCGTAGGTACAATGAGGATAGAAGAATATAGTACATTTAAGTCCTCAGTAGTCCTCATCATATTCCAAGGGTGCAACACAAAACATTTAAAATCGAACCCGGACCTCCCAAATACAGGCCAGAGGCATCCATTTCAAAACGATAAAATTTGGGCTCTGAACCTAATAATTACGAAACTAAAGCAGATATATGATGGAATTCAAAGCCATTGATATAAGGCAACATGGACCACAATTGTTCCGCTCAATGGACTATTACCAACGTGGCAATAATTGCAGAAAGTATCAAACGTGTTATCTTGAAAGCACGGCTAGGGGGCAGCACATCCTATTACGTTTACTAGGTTGGAGAAACGCAGTTTTACAGCTGAAATATGTTTATAAGTTATCTGAAGCGATAAAGATGTTTTACAAAAAGGTTTGTATAAACATTTTTACTCCCTTTGGCATCATCGAGTGTTATTTGTTTAGAAGAAATCGTTATTAAGCACAGTGTCAATAACAAACTTTACATTTGAGTTCACGGAACTTCTATTTTACGTCGTTGTCAGAACATGTTACCATGGCGTCTGCTGAAATTTGGAACAAAAACAGGTCTGGTTACATGTGTTTATATATAGAAAACTGTTAATAGGGAAACATGATTCAATGGCCAGGCTATCGACTTCACAGCTTTTTATAAAGTATCGAGAATCGAGAAATAGCGGCTAATATTAGTATTAATTGACACGTAAGTTTATGTGTATTATATATGTAAATCTCTTACAACAAACTAACCTTTACAACCTTAAATGTTGATTTATTAAAAAGTGCTTTGGCAATTATTAAATTATCATATGTTTAAGAAACGTTAATGACAAGTAAAATGTATAGCCTGAATTTACTGTAAAATACTGTAAATTACCTCAGAATTTCTCTTCATTCTAAATAACCTTTGTATAATTGATAAACTGTAAGAGATACACAAAATGTTGCTGTTGTAGTTGTTTTCTAACTCCCAACGGTTGATAATGAAGTCATTAGTCTCCTTACACTCCAATATTTTTCATAATCATTGCGAACTGATGTACATTTTTGACGATAATTATAGTCAATTTTTTCATTTACATTGCACAGTGGACAAACTGGGGTCCTGTACAAGGTGCGTTCAAATTACGAGGGCTGTCCAATAAAGAACCATCACAATTTCTTTTGACAACGTACCTTTACCCCACCTCATAATTTTGATGGTCCTTCTCAAAATAGTCTTTCCTGAATGCGATGTACTTGACCCAGCGTTTCTGCCAGTCTTCAAAGACATGCTGTAAACCATTTTGAGAGATACTTCAAAATCGCCTCCGCAGCCTTCACCACTGCTGATGATGATGGATAATGTCTCCCATGAAGGCGTTTCTTGAAGTTAGGGAATAGAAAAAAGTCACATGGGGCTAAATCCGGACTATAGGGAGGGTGAGGGATGCACTTCACGTTGGTTTTTGCAAGATATTCAGCAACAACATTGGCAATATGCGGCCGCGCATTATCGTCGTGCAGCATCAAACGTGGGTGGCACCCAATGAAATGTCCAGTAGTTCAGAAAGTGATCTTAAGGTAATTCGTCGATCCTCTCTCACAATAGCAGCAGCAGGGTTGATATTTTCTTCCGTAAGAGCACTAACTGGAGCACCGGGTCCACCTTCCTTTGAAATTGACTGTCTCCGCTCTTTAAACATTTTAAACCACCTTCAAGCTGTGCTGTAGGGAAGAACAGACTCTCCATAGGCCTCCTGTAACATTGTATATGCCTCAACTGAAGATTTGTTGAGACGAAAGCAGAATTTCAAAGCCGCATATTGTTCCTTGCATGTTACCTCCATTGCAGCGGTAGGCGAAGCTGAACATGTCTGAACTTGCCTTGTTCTCACAGGCGGGAACCAGGAGTACCAATAATGAAACTACTACGGCGTGTTTGTTTCACATATGAAACTACTACGGCGTGTTTGTTTCACATTAGGCCCAAATGACCTTGTTGTCGACAGGCCCTAAAACACTACACACACTGTTTCACATTAAGCTAACAGAATATAATAAGATTGAATTTTAGTGCGAAAAATAATGACAGTAAAAAATATGATCATTCTTTATTGAACAGCACTCGTATATATAATCATTCGTTTTCTCCATTTTCGTGGTGTGACACCTATTGAAATTCATCGCCAGTTGAGTGAGGCATGTGATGATGGTACCATGGATGTGTCTAATGTACGTTCCTGGATGCGACAGTTCAATGAAGACAAAACATCGTGTGACAACAAATTAAGACAGTTGAGTGAGGCATGTGGTGATGGTACCATGGATTTGTCTAATGTACGTTCCTGGGTGTGACAGTTCAATGAAGACAGAACATCGTGTGACAACAAACCAAGACAGTTGAGTGAGGCATGTGGTGATGGTACCATGAATGTGTCTATTGTACGTTCCTGGGTGTTACAGTTCAATGAAGACAGAACATCGTGTGACAACAAACCAAGACAGTTAAGTGAGGTATGTGGTGATGGTACCATGGATGTGTCTAATGTACGTTCCTAGGTGTGACAGTTCAATGGAGGTAGAACATCGTGTGACAACAAAGCAAGACAGTTAAGTAAGGCATGTGGTGATGGTACCATGGAAGTGTCTAATGTACGTTCCTAGGTGTGACAGTTCAATGAAGACAGAACATCGCGTGACAACAAACCAAGACAGTTAAGTGAGGCATGTGGTGATGGTACCATAGATATGTCTAATGTACGTTCCTGGGTGTGACAGTTCAATGAAGACAGAACATCGTGTGACAACAAACCAAGACAGTTTAGTGAGGCATGTGGTGATGGTACCATGGATGTGTCTAATGTACGTTCCTGGGTGTGACAGTTCAATGAAGATATAACATTGTGTGACAACAAACCAAGACAGTTTAGTGAGGCATGTGGTGATGGTACCATGGATGTGTCTAATGTACGTTCCTGGGTGTGACAGTTCAATGAAGACATAACATTGTGTGACAACAAACCAAGACAGTTAAGTGAGGCATGTGGTGATGGTACCATGGATGTGTCTAATGTACGTTCCTGGGTGTGACAGTTCAATGAAGACATAACATTGTGTGACAACAAATCAAGACAGTTGAATGAGGCATGTGTTGATGGTACCATGGATGTGTCTAATGTACGTTCCTGGGTGTGACAGTTCAAAGAAGACAGAACATTGTGTGACAACAAACCAAGACAGTTAAATGGGGTTTGTGGTGATGGTACCATGGATGTGTCTAATGTACGTTCCTGGGTGTGACAGTTCAATGAAGACAGAACATCGTGTGACAACAAACCAAGACAGTTAAGTGAGGCATGTGGTGATGTTACCATGGATGTGTCTAATGTACGTTCCTGGGTGTGACAGTTCAATGAAGACATAACATTGTGTGACAACAAACCAAGACAGTTAAGTGAGGCATGTGGTGATGGTACCATGGATGTGTCTAATGTACGTTCCTGGGTGTGACAGTTCAATGAAGACAAAACATCGTGTGACAACAAACCAAGACAGTTACGTGAGGCATGTGTTGATGGTACCATGGATGTGTCTAATGTACGTTCCTGGGTGTGACAGTTCAATGAAGACAGAACATTGTGTGACAACAAACCAAGACAGTTAAGTGAGGCATGTGGTGATGGTACCATGGATGTGTCTAATGTACGTTCCTGGGTGTGACAGTTCAATGAAGACAGAACATCGTGTGACAACAAACCAAGACAGTTAAGTGGGGTATGTGGTGATGGTATCATGGATGTGTCTAATGTACGTTCCTGGGTGTGACAGTTCAATAAAGACAGAACATCGTGTGACAAACCAAGACAGTTAAGTGAGGAAGGTGGTGATGGTACCATGGATGTGTCTAATGTACGTTCCTGGGTGCGACAGTTCAATGAAGGCAGAACATCGTGTGACAACAAACCAAGACAGTTAAGTCAGGCATGTGGTGATGGTACCATGGATGTGTCTAATGTACGTTCCTGGGTGCGACAGTTCAATGAAGACAGAACATCGTGTGACAACAAACCAAGACAGTTGAAGACATCGCCTGCAAACCTGGTATTTCTGTGCGATCTGTGCACACAATCCTGCGTGAAAATCTGCAAATGCGAAAAGTGTCTTCCAGGTGGGTGCCACGAATGCTGACGGATGATCACAAGGCTGTGCGCGTGGCAAATTGTCAGGCGATGTTGATGTGTGATAACGGCATGAATGGAGCATGGATTACACTCTGTTGTTGTAATGAAAACGTCGCCATTTTAAGTATCAGAAACAGTCTTAACTCTTGTTGCTGCCACTACAGTGCTATGCAGTGTACAGTGCTGCCATCTCTGTAACGTATTCACAAACAGTCCATGTGTATTAAAAAAAACAGAAGGCACCTTCTTGAAGGCACTTCGTATATTCCGATTATATGTAAATGTTTAGCCATACAATCATATCCTGTTACCAGTTGCTGATTTCCTAGGTGAATCCGGATTTCTTTTTTAATTTACGTTCTCCAACGTTTAGTGATATCGGACGATGAGTGGAATGGATGAAATGATGCTAAAATGAGCCCAGGGTCCATAGAGCTTAGAGTTACCCGAGATTCGTCTTTTAGCATAAGGGAAAACCACGGAAAAGCCTTATCTAGGTAACTCACCCTGACCGAGATTCGAACTCGGGACCTCTTGAGGCAGACACGCTACCGAGGCGGGCAAGATTTAATATTAATTTTGGATTCTGGTAAAGAAATTGCTATTTATTTCCTTGAGATAATTAAATGTTAGTGGTTTTCTATTAATTGTTTTACAGAATCAAATGTTAATTTTCTAGTTGGTGCATGTGTTAGAAGGCAAACTTTCTTGTCTAAGTCGTGTGCTGGTATCCACTAGAATACAGTTGCTTAATCAATTTCTTAACTGAGTTATCATATTGATTATTTCTAGTGTACGAACAGTGCTGCTTTTGAGTCTGATAATAAGACAGTACTTATGAAATTGTTAATATTTTGTAGAAGCTGTCATAAGGAATGGTTTATTTTTTCAATTGGTCTTGTTAAATCATACAATGAATATCAAATACATTCTTTTTTGCTATGTTTCCTAGATTTTGCTTGTCATTTGTTTTAATTTTGCTATACTAAACTTATATGTTTCACAGATAGGAAATCGTTATTCATTTTTTTTATCTTTAGGACATTCAAAGAGTACAGAATATTAAAACTTCACGAAACGACTATTTTACTATATTCTGATGTACCTAACTTAATTATAAGAGAATATGCAATAGACAAATGCGTATTTTTTAATACTATTTTGTACAAGAGTGCACAGAAAAGGTCATATTAGTGCATAAGTAAGATTTTGTTTTTGAAAAATCTTTGTCTATACCTTAACTACGTTCAAATAATATAACTAAATATTTAATAATTATATTTATAAAGCTCTAAATTGTTTAATACGCATTCCTTTCAAAGTTATTGATAACTATTACATAATAAAGCCATATTTTTTATTTAACCTAATATTCAATCTAATTATTTGCTATCGAGTTGTTCTTGGGAAGCAAGCCATGTGAACAGACGATTAGAAATGAATGTTTCGGGAGTGTACATCTCTCCCATCATCAGGATATTTATTAAATGTTTATAACCAGAAAATAGATATAAGACAAATATAAACAAAGACAAAACACTGCCAACACTCGCATCACTGAACAAAAGACTGTTTTCAGTAAATTAAATATCAGGTCAGGAGATAGCGTGAATATAGAAAATTAATTGGGTCAGAGAAACGTAACTACTTAACAGTCTTTTGTTCAGTGAGTCGAATATTGATAGTGTTTTGTCTTTGTTTATATTTGTGTTATATCCAATGTGGTACACTTATGGTCATAACATTTCTTAAAATATGCTGATGATGGGAGAGGTGTAAGCTCCCAAAACGTTGATTTCTAATCGTCTTTTCACCTGGCTTGCTTCCCGAAAAGATCTTGAAAGTATTCGTCGTCAAGAAAGCTTATTTTACTATCCTGTAGTTTAATTTCTGTAAATAGTATAATATTTTGATCTTCTGTATTTAAACATTCGCTATTACACTTGTTATTCCGTCCTTAGTTCTATTTGTCTACACTTTACTCACCTCCTCGTTGCCAGGTGCAGTAGTTAACTCCATCCCAGAGAGGGTCTCGCCCGTAGATAGCTTCCAGTAGACCAACCAAACGCCAGGGAGAAGCATTTCCAATATAGCGCTTTGGCTGCTCCCTTAACCCTAAAACAAACGAAATTTAACGAGAACAAAAAATTAATGACAAAAAAGTTACTAAAGAATCCAGGAAATCATGAAAAGAAACGCATGGTGGAGTTATCAGCTCGAGGGAAATCGAACCGGAGACATCTAGAATGGGAGTCTAATACATTTCCTTTGGCTGACATACTTCACTCGACGTTTTAAAAACGAAATGTCAAAGAAATTTATTGAAACTTTTGCATTTGCATTCATGTGGTTTATTCTGTAAAACAAATACGAGGGAAAACAAAACAAAAGCGTTTCTCAGTAGTGACAGTAGAGAAACGCCAAGTGATACATACTTCAGAATATACAGCATAGTTTATATACAGCTACAAATTTCTTTCATTTATTATTTGAAAATTAGTTATTGTAGCGGACTTTTGTGATATTGTGTACCTCTATAACAAATACTGAAAGTGTTCTCCATCCCTTAATGCTCCATTTACATAGAAAAGTCATCGCAAACAGAAAGCGAACACTAAATTACCAGGTCAATAAATAAGGTCATTCACAATGACTTTCATTAAATATAATCGCCGGACGGTAACGGCAAACTCCAATCTTACATGTTTGCGTTCGGCGATTAAGCAAAAGACAGATAAAAACACTATCGCACTGCACAGCAACAGATAACAACAGATTTCGAGTCATTTGACCAGCAATTGATTATTTTACTTCATAAACATCGTTGTCTGTATGACAAAAAGCAGAAATCCTACAAAATTGTTTTTCTAAAGGAAAATATTCGGAAGTGAATGAAGTGAAATTTGGAAGTAGGTATGGGGCTACAATATATTTAGATTTATTTTATAGATATTGTCTCACAAGTAACGTCGTTTAAAAAAACAATCATTTGAAATGTGTACTGACAAGCAAAACTAAATTTTCATTAGATTCTATGGTCTTGAGGCGAAATTTACTATCCCACGATGTTAACTTCCACTGCTCCAATGTTGTCAACATTTCTGCAACGTAGAAAATGGACCATGGATCGAAAGAGATGACAATCTGATGGTGCGAGATCAGGGCTGTACGGTGGGTGTGGTAGCAGTTCGATTCCTACTAATTCCTGAATTTTTTCATGGTTCTTCGTACAGTATGGGGTGTTACATTGTCTTGTTACAATAGAACGTGCGCATTAAAGTGTTTTGGCAATGAGGAAATTGAGAGATGGAACATCCACACGTTCCCCAGATTTGGCCCTCTAGGACTTCCATCTGTTTACAAAACTGAAGAAATTCCTCGCTGGTAGGCGCTTTTCGTCCAGTGAAGAAGCAACAGGGATTGTAAATGGGTATTCAGTAACATTTCCATAGGAAAATGACATTGGAACATCGCTGGACAAAATGAATTGATATTAGAAGAGATTATGTTGAAAAATAAAACTACTTTGAAAGCATGAATTGTCGCCTTCACTATCAGGCCTAGAAATTTTCAGACCACCCTCATATTTCGAACATTCTTTAAATAATTTATACTTAAAATAACATTTTAATACTTATTAAATAATATTGACTGTTTCCTTTGAGGCTGAATTAAAAACAACTGTTAAAAGTGTGATGGATTCATTTAATGTAGCTCCTTCCTGGGTGAAGGTATCAGCTCTACATCGTATAGTTCAATGATGTCATTGAGGGGAAACAGGGTGGTTGCCTTCCCCACTCCTAGTTAACCCTCGCAGGTGACGTAATAGATACTGGGGTGAGGAAGAGCGTGCGAGAGATTCAGTGGCGGGTTGTTAAACTATTTATGAATATTTTTATGTGCATGATGTGTATTGAATACCATTGTGAATTATACTTTTATATCTACATGCAAATAATTATTAGTTCATAATTTAAGTTCTTATTCTTCCTAGCTAATAACACTTGACAAAAAAAAATTGAATGTTTCCAGCACTTCATGAGGCAACTCCTACTAATTTTGGTTTGAAAAAAATAAATATGACAATGAAAAAATTTTATTAGCTCTAGTTTCTATGATATACACAAGGTGGAAGTATTACATATAAACGGATTGAGAGAAAAGGATACATTTTAATTACATACATGCTAACAACAATGAAAGTGCATTTGATTTTTTAACTGGTAATTACATGCTAAGAGTTGTAAATTGATGTAAAATACTTTGCAGATATTCGTGTCTGAAGAGAATCATGTGGTGGCCTATTGATTTGCCTCTTGTGATGGAGTTCCGCAGAATCCCTATACAAAGACCAAGCATTACATCATTCCAACGGCCCTGACATCTTTGTTCCATAACAGAAATGTCCTGATGGAATCTCTCCCCATGTTCATCACTAACAGCTCTACAACCAGGATGGAAAAAGTCTAGGTGGGAGTGGAGATAAGTGATCTTAAGGGACATGTTGCATCTAAGGTTACGGTATTTTTGCAGGAGCACTGTCACCAAATGCTTGTAGTTGTCATCTACGGTATTTGGACATTTGTGCCAACTCCCCCAAAAATTCCCCCAAATTTAAAATCTTCACTCTAAAAAATGAAATGTCACTTTATCTTCAAAACAAGAGCTAATCTATAATTTGTATGGTGATTTTTGAATTCAGAAGGTGGAAATACATGTAAATTCACTAATTTTAAGCCTGAAATATTTTCATTGTTGCCCAATGTAGTTTGTCGATGTCGGGCTCTGTAACGGGACATGTTGACTGTCCGCCGCTTACTTGCATTTGTTAGTTAGTTAGTTAGTTACTAACGCTCCCCACATGGCAACCTTGGCCTTCGGGGTAACCTCACCCCACCAAGCGATGACCGGACCCATTTCTCAGGTGGAGGCACCCAGAGGGCGGTGTCCATTACCTCCGATGATAGGGTGATAGTGAAGATGGCGGTGAGGTGAGAGGACCTACAGTTTTTACCGTGGACTCCGAACCACGTTGGGCATAGGGGATACTTCACGTGTGCTAGACAGAGGTGAAGGCGTGGATAGGGCCGACTTAAAATCGCCAACCCCAGAGCCGGGAATCGAACTCGGGACCCTTAGAACGGGAGCCGCGAACGAAACCACCGCGCTACCCCGGCGCCCCTACTTGCATTTGTTTTAAAACACAAACGAGTGTAGACGTACCGCAATAGCCAATCACAGTCAGCTGTTCCCGTAAACCCGCATGCCACTAAGCGAAACTCTGAAGGGGAGTCACCCTCAGCTACGCTTGGTCTAGTTGGTCAGCAAACTCCATGAAAATCCATCAGTACCCTGCACTGTTTTAAAATAGTTGGTCCCACTATTCTCTGTGTACCAACCTAAGATTGTATAACCCGTGGATTTGACTGCTTTAGTAGTCAACAACGTCGATGGACGATGTTTACCTTTGTCACTCACCACAGACCCAGTCCCGGTACTGTGTTTCCGAACTCTAGATTGACTAGCATTGCTTCACAAGGCAGAATCTTTGATGTAATGTGTACACTATTTTAACCTTGACTAGAACAAAATAACAAAAAAACAGTTGCCGGCAATAAAACTAACAATTAAGAACATCAACGCATCTAGTGACAAGTTGAAACTGCAGAACGTTTTGCTTAATGGAAGCCGGAACAGTCTATCTCAGTAATGTTAAAATGAGCTTTCTGGTTCGCTTAGCTTAAGAACAACTCAACGCATCAATTTGAAACTTTTACTTGTTATTTTTCAAACATTTTCACAATTCATTAAAGATAATAGACCTTATTTTGGAGTTTTAATAAAGGATATGTGATTTTTTAAATAAATGTCTTGAATCTACTTCTAAAAGTATTCAAGATTTATTTTTTTAAATTCAAATTTTCACATATCTTTCTACAAGTACCTTTAAAAACAGTTTAAGTATTGCTTTAATTCCAGAAAAACGTGGACTTCTTCTTCAATAGTTTTATAGATTAGGGCACCCAAATTTAAAAAAAAAATAATACAGAGGAAAACAGCATTAAAGTTTTGCTATGTTGGAACTACACCTCAGAATTTCCCCAGATCCATATTCTGTATCTTTTTCATCATAAGAATCCTTCCTCTTTCGTTTTTCACTCCTTCTCTTCTTCCTAGACTCCATAGTCGCTTGCTCTATGGTATTATTAATTATTTTGTTAAATTTAGCGGGGGAAGAGGCTGGTAAAAAGAGAAGAGCAGTCAATGTCTTACCTGACTCAATTCCCTTACCAATACTTCTCAAGTCATAAGAAAACCTTACATTTACTTCTGTACCACTTTCAATTGTTCTGGATGTTTCAAATCTTTATTCTTTATTACACTTTGGACAACTGAGTGATAATGTAGCTAATGATCCATTTCTTTGCTTGGTGTCCTCTGATATGACAACAATTTTCATTTTCATAAAATTTACACTGTAGAAAGTCTTTATATCTACTAACTGAAAACTTGTCGATCTAATATCAATATTTACTTTAGTTAAATTGTCATCACTGCCATTACACAATGAAGAAACCAATTTTTTCCTTGAACCAGCTTTCACTTCACATTCATCGCCAATATTTGAGGTTAGGTTTGACGAAGTCAATATATTGTCATGTGTTACTACAATTTTTCTATTTTAGGAGTTGTAACTCTTTTATTATGTAATCAGGATTACTTAAACTGTTTATACTGGTTCCCATCTTGAAAACAGAACTAGTAACTCAAAACAGTCTAAACAAAGCATGGAAGAATTAACATCAGATGCACAGATTAACATTAATAGACAAAAGCAAGGACTTCTTTCCTAATAAGGGTGTGCTCTGGAATATAGCTTCAATAAGGTTACATCCAAGGAGAGAACACAGTTTTAAATGGCTAATAGGGGGCGTGGCACACTGTGCAGCCTTTTCAAAATGAGTCTATTTAGGACTTTCAAAACTATAGGACAGGGAAATAAATATCGTTATTCGCTTCTACAAACATCAGGGCAGAGTATTTTGGCAATAACCCATTTTGTAAAATTTCACCCCAGAATGCCGTTCTCGCTCCCCTTAACTTGGTGATGAAGTTGGGGCATTGAGTGAATTTGGAGCAGAATAGTAATATTAATGAAAGAAAGGTGTCAGCTTTATACGTGCGCCTTGTATTACAGGCAACACGCACAACTGCTGTATCACGTTGAATGCATAACTCGACCGGCTGAAGACGTGCTCGAGTCGATAGGCAACTTTACCTACCGTCAAACACGTTAAACTCTCAAACTAACCTACACATTCAGTGACATTCTCCAGAAACTGAAAAAAGGAAACGTGTTGCTTTATTGATAACTGCGTACACGCAGAGCTGAAATACACCTACTAATTCCTTAGTGTCATTTCATTAGTACTCATTTTCATAGTGTACACCTTTTGTAGCTTAGGGCTCTGTTATACCCCATTTTGTTTCTAATATATATTGTTTGCTTTAGTAAATGGTAGTTATTTATTAATATAATCTATCACTGTGATGTTATTCTCAGTATTATAATTCATAGCATGTACTCTGAGACAGTGACTCTTGTTGACGACGTACCTGAAGAAGTTTGCAACACCAACATTACCTCCCTAACGGAAATAGTACATTATTTCATATAATCATAAATTACTGAACTACTTAACACAATAAAGTGTACAGTGAGCTACAAAATATATTGTTTTACGGCTGGCAAATTGATCATTTTAGTATTAAGGATACCTATGACTTAAAATTTGATATCCTGAAATAATAACGCTAGCTTTTTAAGATTTGTACCATAGATTTAACAGTGAAAATATGATACAGCCCAAATTTTGTCAATTTCACGTTCATAGTTTGGAAAATATGGTCAAATTTATTTATTTTTGGTTACGTCATCTAAAACGTCCCTTGCGACAAAATAACTTAAATTTTGGTATAATATTTTAACAACAGGTTCCCAACACATCCCTGTTTTAAATTTGTCCTAGGTTTCTCTGTTTCTATATAACTTTAGGCTCCAGAAATTTTTAAAGCTATGAATGGAAGTAAAGAAAATGTACTTAAAATGCATCTCACAATAAAAAAAACAGGACAATTTCTATTTACTGTGTGTCTATGAACATGTGTAGCAAGTTTCATTTGTCTGACACCAAAACCGCGACACAAGGAGCATCTTAAATGCTGAAAATTTCAATTATGACAAAAAAGGATAAATAATTAGAATTCATATCTAACACTAGCATTCACGTAACTTTCAAACTACATTACAGCATTTAAAAATGGTTTGCGGATGCTGTCTAAGCATTCTTTGGATTCAGGAAGTTTTACACTATTTTATAGAAGAAAGGAGGAAAAGGACATTGTCGGAGAATGTTCATGAAATTTCGGTCATACTTATCAATAAATCATCACTTTGTTTATAAATGCGATTTTTTATTTTTCTGTACTGCCCACATGAAACCAAACACATTACAGATCTAGACTTATTTCATGGTAAACACAACATTAGACTGGAAATAAACTGTTCTTTCACACTGGCCGTGTGTAGGCTTAAGTATGGAAAGATAGAGTCAGACTGAAAAATTCAATGCCATAGTCGGGATTTGAACCACGGATCTTCTGGTCTCCGTTCAGCCGCTGTAAACCATTGAGCTACTATGGCCAACGTGCCGACATGACATTAAATTCTCCAACTGACTCGTGTTTTTCGCAGTAAACCACTAGGAGTTCTCATAAACACATGAGACAACTACCTTAATGACGACTTACTATGCTGTAAGTACTTTAAGGTCCGGGCTTTACAGTTCGGGCCACTATTATGTACATGCTGGATGGGACGAACAAGTAAATTCCACATCTAGGAATGCGTGGAAGGCATTACATTTCGTAAAGAGAATATTGAAAAAGGGGAGCGCTAGGTCCAGGGAAATTGCCTACAAGGCCTTAGTGCGGCCAGTTATGGAATATGGAGTAGCATACTGGGACCCGTACAGAGCTAACCAAATCGATCCATTAGAAAAAATACAGAAGAGGGCAATAAAATTCATAAAAAGAGGCCAGTATTTTGGGCCTATAAAAGGAGATAAGACTAAATGTGAGGAATTAAGAATTAGGCGTAAAAAACATAGGTTGGTAGCATTATTCAAAGCTAATGCTGGTGTAAAGGCATGGGTGGACGTTAGTGTAAGGTTAGATAATCCGGATTATTATGGACGAAACGATCATAGGTATAAAATTAAGGGTAGAAGATACAGAACCGACGTAGGAAAATTTTCTTTTGTTAATAGAACCATTGAAGAATGGAATGAATTGCCTGTAGCAGTCTTTCAGGGCTGTCCCCTGTCGCTGAAGAAATTTAGAAAAAATCTAGATGGTTTATAGTTTAACTTTTAAATTATAATGGTATATAATATGTAAATAGAGAAGTAATTAGATATGCTTTAAGTGACTAAAGCAAAATAATATCATGTTTGTATTGTTTACTGTGTTATTGTTGTAAATCTAGTATTTGTAATTTGATCTGTATTCTTAACTCTACCACCGGGTAGTACCCAATTGCAGTCAATACATACATACATACATACATACATACATACATACATACATACATACATACATACATACATACATACATACATACATACAATTAATGGAAATTAATTGTTCTTTCACACTAGCCGTGTGTAGGACGCATTATGAAAGGGTAGAGCCAGACTGAAAAATTCAATGCCATAGCCGGGATTTGAACCACGGATCTTCTGGTTGCCGTTCAGCCGCTGTAAACCATTTAGCTACAATGGCCAACGTGTGAACTTCGCATGCAGCATATTTGTAACTACTCAAAATGTAGTAAATGTCTATTTCGGTGTTTACGATACAGCCTATATTAGTCCCCGATTACCCCATAAGCCAAAGTACTTTTTACGTGCAAACATATTCGTTGTTTTTCATTTTCCTAAAGTTTGCTTTAAGAAGTTCAAAATAACCAATGTTTAAGATATTTTAGTGACAAATAAACTGTATTTCTTGAATTTTCGTGTTATATTCTCAAAAGTTCTCATCATTCCGAAGAACTTCTGTATAAGTGGTAAACTGTAAGACACAGAAAAATATTACTACATAAAAACTGTAGATCTTGTTAAAACATACAATGTCTATCAAGTACGTTTTTAAACATTCCCGAGGCATTCCTTCTTATTTTTTGAATTTTCCAATTCTTCTACTTTTCCTTATACAATTTCGTCTCTTGGTCGTACAAAGAGAACGGAATTTCTAAAACGTCACCTAGACAACCCGTTTTAAAACATTTCATTAGTACCTAAAGTTTGCTGTATTCCCTTGTGCCTTCAAAGAAACAGGTAGTAAAGGTTTATCCTAATTAACATGAAGTAGATACACGAGTAATACTTCTGGATGTAGTTTCTGTTAGAATACGTAGAAAAAGTCATGTGAGGGAAAATATCGTATTTATTGTGCTGTCCATACAAAGGCATCACGTAATGACTAGCTTTTAAAACATTTTCCAATCGTTCAAAGGCGTATTGCCATGTTTATTGAAGAGCGTGTCGAGAAAATAATGTGAATGTTACACATTCGATTGTTAAATTTAAGGAATAAGAATATAATTGTTGGTTTGTGCTGAGTCCCGCCAAGTGCAAGGGACGTGAACAACTCCAGTGTATTCTGGGAGCTGTGCCAAGTCTGTGAACACCACCCCCGCTCGTTTGGGTTTCCAATGGGCTATAGTTATTAGCGTAAAGTGTTTGGAAACCAGAGAAGCACCACGCGAGTCTACCAACCTTTACATCCAAGTTTACTTATATTTGTGATAAGAACCTTTATTTTTACTACATATTGCAACCAAAATTTATACCGATATTACTTTTAGATAAAGATTTATAAAGTGTATGTGAACGGCTTGGCTAAGAAAGCAATTATTGGTGGAATAGTAAACTCGGTACATTTCATATTAGTATAAATACAAACAAAATGACATTCAAATGTTTAACAACTGAACGCCATATACTGACCTTCATATTACATACTGCCTCCTTGGAATCATGGCCATCTAAAATGAAACGGACCTGACAGACAAAAATGGCGTCGTTAGTAAGTAAGTAGTGATAGCTGAGATGTTTACAGATGTTATTGGATATATTGTTGATTTATAATTTATTTTAGTAGGTCTGTTATGAGTTTGTACAAGCGTTAGCATAAACCCTTACTTGTGCAATTTAATAAACGAGAATAATTCCAGTAATGTGTTTTCTGTGCCATTTGCTTCCATTTACATTCTCTGTAGGTTACAGCTACGTGAAAACAGCCTGTCTGTTGGAAATATCATTTCTGACGAGGTTTCTTAGCGTCAGGTACAGGAAGAAAGTGTTATAGTAGACCACGTTACTGTCGTAAATATAATACATAACCTAAAACGAGGGATGGGTCAATACAGTTTTTCTAGATATAGAATGCTGGGAGAAACTGTGTAATGCCAATAACATTAAATAAGTGCACATATTTACCGAGACGAAACTTGGAACCATTAGTGTTCTTATTTGTAAACTCTACATTACACATTTAAAAGCAAACCAGTTCATTTTTATAAGTTTTTGTTCAAAAAATACCAACATTCTGAATCTTTCGGGCACAAGTTTACTTTTTCTATCACATATGAGCCCTGCTGTGCTAAACAGTCATTCATACAAAACAGTTGGAGCTGGAATACAAAACCTTTTTGGTTTTGGAAATGTTGAATTTATTTTCCAGTAATACAGTGTACTAGAAAGAGGAGGTGGCAGGAGATATGCAGTGATTTATTCTTGGCAACTGTTAACTGAAAGTTGACAAACGATTATTTATTATTATTTGTAAGTACTATGCAGCTTGTGTTTTGTAAACTGTGTTCTTTGTAAGCTAAACATGCAGCTCTAGTTTAGAAATAGTGTTATGTGTTACAAAACTCCAGACTGCATGAATGTTTAAGGCTATGTAGCTACTTCCACATTGGTCACCATCATTAAAATGTATTTATTTTACTTTCTAGACAGTGTTTTTGATTAGGACACGATCTTAATGCACATAATACTCTTGTTATTATATCAAATTTGTATTTTACTGCGTCAAAATCACAGTTTGTGTCTAAGAGTTGTTTAAAACTCTACAAACACTTCCAAAGATTTTTTAACATCAGAATTGCGTCCGTTCATTCTAAATGGTTTTAATGGAATAAAAATAAACATCTGAATATCGTCCGAACTTTGATAGTACAACAAAAAATTGAACAATTAGAAACTGATATCTGGAAAATAGCTTATAGTACTAAAATATAATATATAATCATTATACATTATTTATCATGTAAATATATGTTATTATATAGCTTTTTAGTCAAAACCTTTACAACTATTTACGATACAGGACTTATTTATACAACATTTAACTTTTGTTTCATGATGTTATACTTACATAGAGTCACACAAAAGCGATTATATTAAAAATGTTAAAAAGTAAAATCGTGGTGTCCAATTTTTGGATCAAATATAACATTTGTTTAAAGTAAACAGTACTCTGGCTAAAATCTACCTTCCTCAACTTTGAAGAACACTATTCATCTTTTTCTCTTGTTATAAAAAGGCATCGTTACGTTCTTGTTCATGCAAGGAAATGAAGGACAGTTTGGAGAAGAAAGAGACTGATGTGAATGACTGTGTTGCCAACTTTGCGCTAATTAAGAGGTAGGTAACATATTTAGGAGTTGGCAAGGAACAAGTGTGCAGGAGGAAGCTGCATCTCCTACAAACAAAGGTTGCGACACACCTGCACCTTCAAATATCGTGCAGCATTTCTAACGCTCAATGACAAAAGAACATTCTAAAGAATTCTTAAGTGATGCACTAACATGACTTTCTTTACTCATGAACAAACACTTATTGCTCTGTCTGCTTTAAGATAAACATTATCTTATTGTAGTTACAAGGGAATACAGTAGACTTTAAGTGATAGTCACATGTTTTAAAACTGGTTGTCTAGGTGACGTCTTTGTAATTCCGTTCTCTTTGTATGTCCAAGAGATAAAAAATGAAGGTACAAGGGAATATGGGAATACAGTAGGCTTTAACTGATAGTCAAATGTTTTAAAACTGGTTATCTAGGTGACGTCTTTGTAATTCCGTTCTCTTTGTATGTCCAAGGGATAAAAAATGAAGGTACAAGGGAATATGGGAATACAGTAGACTTTAAGTGATAGTCAAATGTTTTAAAACTGGTTATCTAGGTGACGTCTTTGTAATTCCATTCTCTTTGTATGCCCAAGGGATAAAAAATGAAGGTACAAGGGAATATGGGAATACAGTAGACTTTAAATGATAGTCAAATGTTTTGAAACTGGTTGTCTAGGTGACGTCTTTGAAATTCCGTTCTCTTTGTATGTCCTATTCCTGTTTGAGAAAATTATAAATATTGGAAAATTCAAATAAATAAGTAGGTGTATTTGATAGATAGAGTCAGCATGAAAAATTCAATGTCATGGCCGGGATTTGAACCACGGATCTCCTGGTTTCTGTTTAGTCGGTCTTACCATTAAGCTACCATGGCCAACGTGCCTTCCAGACATTAAATTCTCCAGTTTTCTCATATATTTCCCCGGTAGACCACTAGGGGCTCTCGTATCCGATATACACCATTTGTGGGGACTTACTGTCGTAAGTACTTAAGTCCCAGGCTTCATCATTTAACTCTTATTATTTTAGTTAATTGATGGAAATGAATTATTTCTTCACACTAGCCCAATATAGGCCAAGGTTTTCGATAGATAATAAGATATATAATTGTAAATTTTAAAATATAATTTGATGAAATTTGCTATATTTTTATTAGTGCCAGCGAAATCTCGAAATAGATATAAATCTCAAAATAACAAATTTGAACTGTGGTGCAAACAAATGTAATAATGTGTCTGAAAAGGTTCTCTTAGCTTATTTTGGTGAGAAAAGTATAAATGAGGAAACTAGTTCGTTATGCTACGCAGTACGATGTCACTGAAGAAGAATGTCCATATTAGTATGTACACAAAACTGGTAGCATTTTTGAAGCTATTTTCTCTAAAATAGACATACAAAAGTTTCTGATAGAGGCAGACGACCACAATCTGTTGATAAAAGTGAAGTTCTGAGAATATTCCTAGAAGATTCAAGATGTAAATTTTATTTTATTTTTCCGGAAAATATATCCGGTCGTTTAAAGACAGCTGCTTGTCGATGTCTGTTGGTTGGATTCAATGAAAAGTTTGCGTGTTGCTCTGGGGTGATGCAATTCGGTTTGCCTATGTCCACATAAGAAGGAAACACACGCGGTAACTTGTCGTTACCAATGAAGTCTGCAAATCCTAATTTTCAGCAATTTTGAGGCATGTTCCGAATGACGCTCATAGCTTTATGAAATTACTATTAAGCCGCACAAAGTAATGTGACAGACACAAAACACGGAACTGGATTCCTTTACTTGTTACAGAAATCGTTATTCCAATGCTGACGTAATATCAGCCTTTCTTTTACACAAATACACAACTTCAACATGTTTGTATAGCGCGAACCAACTTGTAATCTCTGTGACGTACACACTCGGAGTTGCAGGCTCACTTTGAACACAACAGCCAATAGGAACTAATTAAGTGCTTCACTGCACCGATACTTAAGCGGAGCGCTGTTGTGTACCTGCAGAGGTTTTGTGTTCATAAGAGCAGTTTTACCGCCAGCAAAGGCTTTTGACTATTCTTCCCGTAATTAAACAACACAACAAATATTCCTAAAACATTAAAATCTTACATTGGTACGCGTCATAGCAGTGGAACAGCAAGCACGGTTTCTAATCCAGTAACTCGCTTTCCGACTTCATGGATTTTTCCCGGAAATTGAAACACAGGCACGCTCTCTGTTTCTAAGGATGCAGCTGCTTCACTACAAATTCGCGACACTGTGTGTACACTACCTACACCACAAGGTTACAGAGTTAATTGCTGGGATTTTGAAAAATCTACAGTTGCCCTATATCCTAGATTGGAGAGCTTTCGTAAAAGCTTCTTCATATTAAATATAATTTTTCTGCCCTGAGAATGAATCACTTCACGTTTGTTGATCGAAAAATCTCTTGTCCCAGCTTCGAGGAACATGCACACGAACTCGTATCACAAACACTGGAAAAAGATATGTGTGTAGTACGCGCAAGATAAGAAGAGCGCTGGATTTAAGGGGTAGTGTGGGTAGAGGGGAAGAAATCGACCTCGATGCCAGTCCGCATGAAGTTGTACCTCTTCCGAGCGCTGGTAATCCCGGTGATGCTATATGCCTGCGAGATCTGGGGCAGGGCAGCAGACAGCTGTTTAGCATGGCTTCGACGTGCACAGAATAGAGGACTGCGGTCTATCTATTCTGTGGGACGTTATTTCCCTACCAGGTTGCTCCACGAAGCATCGGGTCTTCCATACGTGGAGGATGAAATTAGGCGCCGGGCTTCAAAATTATACGCAAGTTTACCATCTCATAGAAGCGCCCTTGTCAGATCATTGGGAAATTATGACCCCACTAGACGCCGATCTAGACTGCATCGGGTCCCCCGTATGGCATGCGGGCACCCTAGATAACCCAGGAGCTAAACCTATCAGCAGCTAAAGCTGAGCTCCTCATAATTCTTCCAAGCTGTTTGGCATCTAAATTTCTCCCTAACTAAAATACAAAAAAAAAAAAAAAAAAAAAAAAAAAAAAAAAAATTAAAACAAAAAAAATGGGTGCTAAGTACTGCATCCTCCCCTTCAATCCGAAGGTACTTTGGTAACCTCAAAATTAACTCCCAATCAAAAAACCTACATCACCTCCATCCTACATCATTCAATAAAAATCCTACCTGCGGTAAAACCCTTAATGGGTGGGCACGCAGCAAAAACCTTCTGGCTGTATACAGCCAGCCAGCACGAGTGAGCGAGGGGAAGAAAAGAGAGCTAACGCTCTTTTGTTTCTGCAGTGTGGTCAACCTTGAAAAACACAGTTCAGCAAAATAGAGTGTAAGATAAGCGAAGATATGCGCCGCAAGTGTGAGATCTGTGGACAAACATTAAATTGAACTCGATCCTATAAGCTGTATATTTATATACTTACTCAATATGAAACACATAAAAACAGTAAACAAATATGATAGCCATAAATACTCACTCACTCGCTTTGTGATTTTTCGATTTCTGAGTCCACTACATCAGTTTCATCGCTAGTATCCTCTGATCTGTTGATAATTTCATCAATCGCATTTTCAATTACACCATTATTTCTCCAATATTTCATTTCCAGTTCTTGCAGTATCCTTCCCAATCCGTCGCAGTTACAGATGAGAATGCTCCTACAGCCAGTTTCTGCAGATTTGTGGCCGACATATCACCAGTAACGTTGTGTCCTCTGAAAACGTTCTTTATTTTTGCCCATACCAGTTCAATTGCATTCAGATCACAGTTATACGGAGGTAAACGAATAATAGTGTGTCCACTTTCGAGAACCATAACATCCACAACATACGTAAGTCTTGCTCCTAGGTTTGTTGGCCTCTATTGTAGCTTTGGTAATGGAGGGAAATAGAAAGCTATGTAGAAATATACAAAGGGCTCAGAGCAAGATATAAGGCAAAGGAGGAAGCCAAAGGAAAGGATTGAAGGGAAAAGAAGACAGAAAGAAAACACCACTATTAGTTATTACCTTACACAGATCACAGCCTTACCTGCTTTTTCCTGGTGTTTCTGGAGATTCATTGGGATGAGATGTACAAAACAATTTAATACGCCTGACAGTGCTTACGCTTTTTCCTGTGTAAGCAGCAGCTCATACTATTGATTTGCTAAAGTGGGAACATTAACTGGTTGTTATCCTTTTCTATATCGCAACTTTCTGCAACTTTCGCTATTATTTTGTGGCCATCACTATGCATGACTGTACGTGCATGTTTCCGAGTCGGAGTTCGTTGCTCGGAAGGTACATATGATGATGAGTTTGGTGTGCCCTCAGCCATAATTACAAACTGGTTAACCTATAGTAATTAACCTCACACTTGCACAAAACGAATGCACACAGAAAACAAAGAGCGCGCGTAAAAGCTTAGCATATTAGTCACTAGATGTCAGAGTGTACTAGTATAGCAATTTCATGTTTCTAAGTTGCCATCTGTGTTCACGGAGTTAGCCGAAACCTACCGAGTGAGGACTTGGGAGACGAACGCTCAAGATAAATTGCGCATACTGTATAATAATAATTTAATGTAATATTAACAATATTTCAGCTCCAGTTTAACATGCGACTTAACGATGCCATTCACTTTAACAAAACGACACCTCTACTCCGAAAACGAACTGAAAATTAACTCTGCTTTAAACGCGTGACTTATGTTTTACTAGTAGGTGCATTATTTATTTATGCTTGAGATAAATGTTATGAGGAAAGAATGGTGTTGTAGTTAAGGCTTATCTGTGATTGGGTGTAACCATAAACATATGAGTATAAAACGTGCATCGCTCGTGTTCTAAGTATCGCAGAGACAGGATTTTTGTACGGTCATGATCAGAAAGTAAAATTCTTTCTTTTCATAAGATTGGCATCTGTAATATTCAAATATTTATCCGTAACATTTGACCATAACAAGTGAAGATAAAAAGTGCATCGCTCGTGTTCTAAGTATCGCAGAGACAGGATTTTTGCACGGTCATGATCAGAAAGTAAAATTCTTTCTTTTCATAAGATTGGCATCTGTAATATTCAAATATTTATCCGTAATATTTAACCATAACATGTGAAGATAAACGGGCATCGCGCGTGTTCTAAGTATCGTAGAGTTAGGATTTTTGTACGGTCATTATCAGAAAGTAAAATTCTTTCTTTTCATAAGATTGGCATCTGTAATATTCAAATATTTATCCGTAACATTTAACCATAACAAGTGAAGATAAAAAGTGCATCGCTCGTGTTCTAAGTATCGCAGAGACAGGATTTTTGTACGGTCATGATCAGAAAGTAAAATTCTTTCTTTTCATAAGATTGGCATCTGTAATATTCAAATATTTATCCGTAACATTTGACCATAACAAGTGAAGATAAAAAGTGCATCGCTCGTGTTCTAAGTATCGCAGAGACAGGATTTTTGCACGGTCATGATCAGAAAGTAAAATTCTTTCTTTTCATAAGATTGGCATCTGTAATATTCAAATATTTATCCGTAATATTTAACCATAACATGTGAAGATAAACGGGCATCGCGCGTGTTCTAAGTATCGTAGAGTTAGGATTTTTGCACGGTCATTATCAGAAAGTAAAATTCTTTCTTTTCATAAGATTGGCATCTGTAATATTCAAATATTTATCCGTAATATTTAACCATAACATGTGAAGATAAATGTTCATCGCTCGTATTCTAAGTATCGTACAGACAGGATTTTTGTACGGTCATGATCAGAAAGTAAAATTCTTTCTTGTTATAAGATTGGCATCTGTCATTTTTCAAACGTAATTAATTGATATAATGTTCTCAGTTCAGGCGCGTGAGATCGCGTACAACATTCGGCAGCACTGCTAGGCGGGGCAAGCTTAGGTTTGTTGGAGTTTGTAGTACGGCCCACCTCCTTATACCTATAACTTTTGCGAATATTATAAAACTTCTAAACACTGACCACACTGCCCTACCAGACCAAGCATCAGAACTTATATAGTCGAGCCGGGACGGAAAGAAGGTTATGGTACTAGATAATTCCCGAATTACGTATTAGAACGGTCTTGAACGGTATCAGCGCAATAAAACGCGGTCTGTTTCGGCTTCTTGACCTCGTGTCTCCAGCCCCTCCCACATACAAATGCAATAGTGACGTAACCGCCGGACTAGACTCGACAGCCACCTTCGCATTCCCCAAAACAATAAGAACAGAGCTCGAAAATTAGACATTGTAGAGTGCTACTATGTCAAGAGGGTTCCGTAAATTTGTCAGTGAATCACAAAGGTGCATATTCCTCCAATTTTATTTTATCGTCTTCCAACTAGGTCCCTTCCGAAATTATACATTTATGCCAATGAAAAATCCAATTATCAAAACATTTTTGCAGACAGTTTTTCAAATATTTGTCAATTGTCGCCGAGAATAATTCTCCTTTATGTGTTCTATCGACTGAAAACGGAAGCCTCGAAGTGATAACTTGAGTTTTGGAAAGAGAAAGAAGTCGGCCAGAGCCAGGTAATGTGAATACGCTGGCTGTTCGATGAGATTTGTTGAGTTTTTGGCCAGAAATTCGTTCATAACGAATCTTGTGAACTGGGGCGTTATCGAGGTGCACAATTAATGAATCTTATCACCAGTTACAATGCGTTTCATGAATGTGGGGTCGGAGTGGCAAAATGGACGTTGGGGAAAGCGTCTCGTCACTGTAGAAGAATTGTAGATTTCTTGAAATGTACGAGAAAAACATTACAATTTCCGCTACTTACGGGACGTAATTTATAAAGTCAAAGATTTATGTTAAAAATGTATATTGTCACCGTATGACACTGCTGTGCTGCTGCCAAAAGCCGGAGCCGGGCGCAGAGCCTTCGGTCCATTGTTGTTGCCGCAAAAGTTCTCGGAAGGTCTGCAGCTTTGTAGAAACAATGGCTGGGACGGTATAAATACCCGCCAGGTGTTAGAGCTGCAGTTGTTTGTTGGATATTGCGACAGACGGCAATTAAAGTGTATCGTAGTGATTTGTTTCATTTGTTTTCGTGGAGCAAAACACCAAGTCAGCCTTGAAGACAGCTGATTGTGAATTTCACGTCTTTTTACTGCAGTAACAGTTGTAAATTTCTGCAAACTGGATTTCCGAAACTACGCACGCACGGCGGTCCGCGCAGAGAGATAACAGAAGTATAGTGTATCTGCCTAAGCAGACAAACATAGCGCGGAGATAAAAGGCATGCCAAAACAGATAAAGTTAGAAATTTCTAGTGACATCTGTTTGTCTTACGGAACATTCAATTTCTTGATTGTTATAGAAAATTCCGGAAATATGTAGTAATATGAGTAGAGGTATTTAAGGAAGCGGCGACTGGCCAAGAGACAGTCGTAAACAGTTGTAATTGAAACTGGTGTGTTTGGAAGTTGAGTAAGCTCTTGTTGTGGTCAGCGACCTTGGTAGATTGTAATTGTGTATGTGATGTAATCCTGCTACAATAAGGATCGAACAGAGTGTATTTCTACGGAAATAAAGGACATTTTGAATTTCTGCAACTGGGACTTCTAATTCTACGGACCTACGCAGTCACAATATCATTTGATGTTTTCTAAACTATTTGCCTTTAACATCAATACATTCGATAAAACTAGCCTTAGAGGAATTATGTCACTCTTTCTGAGGTAAGTAGTTCAGAGAATGGGCTTTTAATAACACTCCACTGCGTGAACTAAAGACGAAAAACTGCTTCTAGAAATAAAAGGAAATCAAAAGGCGCTATGTCTGGACTGTATCCATGGTGATGATCAATTGTCAGTTCTGTTGTATCTCTTGTCTTGATGTAAAACTGTTTTTGTACTCTTAAGCTTTTATTAGGGTAGATCAAATATAAATGTGATTTTTCTTTCAAATATATGTATATATATATATATAAACTGTTTCACAGATTACTTTTATATATACACACACACATACACACACATATATATACATACATATTTCGATACACATTTTCTCCAATGGATTGGTAAGTTTTTGATACCATCCTTATAGAAAGAAGAAGGATGCGTGTGGAGCCAGTTGCACAAGAACTCCTCCACTTGTGTCATCATCAAAGCGCTGTTCTCCTAGGTCTTGTTTGAGAGGTTCAAACAAATGAGAGTCGCAGGGCGATAAATCGACTGTAAGGAATGTGTTCCAGAGGTGTCCAATGCATTTCTCTACTCTTTCCCACGTTAAAGGCCGCGCCGTGGCTCAGTGGTTAGACCGCTTGGCTCTCACCAAGGCGGCCCGGGTTCGATCCCAGGCGACCGCAAAGTGAGATTTGTGGTGGACAACACGGTGCCGGGACGGGTTTTCTCCGGGATCTCCGGTTTCCCCCGCCATCTCATTCCACCGGTGCTCCATCTTCATCTAATGTATCATCAGTGTCATCGCCTGAGGTGCCGTATGTAGTAAAAGCGGGCGTTAAGCACTACACATTCATTTCATTATTTCCCACGTTAAAGTGGCAGTATGTGGCCTCGCATTGTCATGGAGAAGAATGACGTTTCGGATCGGTTGTTGGCGTCGCTTGTTGATATGCAGACTTTGCTTCTTCCAAAATGTGACAGTAATAAGCTGTATTGACTTCCTTTGTTCATGAAGAATATCCACCAGCAAAACCCCCGCGGAGTCCCAGAAAACGGTTGCTAGCACTCTTCCATAAGATGGGCATGTTCTGACCTTGACCGGACATGCTTCGTCTCCTCACTGCCACTCCATATTGCTTGCTTTGACTCTGGGATGTAATGATGCACCCACGTTTCATCACAATTCACAATGTGATTTAAGAAATGTTCTCCCTCCTCGTAGTGATGCAGGTATCTCCGACAAACTTACTGTCATAACATTTTTTGTTCCTTGTGTAGGAGATGAGGAACGCACCCAGCAGACAATTTTCTGTAATAGAGCTCATCTCGGATGTTTAAACACTTACGTGAATTATTCTTAGGGCAAAAGCCATTTCGGTTGTTTTTATGCGCCGATCTTCTACAATAAGATATATAACGCGAGGGTATCTACCAGGTTAGCCCACACAGCGTGAAGACCGACCCCACCCCACTCTGGTGACCAGGGAGTTACCGAGCTGTTCCCGTAGGGCGCCCGTCACCTCCGTGGGGTTTTCCATAGGACAAGACCTAGAGACTGAAAGACCCCCCCCCCATCTGGTCCGAAAACACAATATGGGATGGAAGTGGTTACGCCACATACGCACGCCAACTCCAAATGGGAAGGCTACCGATCAACTTCGGTAGGGCCGCCTGGTGATTTAGCTCACCTTCTACTAGCTATGCTGGCTAGTACGCGGGAATATATGGCTTCCCTTAACCCCGTCCAGAGACCTACCCGATCTCCCGCGGTTATCGTGAACCACTGCCCCCTCAAGTCCAACCTCAATCCTAGCAACTCCCTATCAGGGAGGGGATCGAATGTTCGGCCCGAGGTTCCTCTAGTGACGTCAGAGGTACCACTAGTGCTAGGGGACCGCAGTGCTCGCACCACGGCAGCTGAAGGGGACGTATCCCCTCCCCTACGGGAACCATTCATGAGTCCCATATATAGCCGACCTGGTGCGGGAGGGAAACTAAAAGCAAGAAAGTAGACTCCAATCCTAATCGACTGGTGACCATAGGGCACCTTGCCGTAGACCAAGGTAGTGGTCGCCCAAAGACGCTTTGGGTAATCTAATTTGAACAGGGCTGTCACTCATCCTCGAAACCAAAAGCCCTCAGGCCCAGAAATGGGCCTAGTAGTATCAATAGCATTACCTTGTTCCTATACCTCTAGCTAGCAGGCGCACTCTGAAAAGCCTTACAGGCAGACGGGCAGGTGCAGCCAGCATTGGGCGTGGACACCGCTTGGACGGGCGGCACCCCACATAGACATTTATTTATCTACAGAGGATCTACCCAAAAGTCCGAAAATCCTAGCCTCCTTCAACCCGGGAACGATGAAAAACTCCGCGGCTCTTTCCTGGGGCAATACCTAGTTTCCTAAAAAGCCCCCCCCCCCCAATTGACAACAACGCCACGACGGGACGGAAGTGGATACACCACTTATGCGCGTCAACCTCGTAGGGAAGACTACCGAAAACCTCGGTGGGGCCGTCTGGTGATCTAACACACCTTCTAATAGCTATGCAGGCTAGTACCCGGGACTTCTGAGGCAACCCTCTACGCTCTCCGGGTGGCCGAGGCCTGGCCGGAGGTACGAGATCCCCGTGAGTGTCGGTAGCACACTGACCCTCTAGCCCAACCCAATCCGAACAACTTCCCGACACCCCACGTGGACATACATACTAGGATTCTGCGTAGGGCAGCTGCCACTGACCTCCCTCTCAAACAAGGGAGTTACCGAGCTGTTCCCGAAGGGCGCCCGTCGCCTCCAAGGCTCTTTCCATAGGGCAAGACCTAGAGACTAATAAGCCAGCCCCCATCTGATCCTGTGGACTGAAGACGGGTGGAAGTGGATACGCCACTTACACGTGCCAACCCCAAACGGGAAGGCTACCGATTAACCTCGGTGGGGCCGCCTGGTGATCTCGCACACCTTCTACTAGCTATGCAGGCTAGTACGCGGGAGTATATGGCTTCCCTCAACCCCGTCCGGAGACGTACCCGATCTCCCACGGGTATCAGGAGCACACCGCCCCCTCGAGTCCAACCCAATCCGAACAAATCACCGATGGGAGGGGCTCGGCATTTCGACCCGAGGTTCCTCTATTATCGTCAGAGGTACCACGAGTGCTAAGGGTGCGCAGCGCTCGCACCACAGCAGCTGAAGGGGACGGATTCCCCCCCCCCCCTACGGGGACTTCTTCAGTAATGCCACGAATGGCAACAATGTTGTCTTTAGTAATGCTTGTCCATGGTCTCCTGCTATAAGGTTCATTTTGCACAGCTTCTCTTCCCGCCACAAAATTTTTAGCTCACTCTTAGACTCGGGTGTCCTGCGCCGTGACGTAGCGGGCTAAGGCAGTCACGGAAACCGGCCCGGTCTCGTCCCCACCCATGTGCTGGGGATTTTAGGTAGCGGGTATTGGAGCGGTGCCCACTCAGCATCGTGAGGAAAGTGAGGAGCTTACGCTAGGTAAGCGGCCCTGGTCACGGAAACCAACGTTCCGGCTGCGGAGTGCCGAGATACTGACCACATCCCCTCCCAGTATCGGTTGGTTGATCGCCCACCTCTGCCATGCATAAGTGGGCGTGAGGTCGGCAGTCGGATTGGTAGGCCTGGCTCTCTTAGGGCTGTCGCACCAGTGTTTGTTTTTTCATACACTTGGGACTACGAAAGCGTTTCTTCCCCAAACAGTGCGCGGAGCCGTTTCAAAATTTCCGAAGCTTTGAAGCCCTCTTTTGCAAGAAATCTAAAGATCATGCGTTGCCAACAGATGTAAGAGGGCTGTTCAATAAAGGATAATCATAATTTTTTACGTTGCAATTTTTTGCACTATAATTCAATCTTATTAAAGTTAAAGTTGATGTTAGAGGAAGATCCGGAGTTTCTTTCAAACGTAATCACTGCTGATGAAACTTGGTTACATCATTTTGATCCTGAGAGCAAACAGCAAAGCTCAGTGTGGAAATCTCCTCCATCACCAACCTCCAAAAAAGCAAAAGTGGTTGCTTCTGCTGGGAAAGTTATGGTCATCTCATTCTTTGATATTCATGGAATGGTTTATCGGCAAGTTGTACCTGCACACACATCAGTAACTGGACAGTACTACAGGGATGTCCTGAAAACTTTGCAAGTCCATATCAGGAGCAAAAGGACACATTTCCGTGAAGCAGGCTAGATTCTGCACCACGATAATGCGCGGCCGTATATTGCCAATGTTGTTGCTGAATATCTTGTAAAGATCAACGTGAAATGCCTCCTTCACCCTCCCTATAGTCCGGATTTAGCCCCATGTCACTTTTCTCTATTCCCTAACTTCAAGAAACGTCTTCGTGGGAGGCATTATCCATCATCAGAAGCAGTGGTGAAGGCTGCGTAGGCGATTTTGAAGGATCTCTCAAAAAATGGTTTCCAGCTTGTCTTTGTAGACTGACAGAAACGCTGGGACAAGTGCATCGCATTCAGGGGAGACTATTTTGAGAAGGATCATCAAAATGATGAGGATGAGTAAACGTACGTTGTCAAAAAAGAATTGTGATCATTATTTATTGAACAGCCCTCGTATGTACAGCCTGCACACTCATGGCGTACTGACGCAGCTCCATTCTGTGCGGTGTGATACCCCCGAAACTTATTGACAATCTCTCCTCCAAATAATTACCAAAAGCAGCGTTACATTATTTGATCTGCCAACGTATCATGAACATTTTATTATGGAAACATTTGTGTAACAATCGACAAACGGTACGTTCTAATGATATAGTAATACCAACAGTCGCCTTTTGTACACTTAGGTTATGTTCAAATGATCCATTTTGCCGATTGAGTTTTCTCTGCAGGATTATAACAACGAATACAAGACATATCACGAGTAACGTTCTTCAAAATCAAATTTAAAGTGCTATTTTCATATTTTTCGAATCTTTCTACATCAATTGATACGTTGTTGTTTTTGATCGCTAGCCAGTTGTTTATACAAAATCCATCGATAACAACGTTTTTCCACGTCTAAGTGTTGATGTTGTATTTGACTCATACCAAAGTACAATAAATTCATAAGATATCCATTAGACGTCGGCAAAATCTTCATAAGTAACAGCAGCTCTTGTCCTTCAGGAAATTCATGACTAAAGAAAAATATTTGTCTTGAATTTGCTGTACCAAGTATAAATCTTACCTTTAGTACGGTTTTCTTGTCCGTCTTCATTTTGTTCGGACGTTATCAAGGACTTAAAATGGTAAACATAACAGCCCAACAAGCCTCTCTAGTCAAACGTATTCTTTGGTGAACGCATAGTTAAAGAATTGTTACAGCAAATCCAACAAAATATATGGCAGGCAAGTCTCAACTTCAGAATGCCGCCTTCAAATATAAACCCAGTTCATTTGTTTTTAGAAACACGATCTTCTAAACTTTTCCAGTATTGCCCCGTGATATATGCAGTCGTGAAAGTAAACTAAAAATAAATTTCTAGAGAAGCTGTCCTAATAAGTTAAAAAGAGAAAACAGAAATTTTTCACAACTTTTTTTTAATGTTCAGAATTGGCTCGCTTATTTCACTATAACAAGTTTGGAAGGCACATTCAAAAGTTCTTTTGTGTCATTGACCGGGTGCACCTGGCAGGAAAGTGTGAGGTGGTCACACTGAGAAAAAAAAAACAACAGAAGGTGTACACATCCCCTAGGTCGTCTTAGACACAGAGAATTCCCTTTGATTCGGAGAATGAGCAAATACCAAACACAAGATCAAAGTCGAAGTGAGTAATTGTCCTTCCTAGGTAGGTTGACGAAGGTTGACCTACCGATTGCGCAAAGAACTCCTGGACTCTGGATGCGGGCCAAACGCTGAGTCATCGCTCCGACCTTGCAATAGACAGTTGACATCGCACACAACATGTTTCCAAACACTGGAGATGGACGAAGTACACAGTGCCTACGGCGTATTGCGATATTTCGTTCGTCTTTCTAGTTTGGTGGTAGTGTGTCTGTCTCACCTCCAATCTTAAATTCCGAGTTCAAATCCCAGAATGAGTGATAACATTCACTTGCTCTCCACCTGAAACACCAAAGACTAACTCTAAGCTCTATGTACCCTGCACTCATTTGAACAACATCATTTCATTCATCGTCCGATATGACTTAACTTTGGAGGTTTTCCCTTATCCTGAAAGATGAATGTCTGATAACTCTAAGCTCTATGTACCCTGTACTTATTTGAACATCATTTCATTCATCGTCCGATATGACTTAACGTTGGAGTTTTTTTCTTATCCTGAAAGATGAATGTCTGGTAACTCTAAGCTCTATGTACCCTGTACTTATTTGTACATCATTTCATTGTCGTCCGATATGACTTAACGTTGGAAGTTTTCTCTTATCCCGAAAGATGAATGTCTGGTAACTCTAAGCTCTATGTACCCTGTACTTATTTGAACATCATTTCATTCATCGTCCGATATGACTTAACGTTGGAGGTTTTTTCTTATCCTGAAAGATGAATGTCTGGTAACTCTAAGCTCTATGTACCCTGTACTCATTTGAACATCATTTCATTCATCGCCCGATGTGACTTAACGTTGGAGGTTTTCTCTTATCCTGAAAGATGAATGTCTGGTAACTCTAAGCTCTATGTACCCTGTACTTATTTGTACATCATTTCATTCATCGTCCGATATGACTTATCGTTGGAGATTTTCTCTTATCCTGAAAGATGAATGTCTGATAACTTTAAGCTCTATGTACCCTGTACTTATTTGAACATCATTTCATTCATCGTCCGGTATGACTTAACGTTGGAGGTTTTCTCTTATCCCGAAAGATGAATGTCTGGTAACTCTAAGCTCTATGTACCCTGTACTTATTTGAACATCATTTCATTCATCGTCCGATATGACTTAACGTTGGAGGTTTTCTCTTATCCTGAAAGATGAATGTCTGATAACTCTAAGCTCTATGTACCCTGTACTTATTTGAACATCATTTCATTCATCGTCCGATATGACTTAACGTTGGAGGTTTTCTCTTATCCTGAAAGATGAATGTCTGATAACTCTAAGCTCTATGTACCCTGTACTTATTTGAACATCATTTCATTCATCGTCCGATATGACTTAACGTTGGAGGTTTTCTCTTATCCCGAAAGATGAATGTCTGGTAACTCTAAGCTCTATGTAACCTGTACTTATTTAAACATCATTTCATTCATCGTCCGATATGACAACGTTGGAGATTTTCTCTTATCCTGAAAGATGAATGTCTGGCAACTCTAAGCTCTATGTACCCTGTACTTATTTGAACATCATTTCATTCATCGTCCGATATGACTTACCGTTGGAGGTTTTCTCTTATCCCGAAAGATGAATGTCTGGTAACTCTAAGCTCTATGTACCCTGTACTTATTTGAACATCATTTCATTCATCGTCCGATATGGCTTACCGTTGGAGGTTTTCTCTTATCCGAAAGATGAATGTCTGGTAACTCTAAGTTCTATGTAACCTGTACTTATTTGAACATCATTTCATTCATCGTCCGATATGACTTAACGTTGGAGGTTTTCTCTTATCCCGAAAGATGAATGTCTGATAACTCTAAGCTCTATGTAACCTGCACTTATTTAAACATCATTTCATTCATCGTCCGATATGACTTAACGTTGGAGGTTTTCTCTTATCCCGAAAGATGAATGTCTGGCAACTCTAAGCTCTATGTACCCTGTACTTATTTGAACATCATTTCATTCATCGTCCGATATGACTTACCGTTGGAGGTTTTCTCTTATCCCGAAAGATGAATGTCTGGTAACTCTAAGCTCTATGTAACCTGTACTTATTTGAACATCATTTCATTCATCGTCCGATATGACTTACCGTTGGAGGTTTTCTCTTATCCCGAAAGATGAATGTCTGGTAACTCTAAGCTCTATGTACCCTTTACTTATTTGACCATCATTTCATTCATCGTCCGATATGACTTAACGTTGGAGGTTTTCTCTTATCCTGAAAGATGATTGTCTGGTAACTCTAAGCTCTATGTAACCTGTACTTATTTGAACATCATTTCATTCATCGTCCGATATGGCTTACCGTTGGAGGTTTTCTCTTATCCCGAAAGATGAATGTCTGGTAACTCTAAGCTCTATGTACCCTGTACTTATTTGAACATCATCTCATTCATCGTCCGATATGACTTACCGTTGGAGGTTTTCTCTTATCCTGAAAGATGAATGTCTGGTAACTCTAAGCTCTATGTAACCTGTACTTATTTGAACATCATTTCATTCATCGTCCGATATGGCTTACCGTTGGAGGTTTTCTCTTATCCCGAAAGATGAATGTCTGGTAACTCTAAGCTCTATGTAAGCTGTACTTATTTGAACATCATTTCATTCATCGTCCGATATGACTTAATGATGGAGGAAATTAACTGTAAACAATGTTACAATGTTTGGTAACTTTAACTGTAGCACATCCAGACAAGGTCTGTTCCCACATGACTTCAACAATAATCACATTCTTAGATGACAATGCACGGAAATAATTAAACGGGTACAAAAACAAAAGGTTTGCTATATTCCTAAATTGACTAATAAAAATTGTGTGAGGTGAACAACGAAATTTGGGGATGGCATGGAGAAGTCGGAAGCTAATTGGATGTGCCAGTAGGCAAAGCTATCCGAGGACAAGTGTATTGTTGTAGTAAACTGCACATTGCATTTTTGTTTCCAAGTACGCAGGTGGTGTATATGTTTGCTCCAGTTTCCCACGCCATTTTTCTGCCAACTGCTTTACAATCAGTATCGTTCTCTTTGTACATTGCAGGGTAACAAGGTGAGGATTGTCGGAGTCATAAATGTCAAGGGAGGTACTTGCCATTTGTCAATTGTTTTTTAATTGGACCTTATAGAAGTGAAGTTATAAAAAGTCTGTAATGTTAAACATATACGCTGGACGTCCTGTGTATAGCAAATGTTGCATAAATTTTTATTTATTTGACTTTTAGTGTCTCCACTTTTTACATACTCATATGCACTGCAGTTAGGAGGTCATGGGTTTGTTTCTTGTTGCCATCTTTCTGAATCGTGAGTCCTTTTAGCAGTTTCCCGGATCAGTAGGAAGCATGATTACATCCCACGAATTTTTTGTCTTACCATTTCAGTTCTCCTTACAGTTTGGTTGACTGTTTGAGGATTCTAAGTATCGATTTTGAATTTGCTGTAAGTAGCTCCTCTGGAGCCGTTCAACGAGAGAGCCTTCTGCCGCACTCTCCTCAAGGATAGTTTGGGCTAGAGTGAGTACAGAGTGTCATGTGAGTGTACACGGAGTGGAATACATCTCTGTACTTACTGTAAGAGAAAGCAAAAATAGTTGGTGAAGCCGGAGTGTGTAATTTTGTCGGCGAGGCAGTACGTGCATCATAACTAGGCGCTGAAAATAATACAAACGACTTGTGGTGGCATTACAACACAGTAGCTCCGTTACCATGGAAACAAGTGCGGCTGTACGACATTTTGGGCGCACTGAACAATGGAGAAGATGTCCCTTGTGTATATGAGAACAACATGTACCTTAACAATTGCAAAATGTCTCAAATTCCATTTCAACGACCTGAAATTTTTATCACATTAATGATAATGTAATACAAAAGCTTCCATCAGATATCTGTGCTTATTTCACAGAAATTAATGTTCTTGCTCTAGATTTAGCTGTATTATAATTCAATAGTAATTCCATGTTATGAATTAAGGTTATGATAGCAATTATACAATTTCAAAATGGCTGCGTAAGTTTTTGAATGACCACTCATGAAGTTTTACTTAAAAATACATCTTGAACATTTGACACTTGAAGAATTTCAAGTGATGAAAATACCGAAATAGTAGTTTGTGATAGAAGGCTTAAAACAAAACCACTTTTAATACGACTGGCATATTTTAAGTTTTAAACAGCACTTGAATTTTTAAAACCCAAATAACATTATATACTGTGATAAAAAGTAACTGTTCTTTTTTTAAATTTCGCGGTTTTCATAATTCAATTTTCAAAACTATTCTTTTCTTTGGTCTTTTGGAATAATATTTGTGATGTATATTTGCATTTTAAGCTGTTTTGAATGTTCAGTTACACAAATTTTCGAGTCATCGGCAAATTTTCACTTAATTTACATTAAAGTTTGCTTGAAAACAAGGTACAGCACCACGTGAAACTATTTTGAGAGTAAGGGAATAGTTTATAAACGTTTCAGAGAGGGTCGATATCAATTACTGACAAGTAAATAAAATGTTTGTGTAAAATCACCATCAGAAAGGTTTGACTCGATATCTGTTTCTCAAAGCCCTTTGTTTCTATTACCCAGAACCACGTCGTTTCGAACACGAAGTATATTATATCTGACAGTTCACGAATAAATAAACATTATTTAAGAATTAAAATTATCGTTATTTTTACTAAATCTTGTAATGTTTCCTGAAGCAAGAGAAACTATCGTACATTTAGAACGATTTAAATTCACGTGAGCAGCGAGATTCTTGAAGCAAAAGAAACGACATTAAAACGGGATTAGTTCTCGCGTGCACGAGATATCAAATGTTTTTCAGCATTGTTGATTTACACGATTAGGTTATGTATGCAAAGCTGGGATTAAGTGTTCTTTCTAATTAATTTATAGACTCTTTGTTAATATTTCTGTAGTTTTTGTAGTTAAACTTGGTATTTACCATAATTTAATCGTTATGTTGGTTACTCCAAACAAAAGAATAACGTTTTACATCAAAGGAAGCAGAAGGTTGATCATATAGGTTAACTCAACAACGTATGCGATAAACTGAAGTGTAACCATTTGTATTCTAAACAGATAATGAGAATGTCAGGAGGAATTAATTATGTGAAAAGACATTATGGATAGTAAAACCTAATAAAACCAAGTAAAGACAGACAAAAAGCGAAATTTGCAATGTGATTAAACTTAAAACCAAAGTTGGTCAGAACGGAGATAATCTAAACATTTTACTTCCTGTAAGTACGCTATGTTAAAAGTTCTACTTTTAGGTTATGGAGTCTAAAACATTGTTTTGAAAAAAAAAAATTACACTTAAAATTGGAATTTACATTATAATTCTGTGTTCAGGAGTATTTTAAAGGCCGTACAGAGTGATAAATATTGCTGATATTAGTAAATCAAAGTTATCAAGTAAAAATATGGAATATAAATACAGTAAAAATCGAAAAAGTAAATTTGCTAAATTTTTTCCAGATTTTCATTCAATACCAGGGGCTATTACCTAAAATTCAGTATGTTGAAGAAATACAACATCACGATTTTCAACAATCCCTTCTACCAGGATTTACGCTTTATGTGGTAATATTTTTGAAAATGATTGACGATTTTGATCAAGGATATACCAAACGTTTGGAATATTGGCGATAACTGGATCATCTAAGTTAGGTGCCGAATTAATGAACCTAGGGTAAATACAGACAAAATTACGTATTATTGCTTATTAAATACATTAACTTTTATGTAACACTTTGTTCTAAAGGGAAACTTGAAGATATGTAAATGTTATTTAACACATTTAATGTACCACGAAAGGCGACATTGGAATGAAAGGAGTAACGTGTTGTTTCAAAGACACATGCGATCACACATTGATGTTCTCTTGTTCTTAGGTTCGTTTTTCATAGAACTTCCTTGCAATTTTTGACTGTCTTATATTTCTGTCTGATAACAAATGACAAATCTGTGTTCATTTGTCGTTCTGTTACCATAACCAACCGTAATTACAACTCGAGTTCTTTGCTTTTCGCCGAGGTTATTCACGGTTGGTAATATTTTACACAAACAAAGACTACCTTTGTTTTTGACAGCAGTGTCCATGGCCTCCTGTTAACAATTAATACTCGCCACAAACTACATTAAGTACTATGGATGTTACAGATTGTGTTATGTTGTACTTGTACATTATTTAACACATTTTTACTGATCCATTTATACTGCTGTGGTCCCGTTACCACTGCAACATATTAACTCTTATACAGAGCTTTTTATTTGTATTGTGTGCATAAGATCAGCTAGTGTTATTCACACTTTCAGCCTCTAAGCAGGATGGACGAATATTTCCGCGTCTATCTGGGATTCGAACCCGGAACTGCTGGTACAGTACGCAGGTGATCTACCAAGTGGACTCTGGTAGATCTGCTGCACAACACCCGTGTCATAGCATCAGTTTTTGTGCCTGTCAGTGCAACTGTTACTTTGCAAATGAAAAGACAACGTGTTTATACCAATTTCCGCTGCTATAGAGAGTGGATTAGGGGTCGGAGCCGTCACCCCTGTGAGGAACGGTTGAAGTGAAACAACTGCAGGAGACGTATGAGCCCTAGGGACGGACAACGCAAGCCGCAAAGACGAGCAGAGTTCCCTAACAGTTGTAGACGACCCACCTAAGGCACTGGACAGACAAAAAACGCAAGTCGTTGTCGACGGTAGCGACCAGGGACGCGCTGCTGGAGAGATGACGGCCGCGCTTCGATTTCTGAACGCTGTAGAGCATTGCAACAAGAGAAAGAGGGGGAGCGGCTTTCCTCTAGTCCCTTTCTAAGTTCTCAATCAGCAACGTCCTATTTCTGAATTTGAAAACAGAGCTTTTGTTATGGTTGCTGATATAGCTACTTTCAGATAAGCACTTTAATAATGTACAAACAGTATAAAGGAAGTGTGGCTCCTGATTCCAGGCTTGCTTGGTGAGGACTTCCAACAAAACACCGCTCGGCAGCCATTTGCATCATGGTACGTATACTTCAACATAAACAGTAGACTAAGTGATAGTCAGATGTTTTAAAACTGGTTGTCTAGGTGACGTCTTTGAAATTCCGTTCTCTTTTTATGTCCAAGAGATAAAAAATGAAGGTACAAGGGAATAAGGGAATACAGTAGACTTTAAGTGATAGTCAAATGTTTTAAAACTGGTTGTCTAGGTGACGTCTTTGTAATTCCGTTCTCTTTGTATGTCCAAGAGATAAAAAATGAAGGTACAAGGGAATATGGGAATACAGTAGACTTTAAGTGATTGTCAAATGTTTTAAAACTGGTTGTCTAGGTGACGTCTTTGAAATTCCGTTCTCTTTGTAAGTTGAAGACATAAAAAATGAAGGTACAAGGGAACATGGGAATACAGTAGACTAACTGATAGTCAAATATTTTAAAACTGGTTGTCTAGGTGACGTCTTTGAAATTCCGTTCTTTTTGTATGTCCAAGACAAAAAATGAAGGTACAAGGGAACATGGGAATACAGTAGACTTTAAGTGATAGTCAAATGTTTTAAAACTGGTTGACTAGATGACGTCTTTGAAATTCCGTTCTCTTTGTATGTCCAAGAGATAAAAAATGAAGATACAAGGGAATATGGGAATACAGTAGATTTTAAGTGATTGTCAAAATATTGTTAAAACTGGTTGTCTGTCTTCGAAATTTCGTTCTCTTTGTATGTCCATGAGATAAAAAATGAATAACGACTTCTGTTTGAAAAGAAGTAGAGCTATGGTAAATTCAAACAAATAACAAGCAATATCTCGGAAGTAGATAGCTATAAAAAGTAATGTTTGAAGAAATTGTGTGCTGTTCCGTAAGATTAGCTTTATTTCTTACTTGTTCCAGTTACGTAAATGTTATCTTGAATGAGGAGTGTTTCTGAGACTTTTCCTAGAAAATGTAAGATAATCTTTTCATCTGTGTTGAAAATATCTTACGCCAACGCGTTGTAATCAAAATATTTAGAATCAGTTTTGGAAACAAACTGTAATTTTTAGAAAAGTCTGTCAAGAAGTAGTATAGGATAGGGGTATCTTTTTAAATTCGAGTTGTAACCTTAGAAGATTATTTTATTTTACGAGTAGTTCTGAGTATGTACTGTTATTTCCATTGTACCTACTAGAAATATGTATTTGGACCATTTTAGTAAATGTTTACCTCATTTAACATGAAGTAGTTGCAATAATAAGGTTTAGCAGAAATATTTTGTTAAATGATGAGTAGAGAAAGTCATATGAGTGTAGCACATCATATTCCTCTTGTTTCGTATTCACTGAGAACGCCGTACCGAATGATTTTCAGCTAAAACGTGAAAACTCCTCTCTGTTGAGTAGCGTTACTGCTTTGTTTAGCATCATGGCCTCCTGTACTTGAAGTTCTCAAGTTTGGATGAAACAAACAACGGTCGAATGACTGAATGTGTAACACTTTATTGAGGTTAGGGATATTAACACTGCATGATTTTGTTTTGAAAACTGGGTTGAAAAGAGTTCCTAAAGTCATCCAGACATATTACTTATAGTTGAAGTATGTTTCTAAAACTGGCACAGCATCTGCCATTTGTAACAATTTACAGAAACAAATATAACTCCTACATATTCTGGTAAACTTTACTGCTTCTTTATAGGGAAGTTATGTTGTATAAATTGACATTAGATACTGTTAAGAATGACAGCTTTTGTCTGCTCAAGCCAAATAAGTAGTTTCTTTCATTGCGAATGAATGCGAATTGGGGTTTTTGTTTGAATTATTCGTTTCTTTTGCTCCTTGTATTATAGGAAGATATGGGCCATTGAAGACGGTCACGCCATCTCCTAGCCCAATCTTTCATTACTACAGTCTTTTGTTCTCCAGAGAGATTTGAATATCGATAGTGTTTTGTTGTTCATTTCGTTATCTTGACATAAGTAGAGAATAGAGGTTTAGCAATAGAAATCCTCTCATTTTAATATATGAATAACCCAGCACGCAACGTTTTGGTGCTATTCTTAGATTCTTCACCACGTAGGCAAAGAAGAAATGATAATCTAACAAAAATTTGAAACCCAAATTGAATTATAAATGTACATTTTGAGATCTACTGAAAAAAATAGAAAAAGGTACGTGTCTGTAAGATGAATCGGAAATTTACTTAAATACCAACCTGATAACTCTGCAGGATGGTACACGAAGATGCTCAAGAAAATCTTCCCCTTTTATTTAACATTTTCGAACATTTTAATTTTAGCAATAATGTATTTAACAATTTCAATTAAATTACCACATGCTCAAGATATTTTGATGGCAAATGAAGTATATACGTTGAAATTTCTGCGAATTTTCTCATAAGTTCTCTTTATTCTGAATGACTTTTGCATACAATTTATGTTTATTTTGAGGGCTAACCATTTTCGAATAGTTTTCTTGTTACTGGCTTAGAATTTAGAATTTTTAAATACCTAAAGTGTAAACATTATTTATTTAAATTTGTACTCCTTAGTTATTATGTATTTTTATTGCCACTTTTTAAGTAACTTTTCTCTTGAATGTTTTATACTCCCACTTTGGTTTGTAATTATTATTGCGTCTGTTAGTTAAACAGTCTATTGTTGTGTTTACAATTAAGGAAGTCTAGGTCTACGCTGTCTTTTGTTTCGCGTGGGAAATCAAAGCTCTAGAACATCGTATTAATGAACAAAGTGATGAGTTAATAGTAAAACGATCCATCCCAATAGTATTTTTGTAGTTGACTGTAAACTTTATTGTGTTACTATTTTATTATTACATACAACAGTGTAAGTAAATGTTTTAAAAATATTATAATGTTTATATTAAGTATGTGGAAGTGAAATTCTATAAAAAAAAGACGTTAGTATAAAGAAATGAACAGTTGCTATGTAGGGAAAATCAATAATCTTGCGGAGAAGATGAAAGTTTTTATTTCGAAGAGTGGACGTGCAGGAGTATGCAATTTTATGTAATTAACGAAAAATAGTTATTAAGTAAAGATTTATCGATATGCTGGAGGTAACCTGCAATGATTGACTAGGAAAGAAAGTTCGAGTAAAATGTAATCCAGATTATACAATTGGTGACCTGAAGAAACTGATAGCTGCACAAGCTGACACGCCCGCCTCAGTAGCGTAGATGGTAGCGTGTCTGCCTAACGTTCAAGAGGTCCCGAGTTCAAATCTCAGTCAGGGTGAGTTACCTGGATAAGGTTTTTGCCGGGTTTTTCCCTTATCCTAAAAGACGAATGTCGGGTAACTCTAAGCTCCATGTACCCCGGACGCATTGAGCATCATTTCACCCATTCCATTCATCGTCCGACATGACTAAATGTTGGAGGACGTAAATTAAAAAAAAAAAAAAAAAAAAACTGGCACGAGATGGGAAAAGATTGTGCTGAAGAAGTGGTACACAATATTTATATTCATATTTATTGTAACTCAATACACTGTTTGAACACAATTAAGCCATGGCATTTGTAATACATACTCTCTCTTAAAAGTAAACGATTAGAAATGTCAAAAAATTGTCATTCATCTTCTCTCTCTCTCTCTCCCTCTCTCTCTCACACACACACATACACAGAACATAATTATTCAAAATCATCGAAGTTGTCATGAAAATATTCATCTATACTGTAATAGGCTCTGCTTAACAAGAAGTTAGTCAGACTGAAAAATTCAATGCCATAGCCGGGATTTGAACCACGGATTTTCTGGTTTACGTCCAGCCGCACTACCATTGTGCTACTATGGCCAACGTGCCGATATGACATTAAATTCTCCAACTGACTCTGTGGTTCAAATCCCGGCTATGGCATTGAATTTTTCAGTCTGACTCTACGTTTCCACAATTTAGCCTACACACGGCCAGTGTGAAAGAATAATTAATTTCCAAGAAGTTAGTCAGTTTAGATTTAAACTTAGCAGCTGACAGTATTTTTTTTAGGCTTTCCGGAAGCTCATTAAGTAGTTTTGGACCAAAGTATTGGGACTTATGTTCAAAAAGTTTTATTCTGTGACCTTTAGCTATCTAGTTATTCTTTCCCCTTGTTTCATATGTGTGGAGGTTATATTCCTGTTATGTACAAAAAGTATTGTTCACAGAATAAATATGCAGGGAAGAGTAAGTATATTTAATTTTTTAAAATACGGCCTGCATGGACTCGTACGTGTTATTTTTGCCAGGTATCTGATAGCTCCTTTCTGTAGCAGAAAAATTCTGTTAAAGTTTAATTTGGAAGTGTGTCCCCACAGCTCGATGGGATAAGAAATGTGTGAAGATATTAATGCAAAATATACTAACTTACTAGTATCCACTGAGGGAAAGTTGGCTAAATATCGCAACACAAAAATATCTGAGCTTAATTTACTTCAATTCAATCTACAACAACGAAGAACTGCTGTTACACATGACTTCCCAACTTGGAACTTCGAAATAGTCAACGTGCATCCCATCTTTACTGTACAAATCCTGCTACAGTTGCCAAGAATGACTCGGAGGACGAAACAATTGCAATGCTGATGTTAATATCATACTAAGAAATAATGTTAGTAAAATAACGAAAAGTAAAACCTTAGGAATACAATGTGAAAATTGAAAATTATTGACATTATAAAATGAGAATATTTTAATATATTAATTGTGATATACATTCCGAACAAAAACAAAATACACAGATGTCAATTTCTAGTTGTTACGGACAGAGATGTCTGTGAGAGGAAAATCCCCAAAAAACCCATGGGTCAGGTAAGGCGACCATGGGAACCGAACCAGGACCTCCCGAATGTCTGAGCCATCCCGCTCGGTAAAGAAAGTCGTGTCAGCTTACCGACCAGGGTAAATCATGGATCAGTGGGAGTGATAATGAACTCGGGCAGCGCCTCCTCGCTCGGTTGACGGAGGAAAATGGAATTGCGGGGGCAGTAGGTTGGCAAATAAACGAGACTGTCAGCACCAGATAAATAATAGAAGAGCGGATAAATACACACGACCTGAAATAACAGCACGCAATGGGCTGCAGTCTACTGCAAGTCTCACTCGAAACCGAATATAGCATTTTTAGAAAAACATGTACTTTACTTCACAGTATATAAACCATTCTCAGGAAAAACCACACACTCCAAGCTATCTTCTACATATAATTACAATTTTGTCAAAAATGTCTCAAACAATTTTAATTAAAATACTTTCATATGTTTTCAAGATATTTTAATGACAAATCAAATGTATATCCTGAACCTTCTGGAAATATCCTCGTAAGTTCTTTTCATTCTAAATGACTTTTGTACGAGGGTTGTTCAATAAAGAATGATGACAATTTATTTTGACAACGTACCTTTACTCTTTCTCATAGGGGCCGCGCCGTGGCTCAGTAGTTAGACCGCTTGGCTCTCACCAAGGCGGCCCGGGTTCGATCCCAGGCAACCGCAAAGTGAGATTTGTGGTGGAGAACACGGTGATGGGGCGGATTTTCTCCGGGATCTCCGGTTTCTCCCGCCATCTCATTCCACCGGTGCTCCATCTTCATCTCATGTATCATTAGTGCCATCGCCTGCGGTGCCGTATGTAGTAAAAGCGGGCGTTAAACATCACACATTTTTTTCTTTCTCATAATTTTGATGGTTCTTCTCAAAATAGCCTCCCCTAAATGCGATACGCCTGTCTCAGCGTATCTGCCAGTCTTCAAAGACATGCTGGAAACCATTTTTGAGAGATCCTGCAAAATCGCCTCCGCAGCCTTCACCACTGCTTCTGTTAATGGATAATTCCTCCCACGGAGGCGTTTCTTCAAGTTAGGGAATAGAAAAAAGTCACATGGGGTTAAATCCGGACTTTAGGGAGGGAAAGGGATGCACTTTAAGTTGATTTTTGCAAGATATTCAGGAACAACATTGGCAATATGCGGCCACGCAATATCGTGGTGCAGCATCCAGCCTGCTTCACGGAAATGTAGACTTTTGCGTCTGATATAGACTTGCAATATTTTCAGGACATTCCTGTAGTATTGTCTAGTTACTGATGTGTGTGCAGGTACAACATGCTGATAAACCATTCCATGAATATCAGAGAATGAGATGACCGTAACTTTCCCAGCAGAAGTAACCACTTTTGCTTTTTTGGGGGGGTTGGTGATGAAGGAGATTTCCACACTGAGCTTTGCTGTTTGCTCTCAGGATCAAAATGATGTAGCCAAGTTTCATCAGCAGTGATTACGGTTGAAAGGAGCTCCGGATCTTCCTCTAACATCAACTTTAACTGCATGTTACCTCCATTGCAGTGATAGGTGATACTGAACATGTCTGAATTTGCCTGGTTCTCACAGGCGGGAACCAGGAGTACCAATAATGTAACTACTACGGCGTGTTTGTTTAATATTAAGCTAATAGAATGTAATAGGATTGAATTTAAGTGCGAAAAATTATGACCGTAAAAAAATTATGATCATTCTGTATTGAACAGTTCCCGTACTGCAATAGGCCACAAGTTTTGAAGCAATAACAGGACACACGTGCAACTTTGGGAGAATATTATACACAATTGGGAGATTACATTACACTATTTACATCTCAGAGAAAATGTTGGAAGTGTCCTCCACGAGCATCTATACATGTTTGTACTCGTCTCACTATATTCTCTCAAGTTTTACGGAGATGATGTCGAATTGAGAGAAGGTTATGGAGCAACGTGTCATACATCTAATGACACCATGGAACTTGTAACCAGTTTCTTTGATAATCGAATAATCTCAAAAGGTCTGTGGCCTCCCACATCCCCTGACCTAACCTCACCGGATTTTTTCTTGTGGGTGTATCTAAAAATAGAGTGTACAAGAATAGGCCACGGACAATTGATGTTCTCAAGGAATCCATTCGAACCGAAATAAGTAACATTGGCGAGGATACTCTCCGTAAAACTTGAGAGAATATGGTGAGACCAGTACAAACATGTATAGATGCTGGTGGAGGACACTTCCAACATTTTCTCTGAGATGTAAATAGTGTAATGTAAGCTCCCAATTGTGTATTATATTCTCCCAAAGTTGCACGTGTTTGATATTATTGGTTCAAAAGTTATGTCGTATTGAAATGATTCAGGTTTATTTGGATCACAGTGTATATAACTGCCAGTGTATGACAGTACACCTCCTATCTTTGCCATGTAATACACTTGATTCACTGTTTCTGTTTACATAAAGACTAAGTGTCGCAGTAAAACCAGACTATCTGTGCAATACAATAAGAGTGCATTCAGAAATTAGTATGACTGTAATACATCAGTTCACGGTTACAAATATCTATTATATACACGACGTTCTTTTAAACATACTTATTCCTCTTTAAATAAGAAATTTTGCTTAGCAACCAAACATATGTATTCCTTTTTTTTCTTTGTAAAGAAGTTTGCAGTCAATAGATGGCACTAGCTGCAAAATCTTATCACGGGGAATAAGATTTGTAATTATTTACAAAGGTTTATAGCAAACTGCATATGTTTTCTGTAAGTGTCCTTACATTTAATTGTTGATTCTTGAGTTAAAACCAATGATAGATGTAACGTATACCGTGACAATGACGAACGAACAAACACATACATATAAGAAAGGAAAGCTCCTAAAGTGGATATATATGTGCAATTTTGGTAGTCATATTTTATGGGTTTGGTGGATTTGAATCTGTGTCAGTAATTGTACATACATGTTTTGGTTAATGTCCTCGTTAATGTTACAATTCAAATTAACTGTTTAAGAAGCAGTTAATTTTACTTCACGTTTGTGGACAACCTTCAGTGCCCAAGTGTACGGTGACATTTATTTTCAAATCGGCCGCGCCGGCTCAGTGGTTAGACCGCTTGTCTCTCACCAAGGCGGCCCGGGTTCGTCCCCAGGCGACCGCAAAGTGAGATATGTGGTGGAAAACATGGCACTGGCGGGTTTTCTTCGGGATCTCCGGTTTCCCCCGCCATCTCATTCCACCGGTGCTCCATCTTCATCTCATGTATCATCAGTGTCACCGCCTGCGATGCCGTATGTAGTAAAAGCGGGCGTTAAACACTATACATTTCATTTCATTTCAAATCGTGGTAATTTTGTTCACATTGCCTTCTCCATTTGTTATTTTCACATATCTGCTTCATGTTAAGTGATGTAAACAAAGCGGAAAATGACAACAGTCCCGATATTTTACAAACCACGTGTCTAAATTGTGAGCTTTCTATGTAAAGTTCTGCTTTGCCGTTTACGATGTTTGAGTGGCTTTATGTGGGAGCACTTCACGTTAAGATTAAGTGCAAAGGTGTGCTTACTACCACTTTGGTAACGACTTGCATACAACTGAAAAAATATTGTGAAACCGATCGCTGTAGCGCGGCTTGTGTACACAAAAAGCCTGGAGATAAGGAATATGCCGGAAGAAATAATGATAGCGCGAAATAAAAGACCTGTCGGCACTGGAAGGTGATAGAACATTCGAGTCCTGTTTGGTCCAGAAATACCTCGAATTTACGAAATAAGTATTTAAGCACGTGACGGCTGTGAAATGAGAGACAGCCAGCTGTGTTGTTGTTGTAACGAGAGCTAAGGATGTAATCTGCTGTCACTGTTTGTTATTGTGATCGACCTTGGTAGACTGATGGTGTACGTAACGTAATGCTGCTGTAATCTATAAGAGTATTTCTACGAAAATAAAGAACATTTAGAATTTGGGCAATTTGAACTTTTAATTCTATTAACCCACACAGTCTCAATATATCCCCAATTGGAATCTAACAATGTACGAATTGCTTAAACGACTTCCACTTCCGAATTTTCCTTTGCTAATTCCTCTCCCACAACAATATACCTTCCGCTCGACAGTTATATATTTTAAGTGAAAACTTATATATATATATTAACTTTTTAAGTCATACCGGACGATGAATGGAATTGGTGAAATGATGCTCAAATGGGCCCAGGGTCCATGGAGCTTAGAGTTACCCGACATTCGTCTTTTAGGATAAGGGAAAACCCCGGTAAAACCTCATCCAAGTACTCACCCTGACTGAGGTTCAAACCTGGGACCTCTTGAACGTCAGACAGACATGCTAGCATCTACGCTGCCAAGGCCGCCAAGAGAAAACGTCTTTACGCGCGTTTAGCACTTGTTGTGGGTAATGAATTGAACTGAGCCGTCACGCTGGAATATGTGACGTGAAGTGGGCTCAATACGAACTACCGCCGCGCCCCACACACACACACCATATATCAGTCTTATGTTGTCCATACCGCTATACTCCATCGTACCCAACAGCGTATCAACAACAACACGCATCCAGCTATGTTTTAACATATGTCACATACTATGAGAAAGTCAGAAACCCTACAGGAGTTTCATTAAATGATAATTGTGTTAGGGCCGTTCATACAAACAAACGTCTGTCAAGTGTCAGTAACCGATCCGGTCAGGTAACCTTCTGTCATTTAACAAGTCGACAACACGTCAAATTCTACTTAAATGTTATTCCACCATTGTTACAAGTATCAAAAATACGCATTATTGTGTTTAAAATTGTCTCTGTGAGTTACTTCCTTACTGCGATATAAAAAATTGCTAAGCTCGGCCGTCAATTCCACAAGTTTTAGGTGCATTGACACTAAATTCTGGATTTGTAAACTAATGACCGAAATTTTTTTGTAAAAGATGACCGAACTACAGAAAAGTAACATTACCTGTTGTCACTAGCGCAGAAACATTTAGGAAGTATTTAGTTTCATTTAGCGAGAAAATATAATAAAAGATCAGAAATAATGGTCTAGGGAAAACTCAGGTCAATGTCCAATTTAACACACGTACTGATAATTCTCCACAACTAACTTTAGAAGACTGAATTATATTGTTTTCGTTTAGCCTTCCTTATGCGACACACTTTCATAGACACGGTATATATATAGTGAAACCTCGTTAACCCGCTCGTTCGGATAACCAGAACCAGTTTTAGAAACAAAAATATGTAATTTAGAGTAATAAGTGAAGACTTGTTTTACAGACGTAAATTGCTATTCTCAGTGGATACTCAAGAGATGAGATGCTCTATTTGCTGCATCTCAACCATTCCTCCATGTACAAAACATCCGACTGTAGATGCAGGTGCTCAATACCCTTCTGTTTCCTAACCTGTGCATTTGTTTTTGCCGTTCCTGCTTTCCAGGAGATCCGTGATTCAAATCCCGGCCATGGCATTGAAGTTTTCATGCTGACGGCTAGTGTGGAGAAATGATTAATTAATTAATTAATTTCCATCAAATAACTAAAATAATAAGAGTTAAATGATGAAGCCTGGGACTCGAGTACTTGCGATAGTAAGTCGCCACAAAACGGTGTATCTAGGATGCGAGAGTCCCTAGTGGTCTCCCGGGGAAATATATGAGTCAAATGGAGAATTTAATGTCAGGACGGCACGTTGGCCATGGTAGCTCAATGGGTTAGAGCGACTGGACGGAAACCAGGAGATCCGTGGTTCATATCCCGGCCATACAATTGAACTTGTCATGTTGACTCGATCTATTTGACTATCACTTAGAGTCTACTGTATTCTCATATTCCCTTGTACCTTCATTTTTATCTCTTGGACATACAAAGAGAACGGAATTTCAAAGACGTCACCTAGACAACCAGTTTTAAAACATTTGACTGTCGCTTAAAGTCTACTGTATTCCCTTGTAACTACAATAAGATAATGTTTATCTTGAAGCAGATAGAGCAATAAGTGTTTGTACAAGAGTAGAGAAAGTCATGTATACATCACACAACGACCAAAACATTTGAATATCACTTAAGGTCTACTGTATACCCTTGTAACTACAACAAGATAATGTTTATCTTGAAGTAGATAGAGCAATAAGTGTTTGTACAAGAGTAGAGAAAGTCATGTATACATCACACAACGACCAAAACATTTGAATATCACTTAAGGTCTACTGTATACCCTTGTAACTACAATAATTTAATGTTTATCTTGATGTAGATAGAGCAATAAGTGTTTGTACAAGAGTAGAGAAAGTCATGTACACATCACATAACTACCAAAACATTTGACTATCACTTAAAGTCTACTGTATTTCCTTGTAACTACAATAAGATAATGTTTATCTTGAAGTAGATAAAGCAATAAGTGTTTGTATAGGAGTAGAGAAAGTCATGTATACATCACTTAACGACCAAAACATTTGAATATCACTTAAAGTCTACTGTATTTCCTTGTAACTACAATAAGATAATGTTTATCTTGAAGTAGATAGAGCAAAAAGTATTTGTACAAGAGTAGAGAAAGTCATGTATACATCACATAACTACCAAAACATTTGACTATCACTTAAAGTCTACTGTATTTCCTTGTAACTACAATAAGATAATGTTTATCTTGAAGTAGATAGAGCAATAAGTATTTGTACAAGAGTAGAGAAAGTCATGTATACATCAGATAACTACCAAAAAATTTGACTATCACTTAAAGTCTACTGTATTTCCTTGTAACTACAATAAGATTATGTTTATCTTGAAGTAGATAAAGCAATAAGTGTTTGTATAGGAGTAGAGAAAGTCATGTATACATCACTTAACGATCAAAACATTTGACTATCACTTAAATTCTACTGTATTTCCTTGTAACTACAATAAGATAATGTTTATCTTGAAGTAGATAAAGCAATAAGTGTTTGTATAGGAGTAGAGAAAGTCATGTACACATCACTTAACGACCAAAACATTTGACTATCACTTAAAGTCTACTGTATTTCCTTGTAACTACAATAAGATGATGTTTATCTTGGAGGAGACAGAGCAATAAGTGTTTGTACAAGAGTAGAGAAAGTTATGTAAGAGCAACACAGTGCATATTTATGAATGTTGAGGCAGTAGAGAATGTTTTTCAAAGATTTTAATTTATGTTGTTTTTATCTTGTTGCAGGACGATCTTCCACCAGACCAGATCCAACGTGAGTATATATTTACAGCATGTTTTCATAAACATTTCATATGAAAATGGTTGAGTTTTACTTCTACTGTTTCAACGGTGGGGCAACATGTATATTATCGTTACATCTTATGATGTAACTTGTCATACTTAGATAATTTGAATTAAAAATTATACTCTCATAATTTTTGTTATAAGTAAATAATTTGAAATGCTTGGTATAGAAAAAAGATTATATCTTTTGTACTAATTCTCTATCCAGTTGAATTGAATTTCAAGATTTAGAATAGTGAGTGTACAATGTATCTACCTAACCTTGGGAGGAAGGGGAGATGTTAAACACTCAGAATCCTTAACAGTTTCTGTCTCGGAGATCTGTAGCTGCTACAGGGACTGGTCTGTACTCTAGCGTTCTTAGAGAAACTGTTTCCCTGCATTCAACATCAACCCTTCCTTCTGTCATGCGAAATGAAACTGCTCAAGTTCTCAGCGTGCCATACTACAATGTCCTCAACCAGATTCGAACCCGCTAAATCTGAAATTAGAAGCTGGCACGTTAATCCAAGACTACGGAGTACTTGTCCTTGCTTATCCTGATTGACAATTTGTTAATCTTGGTGTTAATTTTTTTTACAGAATTGTATAAACCGACTACCATTGTGCCACAGTAAAACAAAATCTAAAATATATCCTTATTTTATAATTTTCGCCATGTCTTTTTAAAATTAAAATAAATTGATCTATACCTTCCGACAAAATCCTAATAGACGCCCCTATCTTGGGTTAAACCCTTAACTGGTGGAAATGCAGCAGAAACCTTCAGGCTTTATACAGCCTGCAAGCACCACGGAGTCAATAGAGCGACATCTGTTGACAAACAGACAGTTTCTCGTAATGTGTTGGGGAAAGCACGAATTTCCGTTTGACAAATAAAGCGACAATGGGGAAGAGTGTGTCAGAATCATTAATGTAGTAGACTTCTCTTATGCACACATACCATAGGCGTCATAGAGAAATAGCATCAGCTTTGGGTGAAGTAACACACGTGTGTGACAAACACAATAAAGAAAGATCAAGAAGAAAGGTGTAGTGACTGATAAACCTTACTCCGGTAGGTTCAGGGCTACTTCAGTACAAGAAGACAGGCTCATTTTTGGGATGTCGAAGGAAAACCACAAGAGCTCAGTTCTAGTGATGAGTCTCGCTTTGAACTGTGCAGTTCCCGTAAAGTCGTACCAGCTGTTCAGGGAGGAGACAGGAATATTGACATCCATCAATGTTTCAATGGATTCGCAATAATTAACTGAAACAATTGATAGGCTGCTCCATCGTAACCTTTTTTTTATTCAATGATCGATCAGCAGTACATGCTTTACAAATCCTTGTTGGCTAATTGAATCTCTATGAACTATATAATAACATGTAAGGAAAACCAAGTTGGCTCCTATTATCTTCTTAACACTGTGAAACAAGAGAAAAATAAGTTAATTAAAACAAACAAGTAATCAGAGAGATAAGAACAACAGTCATTGTGAAACAATATTCATAGTTTTTTCAATCAGGGTCACTAAGGAGGAGATCCTGTGGGAGTCGTCTCTTCAGGCGCGTATGCTGGCGGGTTCGTACGCCGATGTCGTACATCACAGCTCCTGGAACATCTGGCAGGTTTGAGAAGAAGCGAGAGGCGATCTGACGTATGTACTGGTGAAGAGGAAGGAGACCAAGTTCTTTATGCAGTTGTTGATTTCTTACGTACCAAGGGGCATACGTGGCGATGCGCAGAAGTCGATTTTGCAGGACCTGTAGCCTTCGGAGATGAGTGTTGCTAGACGAACCCCATACCTGTGATAAGTGGCCGGACAAGAGATTTGTAGAGAAGCAGAGAACATTCAATCCCAAGAGGAGTGTGTCTGTGAAGTAGCGGACCGAGTTTTGAAAGTCGTCGTGCTGCCAACGAGATAAGTCGATCAATATGGGCTCGCCACGTAAGTTTAGTGCCCAGCATTACTCCAAGGTATTTGACGGAGGTGGTAGGAGGTAGCCATGCTTAATATGCAATTCGGGAGAGTTCGAGATGCCATCGTTACTTGATTTTCCATCAAGACAACGCATCATGCCATAAATCAAAAGGAACAATGGATTGGTTCGCTGAAAAATGTATTCCCTATTTTCCACGGCGAGCTACAAATCAGATCTTAATCCCATAGAAAACGTGGAACACCGATAATTTCCGAGTAACTGCCTGCCAGCCAAGAGACATCCAGAAACTGAGAAGATCTCTGAGGTCTGGAATGACGAAAACGTGTTCGAATGTATTTGAAACATATGATCGATTGATGGAGGCGACATGAAAAATGTAAGGTCACGGTTGGTTTCCGTCCAGTCGCTCTAACCCATTGAGCTACTATTGCCAATTGGCTGTCATGACATTAAATGCTCCATTTGATTTGTATATTTGCCCGGTAGATCACTAGGGGCTCTCTTATTCGAGATACACCATTTGTGGTGATTTACTATTGTAAGTACTTGAGTCCCAGGCTTCAATCATTTAACTCTTATTATTTTAGTTAATTGATGGAAATTAATCATTTCTTCACACTAGCCGTATATAGGCTATTGTATTGGATTGGTAGAGTCAACATGAACAATTCAATGTCACGGCCGGGATTTGAACTACGGATATCCTGGTTTCCGTCCAGTCGCTCTTACCTATTGAGCTACCATGATCAACTTGCCGTCCTGACTTTAAATTCTCTTAATTTACTCATATATTTCCCCGGTAAACCATGGGGTCCACATGATCGATTACTAAAGAAACAAATTTTGTGTGCGTGTTTAGGCAAATTTTGAAATTGTTTTAAACTTTGGTTACGCACTGTACATTAAGCAGTGAGGGAAGTACGAATCATATCAAAAGATGTCCAAATAATTCCAAGGAAAATCGTCTTAGACCGACCGACCGACCGACCGACCGACCGACCGAGGTGCTGGCTGGCTGTATATAGCCAGAAGGGTTTTGCTGCGTTCCCACCCGTTAAGGGTTTTACTGCAGGTAAGGTATTTGAATTCGGGATTTTGTAGGATGAGATGTGGGTTTTGAGATTTGAGTTATTTATAAGGTTACATTTTTGTACCTTAGGGTTGAAGGACAGGATGCAATACCTTGCACACTGGTGTTTTAATTTTGATTAAATTTGGGAAAAATTTTGATGCCACACAGCTTGGAAAAATTATGTGGATCTCAACTTTAGCTGCTGTTAGGATTAGCTCCTGGGTTAGCCATGCGGGGTAACCGGTGTAGTCTAGAACGGCGTCTAGTGCGGTCATAATCTCCCATTGATCTGACGAGGCTCCTTCTATGTGTACGTAAAGTAGCATATAATTTTGACTTTAAGTTTATTTAATAATTAATTAATCTTCGTAGTTTTTTTTTTTTTTTTTTTTTTTTTTTTTTTTTTTTTTTTTTTTTTTTTTTACTAACTACTAAGGATAGAAGGTGAAAGTTAGGAAGGTAGTTTGAGAGGCTTTGTGGGATTCCGCTAAAAGCACTCCCGTTAGTAGAGGTGAAGTTGAGGAGCTGGCCGTCAATAACGGCGAGCGGGTAAAGAATGATTGCCAGGCGTCGAACATGACCAAAAGGCCCTCAACGAGGCACATGGAGAGTAAGGGTGAAAATGTGGAAGGTATTCAGGGTAGGGAGTCGAAAGGGAAGTCTTTATTGTGATATATATCTTACTTTGGAGGGCACCATATCCGGCAGTTGTTGCCGGGTGGGGGAGTGTTGTGGCGTCGTCATTTGTATGGTGGTGTGCGAAGTGGGCCTTGAGTCTTCTGGTTGTTTCTGCGTTGTAGTCGGCGATGATTTCTTCTGGGGATTTCAGGTCGTTTATTCGTGTGTTGAGGCTGTTGTACACTTCTCTAAGTGTTGAGTGGAGCTGGTCAAGTCTATCGAGGAGAGTGGAAGAGTCCGTTGGCTGGCAGTGACGCGTGTCGGTGAGGTGAGTCTCCACTCCTTGTATCTTGCGTTGAAGTGAGGCAAGAGTGTCTATGTTCCTTGGCTAGCTGTTCTGTGCGTTGAAGTTGGGAGCTGATGGTCTCTGCTGTCTGTTGTAGTGTGGTCATTGAAGAGGTGAGTCTGTCCAGTGGAGTAAGTCCGTCGGTTATTAGTCGTTGCGTAGTTGACAGTGTGTCGTGGAGGTCGATGAGGGCGGCGTGGCTGTCGTTCTGTTGCTGGGCAGCGGTGGTGACGGATTCCTCCAGGTTCCGTCTGAGTGGAGGTCTGACCTCTGAGTGGAGGTCCTGAACCTCTTCCGCTGGAGGCCGGTGGTTGGCGGCGTGGAGTGCGGCTGACAGGAGCTCCTCAAGGGTGTGGAGTCTGTTAGTGACACTCTGCAGGTCCTCTCGGAGGCAACCAAGGGCTTGCTGCCATCCCGCAGGCTCGTTGGCGGCTGCTCTCTGGGGTGCTCTGTCCTGCGTGACTCCGCGTGGATAAGCAGGGCACTGGGCCTGTCCAGTGAAATGGCTGAGGCCATTGCACGTGGCGCAGTACCTGCGGCGGCGGCGGAGATCGTGGGCTCTGCAGGATCTCTTCGTAGTTTACTGAAAAACTGTAACTATATATTTACTTTGGAACACTTTCTTTCTCACGTAGAGGTATTTATTCGTTCACCATTGTCTCAGTGTACACTACAGATGTTTCTCGATTTCATACAAAGTAAAATAAAATCTACACCATATCTAAGAAGCAGTATCACAGTTTGTTATAAAATGTTGTAAATAACTCTAAATTTACTTGACGGCGGTAAGAGATTGCGGGCAGCGCCATCTCTGTAGAGTAAGATGTACTTGATGAAAGAACTGCACATAGTATTTCTGCTTGTAAACCAAACTTTCTGTCTTGGTGTGTAGGCAACAGATAAACAATCGATTACATTCACTTTTCTACAACGGCTTAGTAAATTACTCGTATGTACCATCAATTTAAGACTTTGGGAGGTTATCGCATTCCTCTCAAAAACTGGATATCAGATTTCACTGGGAATATGTTTTAAGGTCCTCTGTTAAAGAAAGTATTTTTATAGAATGTTCCATCCCTGTCATTGGGTAGCATTTCCAAAAAGGTATAATACAGTTTAAAGTCAAGCTTGATATAGAACTTGAGCTTCTTCTTTTCCCCATAAAGTAACGTTCGAAATGTTTCAGTTTTCTTATAACTGGCTGCAAAACCGGAACCTGAGGTAGAAACATGAAAGAGAGAGAGAAAGCGAAAAAGTATATCACAGTTGCGAACAGTAAAAAATGGCGTTGCGTATTGCAGGCTTTGAATGTTCTGTTCTCCATCGCCTTTATGATTGCTGTTTCTGAAAATTTGGTGTGGTGGACGATGAGTTCGTGTCTAGATATGACAACCCTTGAGGGTTACGTTGAGTACATTGAGTACAAGCCACCCCTTTGTCTCTGATCCCAGAGCGTACATCCGTCCGTGATAGCCCGCCTAGGTACTGTAGGTGGTAGCGTGTCTGCCTCACTTCAAGAGGTCCTAAGTTCGAATCTCAGTCAGGGTGAGTTACCTGGATAAAGATTTTTCAGGTTTTTCCCTTATCCTGAAAGACAAATGTCTGGTAACTCTAAGCTCTATGTACCCTGTACTTATTTGAACATCATTTCATTCATCGTCCGATATGACTTAACGTTGGAGGTTTTCTCTTATCCTAAAAGATGAATGTCTGGTAACTCTAAGTACCCTGTACTTATTTGAACATCATTTCATTCATCGTCCGATATAACTTAACGTTGGAGGTTTTTCCCTTATCCTAAAAGATGAATGGCTGGTAACTCTAAGCTCTATGTACCCTGTACTTATTTGAACGTTGGAGGATTACTCTTACCTGAAAGATGAATGTGTGGTAACTCTAAGCTCTATGTACCCTGTACGTATTTGAACATCATTTCATTCATCTTCTGATGTGACTTAGCGTTGGAGGTTTCCTCTTATCCTGAAAGATGAATGTCTGGTAGCTCTAAGCTCTATGTACCCTGTACTCATTTGAACATCATTTCATTCATCGTCCGATATGACTTAACGTTGGAGGTTTTCTCTTATCCTGTAAGGTGAATGTCTGATAACTCTAAGCTCTATGTACCCTTTACTTATTTGAACATCATTTCATTCATCGTCCGATATAACTTAACGTTGGAGGTTTTCACTTATCCTGAAAGATGAATGTCTGGTAATTCTAAGCTCTATGTACCCTGTACTTATTTGAACATCATTTCATTCATCGTCCGATATGACTTAACGTTGGAGGTTTTCTCTTATCCTGAAAGATGAGTGTCTGATAACTCTAAGCTCTATGTACCCTTTACTTATTTGAACATCATTTCATTCATCGTCCGATATAACTTAACGTTGGAGGTTTTCTCTTATCCTGAAAGATGAATGTCTGGTAACTCTAAGCTCTATGTACCCTGTACTTATTTGAACATCATTTCATTCATCGTCCGATATGACTTAACGTTGGAGGTTTTCTCTTATCCTGAAAGATGAATGTCTGGTAACTCTAAGCTCTATGTACCCTGTACTTATTTGAACATCATTTCATTCATCGTCCGATATAACTTAACGTTGGAGGTTTTCTCTTATCCTGTAAGGTGAATGTCTGATAACTCTAAGCTCTATGTACCCTGTACTTATTTGTACATCATTTCATTCATCGTCTGATATGACTTAACGTTGGAGGTTTTCTCTTATCCTGAAAGATAAATGTCTGGTAACTCTAAGCTCTATGTACCCTGTACTTATTTGTACATCATTTCATTCATCGTCTGATATGACTTAACGTTGGAGGTTTTCTCTTATCCTGAAAGATAAATGTCTGGTAACTCTAAGCTCTATGTACCCTGTACTTATTTGTACATCATTTCATTCATCGTCTGATATGACTTAACGTTGGAGGTTTTCTCTTATCCTGAAAGATAAATGTCTGGTAACTCTAAGCTCTATGTACCCTGTACGTATTTGAACATCATTTTATTCATCGTCCGATATGACTTAACGTTGGAGGTTTTCTCTTATCCTGAAAGATGAATGCCTGGTAACTCTAAGCTCTATGTACCCTGTACTTATTTGAACATCATTTCATTCATCGTCCGATATAACTTAACGTTGGAGGTTTTCTCTTATCCTGAAAGATGAATGTCTGGTAACTCTAAGCTCTATGTACCCTGTACTTATTTGAACATCATTTCATTCATCGTCTGATATGACTTAACGTTGGAGGTTTTCTCTTATCCTGAAAGATGAATGTCTGGTAACTATAAGCTCTATGTACCCTGTACTTATTTGAACATCATTTCATTCATCGTCCGATATGACTTAACGTTGGAGGTTTTCTCTTATCCTGAAAGATGAATGTCTGGTAACTCTAAGCTCTATGTACCCTGTACTTATTTGAACATCATTTCATTCATCGTCTGATATGACTTAACGTTGGAGGTTTTCTCTTATCCTGAAAGATCAATGTCTGGTAACTCTAAGCTCTATGTACCCTGTACGTATTTGAACTTCATTTCATTCATCTTCTGATATGACTTAGCGTTGGAGGAATAAATAACAAAGTAGTCCATGGTGCTAGCAGGTCGTAGATAATGGGAGGGTATTATAAAATACCATTTACATTTCTAAACATAAGTTAACTGGTTTTTAAATAAAAGTCCCCAAGTCATAATGAGAACAAATGATAATTGTGATGGACTGTCACTTGTATGAAAACTGTTATTAATTTTGTTGCTATAAAAATAATGTAGTTAGAAAAATGTTACAAATTGAAGTTAATATGAGACAGTCGGATATTATGAAATAGGTGCTTTAAAACATCGGAAACTTTATTCCATTTCATAAAACATGAAACATGAATGGTTTAAAATAGAGGAAATATCTAGGAACAAATGTTGACAAACCTAGAACATAGCCCAGGTCTACAATAAGAGAAAAATAGTGTTGTTACAATTCAATGAATTAAATTGTTTAAAAATATACTTTGTATTTATTTTATGCACTATTTCTATTTATATAAGTAAAAATAATTGTTTTTCTGCGAATACAGTGCGATCCATATAAATCTGAACCATTTCAAAAAGCTATAACTCTTGAACCAATAATAGGACACACGTACAACTTTGGTAGAATATAATACACAATTGGGAGATTACATTACACTATTTACATCTCAGATAAAATGCTGTAAGTGTCCTCCACCAGCATCTATACATGTTTGTACTCGTCTCAGCATATTCTCTCAAGTTTTACGGAGATGATGTCGATTTGAGAGAAGGTTATGGAGTCACGTGGCATACATCTAATGACACCATGGAACTTGTAACCAGTTTCTTTGATAATTGAATAATCTCAAAAGGGCTGTGGCCACCCAGATCCCCTGACCTAACCTCACCGGATTTTATCTTGTGCGGGTATCTAAAAATAAGAGTGTACAAGAATAGGCCACGGCATGTTCTCAACGAATCCATTCGAACCGAAATAAGTAACATTGACGAGGATATTCTCCGTAAAACTTGAGAGAATATGGTGAGACGAGTGCAAACATGTATAGATACTGGTGGAGGACACTTACAACATTTTCTCTGAGATGTAAATAGTGTAATGTAATCTCGCAATTGTCTATTATATTCTCCCAAAGTTGTACATGTGTCCTATTATTGGTTCAAAAGTTATGTGGTATTGAAATAGTTCAGGTTTATATGGATCAAAGTGTATATAACTGCCAGTGTATGACAGTACACTTCCTATCTTTGTCATGTAATACACTTGATTCACTGTTTCTGTTTACATAAAGGCCAAGTGTCGCAGTAAACGCAGAATATATGTGCAATACAATAAGAGTGCATTCAGAAATTAGTATGAATGTAATACATCAGTTCACGGTTACAAATATCTATTATATATACGACGTTCTTTTTAATATACTTATTCCTCTTTAGATAAGAAATTCTACTTAGCAACCAAACATATGTATTCCATTTTTTTCTGAAGAAGTTTGCCGTCCATAGATGGCACTAGCTGCAAAATCTTATCACGGGGAATAAGATTTGTAATTATTTACAAAGGTTTATAGCAAACTGTATATTTTTTCTGTAAGTGTCCTTACATTTAATTGTTGTTTCTTGAGTTAAAACAAATAGTAGATGTAACGTATACCGTGACAATGACGAACGAACAAACACATACATATAAGAAAGGAAAGCTCCTAAAGTAGATATATATATATAATTTTTGTAGTCATGTTTTATTGATTTATTGAATTATAATCCGTGTCCGTAATTGTACATACATGTTTTGGTTAATGTCCTCGTTAATATTACTATTCAAATTAACTGTTTAAGAAGAACAGTTAGTTTTAGTTTATGTTTGTGGCACAACCTTCAATGTCCAAGTGTATGGTGACATTTATTTTCAAATCCTTTTAATTTCTTTCACATGACCTTCTCCATTTCTTATTTTCACATATCTGCTTCATGTTAGATGATGTAAACAAAGCGGAAAATGGCGGAAGTCCGCTATTTTCTCAACCACGTGACTAACTTGTAAGCGTTCTACGTAAAGTTTAACTGTGTCGTATTTGATGTTGGAGTGGCTTATGTGGGAACACTTTACGTTAAGATTAAGTGCAAAGGTGTGCTTACTATTATATTTTCCCCTCGTATGTTAAAAACTGACTGAGCACATAAAATTACTCAAATATTTGATTTCATCACATAACCTCACCTCATTTATAAATTAAAAATTGAGACATGGGTCTTTCTGCGGAATAACTGCGTGTAGCCACTTTGGTAACGTCTTGAAAGTGATACTTGCATGCAACTGAATAAATATGTACCCAATTGGAATCTAACAACTCGTTTGAATTGTTAAATCTCCTGAAGGACACAAAGATGAACTCTACAGATGCTTTAGTTTCCTTTGACGTCATTTCTTTATATCCAAGTATACCTACCAATGAGCTTATTCCACTTCTCAAAAAATGGCTGGAATAATTACAAATAACATCTGAAGAAATAGAAGAACTTTCACAACTTACAGAAATTTGTATCAGTCAAAATTTTTTCAACTTTAATGGACAGATCTATAAACAAAAACAGGCCTAGCTATGGACAACCCATTGTCTCCCTTCTTGGAAGATTTATTTATGAGTGATTTTGAAACACATATCACAAAAACTTTTCCAAATTTATTCAAAGTGTGGTATCGCTATGTTGACGACATTTTTGCAATAGTACCTAAAAACTCATACAAGATAGTCTTAAACTTTTGAATATACAAAATCCAGCTATAAAATTTACATTGGAAACAGAAGAGGATGGTGTGCTCCCCTTTTTGGACATCAAGGTAAAAAAATGAACAACAAACTCACTTTTGGTATTTACAGGAAACCGACACACACAGATAATTACATTAAGAACAACAGTTTCAACCCAAAAGAACACCAACATGCCATTTTCAACAGTTTAATCTTTCGGATGATCAACTTTCCACTAAACAGAGAAGATTATCAAGAAGAATACCTACACATAAAAAAGTAGCTATATCCAACGGTTTCAACCCAAATTTAGTAGACAAAACAGTTAACAGACTCAACAAAGCTAAGAAAATAAAAGAAACCACCACCGTAGAACCTATAGGAGAAAAAGAGAAAAAACTTTTTAAAAAATTCACCTTCCACCCATCAGCCTATAAGAAATTCCAAAAAATCTTCTCAAAACACAACATAACTCTTGCACCTCAAAATAGGTTTAATATCAGAAATTTGTTAAAAGGCCCTCCCAAAAATTCAATCACTACCAAAGAAAAACCAGGAATCTATGAGATCAAATGTGAAACTTGCCCTAAAATTTATATAGGAAAAACAAAAAGAAATATTAACATCAGAACTAAAGAACATCTAAGAAGCATTAAAAATGGTGAAACAGAAAAATCAGCAGTGGCTTTTCATTTTTTGAATACTAGACATGACATCAATTTGGAAACATCTCTAATAAAATACGTTAATCACCCCATAGACCTTTCCGTATGGGAAAAAATCTTCATTAACAAAAATCGTCATAGAGTCATGAATTTTGAAACTCCACCACCGGACATCTTTGACAAGTACATCACGCCATCTACTGACAAAACGGAGAAAGAGGAAACCACTACAACTTACACTAGTCGAGTATCAGCTGATGATAGGAGCAAGAGCTCTTGAAACATGTCCTGTGAATAAACAGTGTGAGTGAAGCAATGTGTCAATATCTTCTCGATTCACTTTTGTATTAACGTACGAATTGCTTAAACAACTTCCACTTCCTAATTTTCCTTTGATAATTCCTCCCACACAACAATATATCCCGCCCGCCTTGGTAGCGTGGTGGTAGCATGTCTGCCTCACGTGCAAGGGGTCCCGAGTTCGAATCTCAGTCAGGGTGAGTTACCTGGATTAGGTTTTACCGGGGTTTTCCTTTATCCTGTAAGACGAATGTCGGGTAACTCTAAGCTCCATGGATCCCGGACTCATTTTACCATCAGTTCACCCATTCCATTCATCGTCGGATATGACTTAACGTTGGAGGACGTAAATTAAAAAAAAAAAAAAAACAATATACCTTCACGTTCGACAGTTATATTTTTTCTGTTTCTGTTTACAAATTCAAAAGGTAAAGAAGATCGTTTTTCAAAACTCGCTAATCGGAAGGATTGTTTACTGCTTGAAGCACTTCTGTAATTCCGGTGGCTCGTTGGTTTCAAAGAAGCTATGAACCTTGCAACGAATAGCACTTTTAACAAAATCATCATACGGAGAGTATCCTCGCCAATGTTACTTATTTCGGTTCGAATGGATTCCTTGAGCACATCAATTGTCCGTGGCCTGTTCTTGTACACTCTATTTTTAGATACCCCTACAAGAAAAGTCCGTTGAGGTTAGGTCAAGGGATCTGGGGGCCACAGACCTCTTGAGATTATTCGATTATCAAAGAAACTGGTTACAAGTTCCATGGTGTCATTAGATTTATGGCACGTTGCTACATAACCTTCTCTCATTTCAATATTATCCAGCTACTCCACAAATGTATTGAAGATACCCATATAAACTTCAGTGTCAAAGAAAATGGGACCAACGATCCTGGAAGCTGACACCACGCACCATGCAGTGGGGTTTCGTGGACCATTTGGGGGTTTACAGCAGCCCAATATCTGGTGTTTTGGGTGTTTATGTAGCCTGACAGATGTAACCATGCCTCATCTGTAAACCACGTTATGGACGTGGAATAAGAGTACCCTGAAACAATCGACAGTAACTGATACGTTTATCATAATCTGCTTCTTTCAGTTGTACCATATGCACTCTGTAAGGTCACAGCTCCTTGACTTGTTCCATATGAATACCCTGCAATCGACGCAACAATTTGTTTGGAGAATTCAATAGCCTTCTGCGAACATCTGTAACATTCAATGGCGGTCTATGTTTTCCACTCTTACTAATCAGTATACAAGTTGCTTCCAACTTTCTTACGGCATTTGTCCGAACATCGTGTACATCGCGAAATTCATGTTGTGTTGTTACCAAGGAATTTTGTGTTCCAATATGTTTTCAAAATGTAGATACGCCCTCGTAGTGAGTTGACTGCACATTTAAGACTGTCAACTGTCCACAACTGTCAGTGTTGTCAAGTCTCGCAGAGCCACTGAGATCATTAAAACAAATTTCTACATTCTACAAGCTTTCAAAGGGAAATTATGCCCCATTGAAATGGTTCAGGTTTATATGGATCGTATTGTATAACCTACCTGGTTAGAAGTTGACATGGAACATCTGTGACCTTCCACTGTTACCGCACGTGTTTGTAATGTGAAGATGGCAATATTGTTTTGTGTACGTTTTGGCTTAGATCTAATCTCCTTTCCTTTGTTACAGTGTTGAAGAAGGCGTTCGATGCTTTTGACAGAGAGAAGAAGGGATGCATATCCACGCAGATGGTTCGGACCATCTTGGAGATGCTGGGGCATCGACTAGATGACGATATGCTCAATGAAATTATAGCTGAGGTGGACGCAGATGGTACGTTCAACATTCATTTGGTTTCATATTACTCAATAGTCTGTTTTGTTAGAATATTACATCTGAATTAACACATGAACGTGAAGTGAGATTTGTGTAGGCATTACTTCTTACTGCTAAAGTACAGTTGTGCCCGCCTCGTTAGCGTGGTGGTAGCGTGTCTGCCTCACGTTCAAGAGGTCCCGAGTTCGAATCTCGACCAGGGTGAGTTACCTGGATAAGGTTTTTTCCGGGGTTTCCCTTATCCTGAAAGACGAATGTCGGGTAACTCTAAGCTCTATGGACCCTGGGCTCATTTGAGCATCATTTCACCCATTCCATTCATCGTCCGATATGACTTAACGTTGGAGGACGTAAATTACAACAACAACAACAAAGTACAGTTGTGTATTTAACAGCGCTCACTTGTTTTCTTAATCTTTGCTACAATGTTTTTAAGGTTGGTAATTATTAGGAGTAATCAAAATGTAGGTATGTAACATCCCAAAGGAACGGTTTTTAAAAATAGTGTATTGAGCGTGTTCTCAAGGTTTAACAACTATCCAGATTTAGTTATCAAATACATGGACTTAACGCCCGAGTTTACTAGTGTTTGTGTCAACTACACTAACATAGAGAAACAGAAAACTGTTCTTCTGTTCAAAGAATAACAAACGAGAAAACACAACTGTATCCTTTGTTTACCTGTGAAGGCTTGAATGCACTGCTAGTGCCACGTTACTTCACGGTTTATATATAATTAATGTCATTTAACAAACAGCTGCAAGATATCCGGTAATGTATGACAGAAATAGTTTAAATAATGGTTAGTTATAAGCGCCACCTGGAGAGAAAACAGTGAACTAATCACAATTGTCTTACTCGAAAGTTGAGTCGACCCTAACCTATGGAACTACCGTACAATTTACAAATAAAAGCATACAAAGCATACACTTAAGGTATTTTCGTATCTTAATGTTTCCACACCTTTTTTATCAGACTAGAGTTACCGCTACTAAACAAACTGCATGGAAAACAGTAAAGCGTTTATGACGTCACATCCAAAGAACCATTTTTCGTATACATGCAGGTCTTGTTATATACTCGTAGGTCAGGTTTTTATATTCTCTACTAACGATTAATATAAATAAAGACTGCTTAGAGAAAACTTTTTATTAGTATAAGTTAAATAAATGAAATATAAATTACGGTATTCATACACTTAAGAGTTTTTAGTATTCCCGACGAAAGCAAACATTGTCTTTTAATCGTCTTCTGTATAATGCAGGCAACAATGGAAAACAAACAAGCATAAGGTACACATGAACAAGAAGAAAAGACGAACGTGACATAAAAACACAGTTTTCTGCCAACTTTTCACTACACGCTTACAGTTATATGCAGCTTATCTGTCATTTCCCAATATAACACATCAGTCTTCATGTGAGTATTGTTGATAGACGTGCTAGTAACTATTATGTGTTTCAAATGGGATTATGTTTGTCCTTGAGCGCTACTAGGTGAGCAACCAATCGGAGTACTGCGGTGTTGTCGTATTGTATTCCCGCTAAGTGGTGTGTGATGAGCACCAAACTAATCAAACTGTATGAAATACTATTCGCGCTAACACAAAAATTCAGATTTTGCCAAAACTGATCCATGTGGGAGGTAGAGAGTAATGTATCTAACATAACCATCAACACTCCATACTTTTAGCTCAAATAGTTTTTCTAATACAAATAAACAAAACACTATTACCTGTAATATAACAATAAATCGTGACGTAAGCACTGTATGAATATCATTATTGGTTGGCATGTATGCGTGTACGTATATTTGTAATTTCTCAGAACTGAAACGGAAATTTTTGACATGACGTGATAAAAGAATTACTTTGAATAATCCAATTCGAGCTAGAGGAAACAATAAATTTCCTGCTGCCCAGGCAGAACGTGTCTGGTCACATTATATCTTTGTTTATGAATGCTTCGTAATCTCTATTTACTCTAGAGAGTTCAAAGTGGTTAGTGGTATGTATGTACATATACTTTTAATTACTCAGAACTGAAATTTAAACTACTGACATGACGTGATAAAAGAATTACTGTGAATAAGTCAAAGTGTTAAATTCGAGAAAGAGCAAACAATTCATTTCCTGTTAGCCTGTGGAATGCTGTATGCTTATGTTTATGAATGAATGCTGGATAAGAAGTGTTTATTTACTCTGGAGAGTTCAGATCAATATCATTCAATTGTTCTTTACACAACAGTAGAGTAAGATTTAAATAGTACAATGGTTTCTCGCGGTGAATTTAATGGCGAGTCAAAAAGGCAGGTATTGCAAAGTCAAGCTCGAAGTATTATTTTTACGGTGTACACGTTCTTCAAAAATTTTCCGAAACAGAAACTAAAAATGAGTTATTGCAAATAATACTTCCGTTTAAAACACGGAAAAAGTGTATCAGCTGGACCAACTTGCAACTGAAATGGGACACGAGGTAATACGGCTCCCACCTTACCACTGCCAATGTAATCCAATTGAGTTGGTGTGGGCTCAAATAAAAAGGAGGATTGCAAACAGAAATAATACTTTTAAACTGACGGACGTTAAACGACTTGTTCACGAAGAAATTGACAAGGTAACACAACAGGACTGAGAAAACTGCGTGAGGCATGCAGATTTTAAGAAAGAAATAGCACGTGACGAGATTTTCGAACCTATAATCATAAATTTGCAAGACTCAGACGATGAAGATAGTGACAATGACGAATTGTCTCTTAACGGAAGTGACATTGACAGCGATATGGATGAGCCACTGGCAGTTCCATTAGAATAGAAAAACAGGTAATGCATTAACAATAATTATAGTTATAGTATTTAAAATATAAATAATTTGCGAAAATGCTTTTTCCAATTTTGATTTTGGCAACTTCTTCATTGTAAAAGTTTGTAAAATATAAGTTGCCTGCCCTTACGTCTGCGCCAAGCAGACCTACATGTTGAAAGAGAGGGAAATATAAAAGGAGTGGGGTAACAAGCTGGCAACGCTGAGTGTGATACGGCATCTGATTAGCTGGACTCCAGAACTCTTCCCATTTGAAACACATAATAACCAGCATTATCCTTCGCCGCACCACTCCCCTCTTGTGGAGAAAGATGTAATTTCGTGTCAGATTCCGTAAGCAACGAATCCATGGAATAGTAACATAAGTGTTCGGAATGAGGATTTATGTGGTTTTCTGTTGATAGACAGGACATTTCACTTCCTTTTCAACAATAGTAACCACGACCAGAGTAGGGGTGTGCAAATAAGTTAAAACCGTATTTTCAAACTTTTTTAAGTCAGTGCAGCCGCCCTTGGTAAAATGTATCAGTTTTACTTGGACACTGAACTGTCAGCTGTTGGGAAAGTTGTTAATAGTAACTCCTGACATCATCCCAGGACGTTCTAGTGAGGTACTGAAGGAATTGGTTTGGAGTAATGTTTCAGAAATAAACATGGTCACTTGGTTCAGGTCAGAAACATGTGTCTTGAGGTAGTGAATATGCAGCGAGCAGTAATACCAATTGTATAGCATCAGTATTTCACGCTTCTTTTGTTTTTGTTTGTTTACATCAGATCCTGTTCTGAGGCTGGGGAGGTTATAGTCCTGTAGAAGTAGGTTTGAACGTCCTCCTAGCCACTTATTAAATCTAAGTTGGTGTTAAGTATCAATAGCAATACAGGTTTAATAAAGTATATATGGTAACGCATTCTTGGCTTTCTCCACTACCAGAAATGTACTAAAACACATATCTCTCAAACAACAGACAAATGTCTCTTATTGTTTCATTGAACAATATTGATCCTATTACTTGTTATTTCTGTAACTACACAGTGGCTTTCCGAACACTTTACACTGCAACATGCAGTCAAAGTTGTGAACAAAGTTTTGAATCATCCCGTCTGTTTTCCCGCAGGCTCTGGGGAACTGGAATTCGAGGAATTCATCACCCTTGCCTCCAGGTTCCTGGTAGAGGAAGACCAGGAAGCAATGCTGCAGGAACTGAAAGAAGCATTCCGGTTGTATGACAAAGACGGTAAGTATATCCGGCCTTACAAGATCACAACTCCTGACCTGAGTGAAAACATTTCCTTATTACATAAATAATTTAACTTCTACAGCATTTCAACATGAAGTGAAACGGAATAGTGAAAACGGAATGGCGATTTGGGGTGGATGAAGTTTACTTATACAGAGCGTCTTCTTAAACTATAAACCTGGACGAATAATAGAAACAGAGTTGGCTGTGCCTCTCCGATCACTGAGATTAACCTGAATTTTAATTACAAAATTATATTTGATATACTTTCTATAGCCATTTCTTGAATTAATTAATTAATTTAGTATGAGGCACACTGTTAATATAACCTTAAGTGAGAGATAAACAAATATACAAGATGTTGCTTCTAAGAGCATCACAATAGTAATGTTTAAGTAAGTAACCTTCTGGAATACGAACCTGACGAGTAAAATGGCGTCGGTTTTGATGGTGATAACACGATATCTGATATATTGTTTTGTATTTCTGTGATTTATTATTGGTTCTAGTACTCGGATATAAGTTGTAAGGTTTACCACAGTCAACCTTATACCACGTTTAGGTAAACATCTCTAAAGGCTTTGTTTAATGGATTGGTGCACACGGCCAAAAGTGTACGCCTTTACTAAATAACCTTCATTTGCTTATGTTTGTAGGGCAATCTCAAAAATCACTGAAATGCCAAACTCTTTATCATAAATATGCTTTGTAAATACTTCTAATTTAATTTATTAAACAAATAAAGATTGAAAACGATTTACAAAGCCCTTATAGTTCAATATAGACTCAAAATAAGACCTTGCGATTGTCATGGAGTAGAAAATAAGTTTTGGTACTCCATAGAATAGTGGCATTACATAGATAATAAAAACAAAAGCCAGTTACACTCTATCAGGGAATATACATAGATGGCCATGATGTAATTGACCATGTGTTAGTTTAATTGCCGTTTATAAAATGTTTATGTAATGAAACAAAAATCTGTGGCTACAGCTACAACTTTTATTTATTAAATAATAAGAAATATTTCCCTTTATTATTCAATATCCATGAGTTGTTATTAGAACTATACCAAAAGTTAAAGCAAACGATGTTTTTGACACACATCCAGTCGGCATTGGTTTAAATAGCCCTACATTACAGAAAATAAAATGACAAAGAATTTTCCCATTTTATTATAGTTAAATCAAAAGAATAATAATCATTTATAATGATTATGATAAGTGTTGGAAAATACAAAACTTCTTTATACACTCGTGGAAATTAATAAACCTTCCACTCGTGGATAAAGTTCGTCTTGATTCACTACTACCGAAATGATTATTAAATTGAGAACAAATGCAGATATTAAATTGCCATATTGTACGTGATTGTTGTATTACATTACTAATTTCAGGTCAATTAAATGGAAATTGCATATTTGTAGATTTCTTGACAGAAACATTGGATTAAAAACAGCGTGGTGTGTTAGCACGGAAGGAATAACTTTGAGAAATGACTAACAAAATAATTTTACTCTACTTTTACATTCAATCATAAATTCTTTTATTAAACTGACATACACAAGTTCTGATTTTAGTTTCCAAAGTCTCTAATGCTGCAGTTTACTATGAGGAGACACCTTTATTCAAAGTTTTACACGCAACACATTCACGCATATTTGCTACAGCCAAACCCTTGTAGCAGCAGTAGCGAAGGAACGTTAGAAGATGTTCTGTCTAGATCAGAGCTAGGCTCTCTACTGGTTGTGATGTCTTTTATGTGGAAGGGATACTGACGAAAGAGGTTATGTTTGGAGAAGGTTTTTGATTTTAGAGTGATTTCGGTCGTCTTACTTCTCAAAAAATTGGTTGCAGTAACTGCTATTGCTAACTAATGTGCTTTGTCTTTTGGAAATGAAACTTATAAAACAATCACTTAATACTAAACGCCTATTATTTTTTATAAACAAAACTTAAATTGACCTGATTTTGTTTCCCACCATGCAGTGTATACAAATATTGACCATCATTAAACATTCCGTGCCATCTGTTGGTACTCCAGAAAAGTCCTTGAAAAACCTGTCTCTTGTGTGTCAATATGGCCGTTTCCCACAAGGATGATATTAGAAATTAATGTAATACTAATAATTTAAATGACAGCAATATTTCAGTTGCTTCCATAATACACATGCTTTACTTTAAAAGCGAGCATGTTTGGTTTGAGGGATCCTGGTACATAATAGCAAACTCGGTTACACTACGTGCCAAGTGAAAGCGAGTGACAAAGCTGGAAGGTCCAAGAGTACACGGCCCCCTCTCAATAAAACTTTTGTTTTCATCACCTTCAACATGCTTAGGCAAGATTCCAACTCTATACTCCCTAGAGGCCTACAATTAAAACAGTTCAACTTTACATTCATCTATTAAAACGTATACGAATATACTTTATTACATTTAATAAATTGTACTGTTTTAATATAAAACTGCGAACATTTAAGTTTGTACTCTTAAGTAACTATGTACTTTTTAAGTAATTTCCCTTAAACGTTGATCTGTAATTGTTATTAAGTCTGTATTATTCTACAACACAGGTCAGTAATGTATTTCGTTTCACGTGGGAAGTAAAAAGCAATAAAACATCGTATTTATCAACAAACTGATGATTTAATGCTAAAAGGATCAATTTTTCAGTGTGTTAAGCAGTTAACTATTTTATTATTACATGAAACAGTACAACTACTGAGGTTACGTCGGTATTAGACGTCCTCAGACATACTCTCAACAATGTTTCATTGATCCAGAGTGCAAATTATTAATTTGTAATCCTAAGGTTAACTTCATATTAATAAATAATTTATAAATAACCACCAATAACCAAAATAAGGAAGTACTCGATACAATTTCTTATTAAAAACTATAATACAGCCTTAGCCTGTAGAAAGGCAAGCAATACGAGGTTATACAAATATAACAATTTGCAACAAAAGCCTCACTTAACTTAAGAAAATGGTGTTAATTGATATCGATATCAATTAGAAAGAAGAATTGCCATCATTTTCTTAAGTGAAGAGAGGCTTTTGTTGCAAATTGTTATATTTGTATAATATTCATTGCTTCACTGTAGCTAGTTTAATTTTCTAAATAATACGAGGGTAGTTTGATAAACAACCAGCAATCGCCCAATTGAGATGTCTGCAACCTCAGCATCTCACGAATTTTGATTTGGGGGTCGTGCATAACCAGATCGTGGATTTTTTCAATGGTGTCCTGAATTGGGCGACCAGAGCGCGATTAACCTTCGATACTTCTACGGCCACGTCTAAATCCTTTGATCCTAAAGTAAATGGCCTTCAATGTTGATGCAGAGTCCTGTGAGATTCATGCAATTCAGTTTTGACTTGAGAGGAAGTTTATAGAGTTTTCGATATTTTAAAAAATATTAATACATGACCGACGCTCCTGACCCATGGAGCTTTTGAGGATTTGCCTGGTCCGTAGGAAGTATAGCTACATCCCACTTTCCCTCCACGTTCACTTTGCATTTTACCTGGATTACATTTTTTAGGGTTGCATGGCAGGTTCTGTGTTGTACACAAGTCCTTCACCTGGTTGCACAAACTACCACTCGTGTCTCCCGTTATGGACACCAAGAGCTGTATACTCACGTTAAATGCTTGTGTTGCAGGTAACGGATACATCACGACAGCCACTCTCAGGGAGATACTGGCGGAACTGGATGACAAACTCACCTCGGATGACTTGGACGCCATGATTGAAGAAATTGACTCTGATGGTTCCGGAACTGTTGATTTTGATGGTACGTTCATATCAGGTCTCCTAAATATATAAATATTCTGTCTCCACTCACATGACTTTCTCTGCTCTTGTACAATCACTTGTTACTCTATCTAATTCAAGATAAACATAATTTTATTGTAGTTACAAGGGAATACAGCATACTTTAAGTGATAGTCAAATGTTTTAAAACTGGTTGTCTAGGTGACGTCTTTGAAATTCCGTTCTCTTTGTATGTCCAAGAGATAAAAAAATGAAGGTGCAAGGGAATATGGGAATACAGTAGACTTTAAGTGATAGTCAAATGTTTTAAAACTGGTTGTCTAGGTGACGTCTTTGAAATTCCGTTCTCTTTGTATGTCCAAGAGATAAAAAAATGAAGGTGCAAGGGAATATGGCAATACAGTAGACTTTAAGTGATAGTCAAATGTTTTAAAACTGGTTGTCTAGGTGACGTCTTTGAAATTCCGTTCTCTTTGTATGTCCAAGAGATAAAAAAATGAAGGTGCAAGGGAATATGGGAATACAGTAGACTTTAAGTGATAGTCAAATGTTTTAAAACTGGTTGTCTAGGTGACGTCTTTGAAATTCCGTTGTGCTCGTATATCCAAGAGTTAAAAATGAAGGTACAAGGGAATATGGGAATACAGTAGACTTTAAGTTATAGTCAAATGTTTTAAAACTGGTTGTCTAGGTGACGTCTTTGAAATTCCGTTCTTTTTGTATGTCCAAGGGATAAAAACTGAAGATACAAGGGAATATGGGAATACAGTACACTTTAAGTGATGGTCAAATGTTTTAAAACTGGTTGTCTAGGTGACGTCTTTGAAATTCCGTTGTGCTCGTATATCCAAGAGTTAAAAATGAAGGTACAAGGGAATATGGGAATACAGTTGACTTTAAGTTATAGTCAAATGTTTTAAAACTGGTTGTCTAGGTGACGTCTTTGAAATTCCGTTCTTTTTGTATGTCCAAGGGATAAAAACTGAAGATACAAGGGAATATGGGAATACAGTAGACTTTAAGTGATGGTCAAATGTTTTAAAACTGGTTGTCTAGGTGACGTCTTTGAAATTCCGTTCTCTTTGTATGTCCAAGGAATAAAAAGTGAAGGTACAAGGGAATATGGGAATACAGTACACTTTAAGTGATGGTCAAATGTTTTAAAACTGGTTGTCTAGGTGACGTCTTTGAAATTCCGTTCTCTTTGTATGTCCAAGGAATAAAAAGTGAAGGTACAAGGGGATAATGGGAATACAGTAGACTTTAAGTGATAGTCAAATGTTTTAAAACTGGTTGTCTAGGTGACGTCTTTGAAATTCCGTTCTCTTTGTAGGTGCAAGAGAAAAAAATGAAGGTACAAGGGAATATGGGAATACAGTAGACTTTAAGTGATAGTCAATACACTTGAGGGGATGCTTTGTACAGATTTGTAAACTCAACTAGACGTTAGGTTTAACAGCTGACTGATTGTGTGTATTTGTTGTTACAGAGTTTATGGAGGTGATGACCGGCGAGTAAAGGACGGACCGGGCTACACCTGAGATACTTCAACACGCATTGTAAATGCCGATTACGTTAACCAGCAGTGTTCGAAATGTTGCACGCAGACAACAGATGTGATGAACGCGGATTGGGCTAGTGGCCTGTTTCGAACACTTCCGGAATGGACATGGTACTCACAAAATAATCCTTTGTAACCATCAATAAAAGCGTCTTCCTGGAGCAACGCTTCGTAATAAATGAACATCAACAGCACAGTTTATAATTATTGTTATTTTATTTCAGGACACGCCCCCTTTCCTTCTTGTGCAGTGTCTAACAACAGTTAACTAAGCCGATAATGTCCGACGCCCGCGTTCGAGAGGTCAAGGCATTCATTCCGCGGCCGAGCTTCTTGTCTTATGGATTCCCCAAGAAGGATAATTTCATCCTCTTGGTTTCCAGTCCCTTCATTTCACTAACTTTCAGGGGTCTATATGTGTGAGAATTCTACGTCGCAATGCATATACAGATAAAGAAATTAAAAGAGCCTTACATCAAAGGAGTAAGCCTGAAAGATAATTTGCAGATCCATCTTTCAAGAAGGCAGGCAAAGTTTTCCTTCTTTACTTGAAACACGTTACAACGCGATCTCCAAACTGTTAAAGACCCACAATGTAGATAAAGTATTCATGGTTATCTCCGTTCAGCCAAAACTCCCAGGGACCCACTTATGACGGCGGGAGTATAGCGGATACCGCGTTCATGCGGTCAGTCTACGTGGGCATCACACAACGCAGCATCAACACCAGACACTGCCGCCTGGAACAACTGGAAAAATCTGCTGTGACACAACGTGCTTTGGAAACACCCGGGGAACATATCATCCGCTACGATGTAACAGACATCCTTGCCAGACCCCTCAGTATCATGCCCGTCTATATCGCGAAGCAATGACAATTTACAAACACAAACACAATTTTAATAAGAAAGAAGAATCATTAACACCACATAAAACGTAGTACCCAGCTGTAGAAAATAGACTAATAGCTAAATCACGCGCTTTGATCGTAAAAAGCCACGCCCCTTTAAAGCCAGATCACGACCAATCACACAACGGGAGGGCGGTACCTTCCAGCATATATAAGCCAGTTCCCACTACCGACTTTTCTACGCCGCCGATGATGCTTGCCGCAGTTGCAAGCGAAACGTCTGGGAGAGAGATGAAGAAGCCCAGTGGACCACGGCCGTAAGCTCGGAATGTCCTACTGAACAAGACGCCGGCCGAGAAAGCCTACGTTTGTCAATGAGAATTTTCTCTCTGTAAATAGGCCTGTAGGTCGATATGGGAAAGTATGCGGAAATTCATCCAGCTTGGCGGCGATAACACCCGATGAATGTGCCGGTGCGTTGTCGTGGTGAACCAGCACTTCGTTCTTCGTCAAGTGGGGCCGTGTCTCGTTCAACTTCTTGTCAAATTGTACCAATACCTGACAGTAGTATTGTCCAGTAATCCTTTTTCCAAGGAGTCAATGATTTTGATACTGCTAGCTTTATACAAAATATTCACCATTAATTTGGCGTCCGATGAGGCCGCCTGTACCTTCTTCGGCGAGCAATCACCGGAAGCAACTCATTATTTTGATTGTTGCTTGGTTTCCGGAGGTCTCATTGACGGCGAGAATTCGAAATTTTTCAGATTCCGCTTAAATTGCTCCAAATACAGGTTCGCCTGTTGTTAAATGTGAGCAAACGTGTCACTGATCGGGACGACAACTTTGTACCTCCAACTTATCAGTCAAATATGAATTGTCATTCCCGTAAATACACCTATGACCTCTGCCACTTCGCGAACTTTCGTTAGACTATAAGCGAGAATCACATCGTAAACTTTTGACTTCCTCGATAACCACAATTGCCAGACGCTGCTCATCAAAAGCTAATGTTCGACAACCTTTATAATTGTTGAACCAATACTTAGCTATTGCCATAGATGACCAAAGGCATCCAGCATCCAGGTCTGCATTTTCCTCTTGCAAGTTTCCCCATCAAAAACTAGAAAATGAATTACTGAACGATACTGTATTTTTTCAAGTTTGGTGAAAACATACTGAACGACTAATGTCTGCCAAGTCGAAACTAATATATGAATCAGTAACAATTTTGTTTCTGGCGACATTTAACAAATAACAGTACACGACGATGTGACACCAACTTGCCTTAGTAACGCCATCTGTTGGGAAACACAAATACGTTCTTATTGAGCCGTCCTAGTAAATTCTATAAATTTGGAATAAAGATTTAAATCATCTTAAGTTTGTATGCTAATAAGAATGTTGAAAAAAAATAATGAATTTCAAGCGATGTGTGGGAATGTATATCGAACATTTAAAAACAAAGCTAAATGGCCTTACCCACACAAAGCCTTAAAGAGGTTTGAGCAGAATCTAATCGGCAGTGATGTAGCAGTGTACTTATGAGGGTAGATAGAAAAACAAACGAAGTCCTTAGGGAAAAGTTAAAAGTTGACTTAGTACACAAAGAAGATTGGACCGAACACTTAGAAGTCGGCGTTGGACTCACGTTGGTAGTAATTGTGAAGCAGGAACAGGTAAGAACAAGACAATAACGATTCAGAAACTACATAAAGAAGAGGTTATCTGTATAAACTGAAGTAGGGCGATTTGAACTACGAGCTCAAAATGAGAAATTAACATTCTGAAGAAAAAAAAAACAATGAAATGAAGGTTTATAAAACCAAGTTAGATTATTAAACTTTTGGAAATACGAATGGTAATTGTCATGCAATTCGTTGAAAGTTGGCATGAATGGAGTGTCACAAACATTTTACCACACTGGTACAAGTTCTAGTTTTAATTAGAGCTGTCTAAAGAACATTTCTTTTACAAGAAGTCATGCTTTGAAGACGGTCTTCTTTTATCATACATAGAACTTGTAGCAAGAATGATGTAGCACAGACAGCCGAGAATCGCTATCTACTGTCATTTTTAAAAACAATGTTCGCCAAACTGCAGCCTACGAGCTGCTTTTGTTTGGCGCGTACAAACTTAACATATAAATGAAAAGAAACGATGCGCCTGTATAAAATTAGTTTATTTACGAAATTCCAAGGATTGTATAACATTGAGGGCTCAGATATTTAACTGATTTGCAGTGGTTTGTTTTGTATATGTTGTAGTACACTGTCATGGTAATTCTGTAACCATAGAATTATATAATGAAAAAGAAACAGTACGTATTTCACAAACTTTTGTTATGAATTTTACTTTGTAGTAAACCTATTATTGATTTAAAAATATACATAGGTTATCATTTTAAATATTCAAAGCGTATATTTATTATTCATCAATTGAACTTACATGTGAATAATTTCTCTGGATGAAAAGGGATCTAACTTAAAAAAAAAAAAAAAAAAAAAAAAAAAAAAAAATTCACTGTGAAAATTATCGACTTTATTTGTTAAACATTTTGAGCTGTTATCAATGATTAAATAAGTGACATTGACATAGGTTTCTTCAACTCAAGGGAGGCCACGCCGTGGCTCAGTGGTTAGACCGCTTGGCTCTCAGCAAGGCGGCCCTGGTTCGATCCCAGGCGACCGCAAAGTGAGATTTGTTGTGGACAACACGGCGCTGGGGCGGGTTTTCTCCGGGATCTCCGGTTTCCCCCGCCATCTCATTCCAGCGTTACTCCATCTCCATCTCATGTATCATCAGTGTCATCGCCTGCGGTGCCGTATGTAGTAAAAGCGGGCGTTAAACACTACACATTTCATTTTTCAACTCAAGGACAGTAAATAAATCTTAAGTCAACCAAACCTTTGCCACAGACATTCAACTTTCACTATCTCTTCAGGAGATTGAGAATAAAATATAAATTATTAGTTACATATTTAACTACGTCAGTTTAATGTAGAATCCAGTAGAATTTTGGTTGTAAATGACGTGTTCTGTGCAATTACTGTCTGTGAATTTATTGTTCTTGTCTTAAACTTGTGTCGTTTTTATCTCGATTGATTCTCGCTGACACCAGAAGGTCATCTGTTTCTCCGCGTGGGGAGCTGCAATGTTGCCGAGCAGATAGCAATTACTGTCCTCCACAGGAGAGATAGTCTACGAGGCCTGAGACGCAGGGAGGTTGGCGAAGGTTCCCATATCCTCCCTGGACAGGTTTATGACAGCCTATGTCAGTTCAGTTACAGACCATCCAAAACATTCTGACGACTTCTACTTTTGTGAATGAATGTTCTCGTTTTAGAGTACAGAGTGAATAGGGCGCATGTTTTTTAACGGCCTGCTCCTTGCGTAGCAGGCGTTCTCTGACACACACGTTCGCTGTACTTCTCCCACTGTGTAAGGCAGCACATACCTTTCAGGGACCTTCTTTTCGTTGCTGGACAGTATGCATAACCCCCTCTTAACGTTATCTATACTCGAAACATATAAACAAACATTTGAGTTATCTTATCTTGGCGAAAACATGAACATTTAATCTGTATTAGCCTGTTTTAAGTTGTTCTCAATAGATATTCACTTCGTTTGTAGCGTCCTCACAGCTATGAGTACTTTTGAAATAATTTATTAACACTCTGTCAATTGAGATGATCTTATCTGCGCTACCAGTGTGCCGGAATTTTGACTGACAAGAGTTAATGGTCATGGTCCATTTGTTCGTGATAGTCCCCAGGTTTTGCCAACATGTTAAGGATTTAACCGCAGTTAAGGACTATTTGGTTATTGTCGGAAGGTATGCGGTTATTATATAGGTACTTCTGTATCACTTTTAGTGGACTTGACTAGTTTATGAACAACGTCGGGTGTACGTGCTTGGGGTGAAAGGAGGTAAGAAGGTTCGTACTTTTGATGCCATTCATTAATAGGTGAGTTTTTATGGATGTGCTGCCATCTACTATAGTGATAAACGGTATGACATATCTCTCGGGATTACACCAGTTGACTGACGGAGACTAACAAGTGAGCTGCGAGAAGTGACTTGCCAACTGTTCCAGATTGTACAGGTCAACTGAACTATCAATAAATATTCATATTTCATATTCATTTATTTCATTCTTAAGATCATGTTTACATGATATGGAATCATCAACATTGTAAACTAGAAATACAATTCAATTTGCACTAAAACAGTTCAATTAAGAATAATGCTCACTCACACACAGTCTTAATTAGCCAGTATTTACAGAACTATCCATTTACATATTCCATAATTGAATAAAATGAACTTTTACTAAATATGCTTTAGATTTTTCTTAAATATATTCACATTTTCTGCGTTTTGGGGTAGTCTGTTGAACATATTAATTCCAATGTGAAGCGCTGCTTTGTTCTGCAATATTGTACATGTAAATTTTCTTTCTGCCTTGTACTATGAAAATGAATCTCTTTATTGTTTGGTAGCTGATGCGTTATTTCTCTGATGGTTGATAACTTCTAATATGTATATACTTGCTGTAGTCATGACCCTTAATTTTTTAAATAATTTGCTACATGATGCTCTGCTCGATTCACCAGCCATTATTCTTAAAGCCTGAAATACTTTTTCTGATTCCGTTGACGCCCCCCCCCCAGAACCTTATTCCATACCTTATGTGACTACGGATGTATGCAAAGTATGCATTTCTAACCACTTTCGTACTAGTCATACTTTTCAGTATATTCAATATGTAGCATCCCACACTTATTTTTCTGCATAGCATATATATGCCCCCCATTTTAGATCTTCAGTTATAACTATCCCCAAGAACTTAGTTTTATCTTGGTATTTTATTACATTACTGTCAAACTCTATTTGTGCCATTACCATATTTCTATAACGACCTAAATGAAAGTTCACAGCAACAATATAACTTTACTTAATAACAATGTTTCTGTAACAACAATGAGAAATCTAAATGATGTGAATTGCTGAGCAAAGAATTCTCTTGTGGCGAGAGCAAGGATTACATAACCCAACCGTGGTTTGCGCGCTGAGGAGTAAATGAAATGAAATGTGCAGTGTTTAACGCCTGCTTTTAGTACATACGGCACCGCAGGCGATGACACTGATGATACATGAGATGAAGATGGAGCAGCGGTGGAATGAGATGGCGGGGAAAACCGAAGGTCCCGGAGAAAACCTGCCCCAGCACCGTGTTGTCCACTACAAATCTCACTTAGCAGTCACCTGGGATGGAACCCGGGCCGCCTTGGTGAGAGCCAAGCGGTCTAACCACTGAGCGCGGCCCTACGCTGAGGAGTGCGTAAAATTGATCACACTGTAAAGCACGAATTGCCATGTTTATTGACACAAGTATCGTCCACTTTAAAAGTAGCATACCAATTTACTCACATCGGAAGTAGAGCTTTTACTCTGTGACTTGCTAAGTTCTAACAATCATTTCCATTTTCTAATTTCCAGAACTGTAATATATGCCTTTCATGCAACTATGAAACTGTGACGTTTGAAGTTCTTAATAGAACCTGGAGAAAATGATTTTTAAGCAGTTTAATTGTCTTATGTATACTGACTTATTTCAATTGCTTTTGTTCAACACGAAACTTGGGTTATGGCTTCTTATTCACTGGTGAATTGCAGTTCCTGCACTGTTTTTCAAGTACCAATATTTAATTTATGCCTCTTTTTATTTCTTTATAAAACTATTAACCTTAATAATTCATGAATTAAAACTTGCTGTGATTTAGTTAGAGAAGTTAGACTGGACAGACAAAAGCACCTCAGTGCATCACTAAACCATTTCTTCCAAAGTCATGTCCATTTAAACCAGAAGAGAACGTCATGTCAGTGGACATTTCTGCTTCTTTCACTGTATTGTCACCCAATTAGCGGTAGGCATGAGGCCCACAGCTGTGAGGAAACCAAAGGCAGCTGAGCCACGCCTCCCATTAGTCTCTGTCACTAACTGAGGGAGAAGATTAGGGGAAATGTCACTTGCGCGGGCGGTCCCTTCCCCCTTTCCCACGGCCATCTGGAACTTTCGGGTGGGAACTAGAGAAGTCGGGAAGAGACGGCGATATTCCTATAAAAAGGGGGTTGCAGACAGACAGAGTCAGTCAGTTCTTGGTGTAAGAATGCAGTGCTAGTGTACAACGAGAAGATTATGCAACGTAACTGTGTATGTGCATCGGAGTTTACGTAATCGCGAATACAAGTGAAATTGTAACGGACGAACTGGTGAATTGTAATTGTGTGCAGCACGTAATTCTGTGTAATTGGCAAGTGCTAAACTGTAAGTCGGTAGAAATAAAGAACATTGTTGAGTTTGTGTAATTGGACTTTTCATTTCACGAACCCACAAAGTCACAGTATGCTCTCACCATGAAGCATAAAGGGAGCTAAAGTTAGAGAGACGTTGGGTACTGAGCTAGTGAAACTCTTGGTGATGGGGGAGAAACGGCAAGTTCGTGAGAGGTCTACCCGGGAGAGCCTATCCAATGGCAGCAGCTCCGTGGGGCTTTGACCCTAACAGTTAAATATATTACGCAACAGAGTGCACCTGGAATGCAAATTCTTAATACCCTTTGCTTGAAACCTTTGATACGAGTCTCTTATAATCGTCAGGTGCTTTCGTCTGTGGCCCACATTCGGAAGGCCCGGGTTCGATTCCCTAAGCCGACCTATGACACATGTTCTAGATGTTCTCGGGCTTCGAGCCAGGTAAGCAGATGTTGAGACATCGACGTTTCGGGAGCGTACATCTCTCCCATCTTCAGGATGTTGAATGACTTAGGGCTGGACCCTCGGACACTCAGCACTTATCTCAGGAACTGCAACATCTGCGACAAACGGCTACTCTGAACCCGATGGCAAGAGGGCCCTCGCAAAAGCCAAAAGAGCCGGACCACACATACGTAGCTCCACTGAAAAGCTAACTGCTACAGCCTGCATGCCATATACCGGCAATCTTTCTGGAAAAGTCGGCAGAATACTGGCAAGACACAACATAAAAACTATTCATAAACCGCCTGCAAAGATCAGATACTTGATGAGACCGGTCAAAGACCAATTACAACTAAACGTTCCGGGGGTGTACCGCATTCCATGTGAATGTGGAGTGCCGTACATCGGACCATAGCTACCAGGCTTAAAGAACACGATAGAAGCATCAGACTGTTGCAACCTGAAAAGTCTGGGCTGGTGGAACATTGCTTCCAGCAAGATCATAGGGCTCACCATTATTTTGGCAAAATGCAGTGGCTACTGGGAGCGCAGAGTTAAGGAGGCGTTGGCTATCTCGGCAGAGAGAGTCACTCTTAACCGAGATGCTGGGCTACAATTTAGTGCAGCATAGAATCCCGCATTAAAACTCGAAAAAGGGAGACTCAGGAAACACAGATTTGGCTTACTGAGCAGCACGCTCCCGAAACGTCGATGTCACAACATCTGCTTACCTGGCTCGAAGCCCGAGAACGTCTAGAACATATACGCCGCCAGGAAAGATTCAGCTCATATGACACATGGCTTTTTTCGGGGGTTTCCCGGGTCGCTAAGCGTATGCTGGGTAGGTTAATTACATCCATCGAATTTCCTGTCACTACACTTTATCTCCATTATCATTTCATATCATCTCTCATCTGGTGGTCTCTTTCAGGGTAGAAGTGTCGGGGAGTCTCGGCGGTGTATGGCAGGATGATATTGTGACTTTGTGGGTTCGTGAAATGAAAATTCCAATTTCACCACTCAAAAATGTTCTTTATTTCCACCGACTTACAGTTAAACTCTTGCCAATTACACAGAATTACGTAATGCACACAATTACGATTCACCAGTTCGTCCGTTACAATTTCACTTGCACTCGTAATTACGTACAATGTTCCGATGCTCTCACACAGTCTTCTCGTACACTAGCACTGCATTCTTACACCAAGAACTGACTGACTCCTCACTCACTCCTCGTGCACGACGTGTAGCTTATATAGGGTACGCTTGCCGATCTCGAAGGTTCTCCAGTAGATGAAAGATCCCGTAATTTCGAGAACACAGGTGGAACAGAAACAGACGGCACAATGATGTTTTTTCTCCCAGCCATCGCCTGTTACCACTATAAGACAAACGAGGGGAGGGCGTGGCTAACACGGACCTCCCTTGCTTTCCGCTCTCAGCTGCTTCTATAGGGTGTTCCAACGCTCGCGTGACAATATGCTCTCAAATAAACTACTTCCTCCTCCGGTTGGTCAGTTGCCGGTCTCCGTTCCTCTACTGGGAGCATTTCAGAGACCTTTGGGGCTCGGTTGCTGGGGTCGTTGCCGTCCCGCTGTGGGGAGCGAGGTCGTTGTCCTGGACTGTCGGGGGAAGTCTCTAAGTAAACTGTAGGGAACCTGCCATCTGTACTGTCGTGGCTCTTTTGCCTCCTTCGCCTCATCCTTCCTCCCGGGGGTGCCCCCATTTGGGGGCATAGGAACAATGGGCGCAGCATGGTGGGCACGTACCGAATACCCTCTGCAATGAAATACTTTTTTTTTAAATTTATTATTTGGCTTATCTGCAGTATTGCTATACAGTCCATTCATAAAATACATAAGTACTACATACAAATTAACAAGTGAGCAATTACTGTCCTTTAACATATGCAATAGGTGATAAATTTATAATATAAACAGAAAACAATTAAGAACACATTTAAATGAAATATAACAAAAGACAAAGTATATAACAGGATAACACATACAATATCATTAAATAAGATGGATAACAATTGTAAAGTGAGGTTAGATATGCGAGGCTAGATTATGATCAGTGGTGTTGTGAGAAAAATAGAGGATATACTTTGAATTAGTGAGAAAATTCGCTATATTCTGAATCAGTGAGTACGATGTCTTGAGGCAGTTTTCTTAATGAAATCATAATTCTAATCCTCTTATAGTCTCACTGTTCGAACGGTTACCATGGATTTATCTTTGTTAACAGAAACCTCTCAGACAACGCACTGATTATTCGTGTAAAAGTCAACTGACGCGCCTCTCGTTCGTTTGCTAAGCACCAATGAACACATCACTTTAGCCAATGGAATTCGCAGGAAACACAAATGACAGATATATGTTCACTCCACGTGGAGTAATCAGTGAGTTATCTGAGAGGTATCTATTACCAAAGTAACTGTTCGAACAACACGACAATACCTGTTTTCCCTGGATGACTTCACCCTCTCAAGTATCACTGGATTATTTATTTCATGTGTCGCTATTTACGCACAATCTTCAGCAAATTAAACACAATAGTTCAGAAAGGTTTTTCACTTACACGTGGTAGTTTACGGAGTTAAACAATTTTGCTTTTAATCATATTTTAATCCTTCTACGCCTGAGATTGAGACATTATCACTGTCTGCATCCCATTGTCTTCAATTATAACTCTTCCGTTAGTGTATATTTTTAGTACCCCACTTTGGTTTCATTCACATGGTAGCACACTTTTTACCATTTCATTTGTCCAATTTGCTCAAATCATAGGCGGCACAACATTTCGTCTTTCATTTTAAAGGTTACATTTTTGCAAGCAACTCATTGTTTGTCATTTGTCCATATGCATTCTATAGGATAGATCAGGATGTTAGGGAGAAAGCCCTAAGGTTGCATGGCTATGCAGTGTGATCCATATAAACCTGAACCATTTCAATAGGCCATAACTTTTGAACCAATAATACGACACACTGCAACTTTGGGAGAATATAATACACAATTGGGAGATTACATTACACTATTTACATCTCAGAGAAAATGTTGGAAGTGTCCTCCACCAGCATCTATACATGTTTGTACTCGTCTCACCATATTCTCTGAAGTTTTACGAAGATGATATCGAATTGAGAGAAGGTTATGGAGCAACGTGTCATATATCTAATGACATCATGGAACTTGTAACCAGTTTCTTTGATAATCAAATAATCTCAAAAGGGCCGTGGCCACCAGATTCTCTGACCTAATCTCACCGGATGTTTTCTTGTGGGGGTATCTAAAAATAGAATGTACAAGAATAGGCCACGGACAATTGACGTTCTCGAGGAATCCATTCGAAACAAAATACGTAACATTGGCGAGGATAATCTCCGTAAAACTTCAGAGAATATGGTTAGACGAGTACAAACCTGTATAGATGCTGGTGGAGGACACTTCCAACATTTTCTCTGAGATGTAAATAGTGTAATGTAATCTCCCAATTCTGTGTTATATTCTCCCAAAGTTGTAAGTGTGACTTACTATTGGTTCAGAAATTATGGTCTATTGTAATGGTTCAGGTTTATTTGGATCACAGTATACTTCTTTTAATTTTAAATTGTGAGATGGGAGTCCAGAAAATTCTTATGACTTTAAAAGCTCTGTGGGATAGTTGACTACGTCATCCTGGTTTATAACTCTGTAGACTTGTTTGTAGGAAACAGACCGAATAAACAGAGATTGTACAACGCAATTCTGACATACCAACACGACTATTACGAATAGCTACGTCTCGCTGCTCATCAGAGCAGTCAGCATATGACGTAGCTCGTCGCACATTTGACTGACTTCTACAACTTAAGTCAGGCCGTCTTCTCCTTGGCATACTAAAAAGTTTCCACGAACTTCACAAAGTCACAAAGGAACTTAATTAATGTTGTGTCAATTCACTTCCCATTTATGAATTCACAAACACGAATTATAAAGAAGGTATTGAAAAATTCACCAATATTTGACAAAAATTGCTTGTAGTCAAATATTTATTGTATTATAGTGGTTCAGAAATTACTTTTGCGTATAAAAACATTTCAGTCTTGATAACAAACGATAAATGTGTTCCATCAAAGTTTCCGTGTCTACTTTTATATTTAGTTAATGACCCTGTCCATTATCACTTCAGCTTTTTTCTCAACTTTTAAACCTTCCTTGGACTTATACAAATACTTCAAAACCAAAATTAGGCAAATCGCTTCAGCCATTCTCGAGTTTTTGTGAGACTAACAAACGTCAATATGAGGGCTGTTCAATAAAGAATGATCACATTTTTTTTTTGACAACGTACCTTTACTTATCCTCATAATTTTGATGGTCCTTCTCAAAACAGTCTCCCCTGAATGCGATGTACTTGTCCCAGCGTTTCTATCAGTCTTCAAAGACATGCTGGAAACCATTTTTTGAGAGATCCTTCAAAATCGCCTCCGCAGCCTTCACCACTGCTTCTGATGATGGATAATGTCTCCCACGAAGATGTTTCTTCAAGTTAGGGAATAGAGAAAAGTCACATGGGGCTAAATCCGGACTATAAGGAGGGTGAGGTATGTACTCACGTTTATTTTTGCAAGATATTCAGCAACAACATTGGCAATATGCGGCCGCGCATTATCGTGGTGCAGCATCCAGCCTGCTTTACGGAAATGTGACACCCAATGAAGTGTTCAGTATTTCAGAAAGTGATCTTAAGGTAATTCGTCGATCCTCTCTCACAATGGCAGCAGCAGTGTTGATGTTTTCTTCCGTAAGAGCAGTAACTGCAGGACCGGGTTCACCTTCCTTTGAAATTGATTGTCTCCCCTCTTTAAACATTTGAAACCACCCTCGAGCTATCCTATAGGGAAGAACAGACCCTCCATAGGCCTCCTGTAACACTGTATAGGCCTCAACTGAAGATTTGTTGAGACGAAAGCAGAATTTCAAAGCCACATATTGTTCCTCGCGTGTTACCTCCATTGCAGCGGTAGGCGAAACTGAATATGTCTGAACATGCCTGGTTCTCACAGGCGGGAATGGAGATTCGGAAAACTTCGGAACCAATCGTTACCGGTAGCGACGGACAGTTGAATGTAGTTTTTGTAAAATAAACAGTTTCAGGTTAGCTAGCAAAAGGTAATGGTGAACAGTGTATTTCGAGGAGAATAAAGTGTAGTTTTTGTGTTTTTGTAACCTCGTTTTATTATTTCACGAACCCACAAAGTCACAATATAATAAGATTCAATTTTAGTGCGAAAAATTATGACCTTGAAAATTATGATCATTTTTTTTGAACAGTTTATATATATATATATATATAAAGATTCTGGAAAGTACCGTAATACAAACAAACCGACACCAAACTCGGTCGTGTTGATATGTAATTTTTAACTTCTAAGTTCCTATTCCCTTTTTCTTTCAAGGAGAAATAATACTTCAAATGCGTCAATCAGTGATTCGCTTTTTAAGTATCTGGTTAATGCTTATATCACTTTATCCCAGGAATAAGAACAAACAATATGCAGTGTGCAAGGCCTTTCTACAGACTTTATCCAAAGAAACAAGACAAAAACAAACTTTTCTAAGAACAATCGGTAGAAGCTTGGGTGGAGAAAGTCATGTGAATATAATATATTACATGTACTTTTATTTTTTACTAACATGATAAAAACACATCCTTGATTAATTATTTATGAAAAACCAATAATTCAACGTAGATTTTTGGACCCCCCCCCCCTGGAAACTGACCTCTGAATACGTGCCTGCGTTTAATATATATAAAGACCCTGGAAAGAACCGTAATACAAACATACCGACACCAAACTCGGTCCTGTTGACACGCTATAGTGGTGGGCATGACATGCGGGCAACTATGTACAGAATACATAAGAGCTCGAAATGGAAGGTCTCCCAGCGTGGAGACGTGTGGAAAAAACGTTTTCAAAGTATATACTCACCGCCCAAGAGCAACAAACTGAACGACGTAGCCTGGTCTTTTAGCACTGCTTAGGACATACTTAGAACAATTGCAGCAGTCACGTACCAAGCCGTGGAAACGACGGGAAACCCCTAACTGGCATATCAGGAATCGACCTGGGGTCATTAGCGGCACGGATCATTTCGCTTGTGTAATCTACCGTTGTATGTGAATACTCTTAGGGTGTGAAGTAAGCAAGATCTTTTTACCTGCACCTGTAACGGGCCTTACCCTAGAAGAGAGAGAGAGAGGCGATATACAGGATAGTAAAGTTGCTCGGACCCGAGCGGACACTCAGTAAAGAAGTCTGCTACATATTGAAACTTCCGGTACTGGCTACCGTTCCCCTAGCGGAGTTACCATTACTTGGAAGGGGATCACGACTCCGTGGCCTAGTCACAACGTCACGTTCAAGACGTCCAATCTCGGTCAGGATTATAAGGTGTTCCCATATCCCGAAATATGAATGGTAGCTTTAAGCTCTATGTTCCCTTTAGTCTTTTGAACATCACAGCTACGTTTTCCTTGACATGTAACGCCGAAACTCTCGCCGACTGTTGCAGCCAAGGTAATGTGCTTGTCCATGGGAGAGAAATGTGGCAGTGACACGTTACTCTGTGATTACAATGAAAGGTTTGGGCTGGGAGTACAAGAATACACCTGACGCAAGGAGGCTGTAGCAAATATTTAAGACGTCTGTCTGGGCGGGCGCCAGGGCACACGCGTGTACATACACACACACACACAAAGACGTTACCAGGTGCCTGCCGTTCAAGGCCGACCCAACAAGATTTCACTAAGATTCTCCCTGTTGTTCTATTTATAGACTTCAAGTACAAAAAGTAGAGCATCTTGTGCTGTTACGGGAGCGGAAGTTTCCGCTATACCTACACCTTGCCACTTCCGGAACAAAAGCATATTTCGCATACAGTTTCAATAAATAAAGTGTTTTGGCGATGCCGGTGTGACAAATTTCGTCTCCTAGAGGTTTTACTGACACACACTGTCGCTTTTACAGAGCAATGCCAACGCATTTTAATAATCCTTGCATAATGATTTCGTGTATTTCCTTTGTCAATAAACTAATAAATTTATTTTATATCATTTGCCGCCTGTGACGCTAATTCCTAATAATATAACTTTTATATTTCTTTTCACTAAGTTTGCTCCTCAATTTTAACTTAGCTGCAGTTGGCAAACACCAGAGATTAATGTCCTGTTCATGGTCACGAATCGAGCTTTTGACTCTCCTTCATTAGTAAAATAGTAATACTTATATTGCCTTAAAGATTGTTATTTACTTCACAATTACAACTAATAAACTGGAAATACAATTATCCACAACGTTCTATGAAACACGCCATCCTTGCTGTAACGTCCCCGGAAGTGTATTTCGTCACTATAGTCACCACTCCTCAGTTATATATCGATTTCTCGTCGGTAACTGCCTGTCTCTTGTTTCTTTCTTACATTCATGAAACACAAACATCTAGTACATTTCAAATCAAAACCAATATTCCAAAATATATGTATAAACAACTTTATTTAGCATGCTCTACACGAAATTTTTAGCAGGAGTTCTAAAATTATGGTAACAATAAAAAGCTTTAAAAATCGATGAACAGTTGTTTTATAACTAACATCTCATTTCGATTGTTTTTCACAATGTTCACAGACATTTGCAAAGTTGGATCTGCTTCATGTTTCTGAGTAACGCAGCTGAACTCTCAACATTGAATTTGTTGTAGGAATGCAGTATTTCCCCTAATTATGTCTATTAAAACTAAAATATATTTTTAAAATGTAGTGAAACTATTGCATTCCAAAAAAAAAAAAAAAAAAAAAAAAATCAGAATATTTCACAGAAAATACTTCAAACTCTCAATTCTCTCAATTTAAAAAAAGGCATTTTATGTGTACTAACAAACAAAACCTCGTTAAATAGAAGTTCAGCATTATCAGGCATAAGACACCAATATGACAAAAGAAAAAAAAGAAAAAAAAAAAAAGAAAAACTCCTACCAAAACTACACCTTACACTGGATACATTAAGAAAAACTTTATTTTCTCAAAAAGGCTCTATTTAGATTAAAATACCAAACTTTAACATATTTTAATGAAAAATGAAACGTATATCTTGAATTTTCTGTAAATGTCGTCAGAAATGCTCCTAATTATGAATGACTTTTCTATAACTCGTAAGTTGTAAGGCATACACAAAATATTAGTACACAACAAATGTATATCTTGTTAAGACACAACTTTTATGTTAATAGTATATCATTGGAGCGATACATCATATATATTTCTTGATTTTCGCATAAAATTTTAATACGTGTAGTTTTCTCAAGTAGCAAGTCGTTATTTATATTTTATCTCTTGGACATACAAAGAGAACGTAATTACAAATACGTCACCTAGACAACCAATTTTAAAACATTTGACTATTACTTAAAGTCTACTGTATTCCCATATTCCCTTGTACCTTCATTTTTTATCTCTTGGACATACAAAGAGAACGTAATTACAAATACGTCACCTAGACAACCAGTTTTAAAACATTTGACTACCACTTAAAGTCTACTGTATTCCCATATTCCCTTGTACCTTCATTTTTTATCTCTTGGACATACAAAGAGAACGGAATTTTAAAGATGTTACCTAGACAACCAGTTTTAAAACATTTGACTATCACTTAAAGTCTACTGTATTCCCATATTCCCTTGTACCTTCATTTTTTATCTCTTGGACATACAAAGAGAACGGAATTGCAAATACGTCACCTAGACAACCAGTTTTAAAACATTTGACTATCACTTAAAGGCTACTGTATTCCCATGTTTCCTTGTACCTTAATTTTTTATTTCTTGGACATACAAAGAGAACGGAATTACAAAGAAGTCACCTAGACAACCAGTTTTAAAATATTTGACTATCACTTAAAGTCTACTGTATTCCCATATTTCCTTGTACCTTCATTTTTTATCTCTTGGACATACAAAGAGAACGGAATTACAAAGAAGTCACATAGACAACAAGTTTTAAAACATTTGACTACCACTTAAAGTCTACTGTATTCCCATATGCCCTTGCACCTTCATTTTTTATCTCTTGAACATATAAAGGGAACGGAATTTCAAAGACGTCACCTAGACAACCAGTTTTAAAACATTTGACTACCACTTAAAGTCTACTGTATTCTCATATGCCCTTGCACCTTCATTTTTTATCTCTTGAACATATAGAGAGAACGGAATTTTAAAGATGTCACCTAGACAACCAGTTTTTAAACATTTGACTATCACTTACAGTCTACTGTATTCCCATATTCCCTTGTACCTTCATTTTTTATCTCTTGAACATATAGAGAGAACGGAATTTTAAAGATGTCACCTAGACAACCAGTTTTAAAACATTTGACTATCACTTAAAGTCTACTGTATTCCCATATTCCCTTGTACCTTAATTTTTATCTCTTGAACATATAAAGAGAACGGAATTACAAAGACGTTACCTAGACAACCCGTTTTATAACATCTGACTATAACTTAAAGTCTGCTGTATTCCCATATTCCCTTGTACCTTCATTTTTTATCTCTTAGACATACAAAGAGAACAGAATTATAAAGACGTCACCTAGACAACCAGTTTTAAAACATTTGACTATCACTTAAATTCTGCTGTATTCCCATATTCCCTTCTACCTTCATTTTTTATCTCTTGAACATATAAAGGGAACGGAATTTCAAAGACTCACCTAGACAACCAGTTTTAAAACATTTGACTACCACTTAAAGTCTACTGTATTCCCATATGCCCTTGCACCTTCATTTTTATCTCTTGAACATATAGAGAGAACGGAATTTTAAAGATGTCACCTAGACAACCAGTTTTTAAATATTTGACTATCACTTAAAGTCTACTGTATTCCCATATTCCCTTGTACCTTCATTTTTTATCTCTTGAACATATAGAGAGAACGGAATTTTAAAGATGTCACCTAGACAACCAGTTTTAAAACATGTGACTATCACTTAAAGTCTACTGTATTCCCATATTCCCTTGTACCTTCATTTTTATCTCTTGAACATATAAAGAGAACGGAATTACCTAGACGTTACCTAGACAACCAGTTTTAAAACATCTGACTATCACTTAAAGTCTGCTGTATTCCCATATTCCCTTGTACCTTCATTTTTTATCTCTTAGACATACAAAGAGAACGGAATTATAAAGACGTCACCTAGACAACCAGTTTTAAAACATTTGACTATCACTTAAAGTCTGCTGTATTCCCATATTCCCTTGTACCTTCATTTTTTATCTCTTGAACATACAAAGAGAACGGAATTACAAAGAAGTCACATAGACACCCAGTTTTAAAACATTTGACTATCACTTAAAGTCTACTGTATTCACATGTTCCCTTGTACCTCCATTTTTTATCTCTTGAACATATAAAGAGAACGGAATTACAAAGACGTTACCTAGACAACCAGTTTTAAAACATTTGACTATCACTTAAAGTCTACTGTATTCCCATATTTCCTTGTACCTTCATTTTTTATCTCTTGGACATACAAAGAGAACGGAATTGCAAATACGTCACCTAGACAACCAGTTTTAAAATATTTGACTATCACTTAAAGTCTACTGTATTCCCATATTTCCTTGTACCTTCATTTTTTATCTCTTGGACATACAAAGAGAACGGAATTACAAAGAAGTCACATAGACAACCAGTTTTAAAACATTTGACTACCACTTAAAGTCTACTGTATTCCCATATGCCCTTGCACCTTCATTTTTTATCTCTTGAACATATAAAGGGAACGGAATTTCAAAGACGTCACCTAGACAACCAGCTTTAAAACATTTGACTACCACTTAAAGTCTACTGTATTCCCATATGCCCTTGCACCTTCATTTTTTATCTCTTGAACATATAGAGAGAACGGAATTTTAAAGATGTCACCTAGACAACCAGTTTTTAAACATTTGACTATCACTTAAAGTCTACTGTATTCCCATATTCCCTTGTACCTTCATTTTTTATCTCTTGAACATATAGAGAGAACGGAATTTTAAAGATGTCACCTAGACAACCAGTTTTAAAACATTTGACTATCACTTAAAGTCTACTGTATTCCCATATTCCCTTGTACCTTAATTTTTATCTCTTGAACATATAAAGAGAACGGAATTACAAAGACGTTACCTAGACAACCAGTTTTAAAACATCTGACTATCACTTAAAGTCTGCTGTATTCCCATATTCCCTTGTACCTTCATTTTTTATCTCTTAGACATACAAAGAGAACGGAATTATAAAGACGTCACCTAGACAACCAGTTTTAAAACATTTGACTATCACTTAAATTCTGCTGTATTCCCATATTCCCTTCTACCTTCATTTTTTATCTCTTGAACATATAAAGGGAACGGAATTTCAAAGACGTCACCTAGACAACCAGTTTTAAAACATTTGACTACCACTTAAAGTCTACTGTATTCCCATATGCCCTTGCACCTTCATTTTCATCTCTTGAACATATAGAGAGAACGGAATTTTAAAGATGTCACCTAGACAACCAGTTTTTAAACATTTGACTATCACTTAAAGTCTACTGTATTCCCATTTTCCCTTGTACCTCCATTTTTTATCTCTTGAACATATAAAGAGAACGGAATTACAAAGACGTTACCTAGACAACCAGTTTTAAAACATTTGACTACCACTTAAAGTCTACTGTATTCCCATATGCCCTTGCACCTTCATTTTTTATCTCTTGAACATATAAAGGGAACGGAATTTCAAAGACGTCACCTAGACAACCAGTTTTAAAACATTTGACTACCACTTAAAGTCTACTGTATTCCCATATGCCCTTGCACCTTCATTTTTTATCTCTTGAACATATAGAGAGAACGGAATTTTAAAGATGTCACCTAGACAACCAGTTTTTAAACATTTGACTATCACTTAACGTCTACTGTACTCCCATATTCCCTTGTACCTTCATTTTTTATCTCTTGAACATATAGAGAGAACGGAATTTTAAAGATGTCACCTAGACAACCAGTTTTTAAACATTTGACTATCACTTAAAGTCTACTGTATTCCCATATTCCCTTGTACCTTCATTTTTATCTCTTGAACATATAAAGAGAACGGAATTACAAAGACGTTACCTAGACAACCAGTTTTAAAATATCTGACTATCACTTAAAGTCTGCTGTATTCCCATATTCCCTTGTACCTTCATTTTTTATCTCTTAGACATACAAAGAGAACGGAATTATAAAGACGTCACCTAGACAACCAGTTTTAAAACATTTGACTATCACTTAAAGTCTGCTGTATTCCCATATTCCCTTGTACCTTCATTTTTTATCTCATGGACATACAAAGACAACGGAATTACAAAGAAGTCACATAGACAACCAGTTTTAAAACATTTGACTATCACTTAATGTCTACTGTATTCCCATGTTCCCTTGTACCTCCATTTTTATCTCTTGAACATATAAAGAGAACGGAATTACAAAGACGTTACCTAGACAACCAGTTTTAAAACATTTGACTATCACTTAAAGTCTACTGTATTCCCATATTTCCTTGTACCTTCATTTTTTATCTCTTGGACATACAAAGAGAACGGAATTGCAAATACGTCACCTAGACAACCAGTTTTAAAATATTTGACTATCACTTAAAGTCTACTGTATTCCCATATTTCCTTGTACCTTCATTTTTTATCTCTTGGACATACAAAGAGAACGGAATTACAAAGAAGTCACATAGACAACCAGTTTTAAAACATTTGACTACCACTTAAAGTCTACTGTATTCCCATATGCCCTTGCACCTTCATTTTTTATCTCTTGAACATATAAAGGGAACGGAATTTCAAAGACGTCACCTAGACAACCAGCTTTAAAACATTTGACTACCACTTAAAGTCTACTGTATTCCCATATGCCCTTGCACCTTCATTTTTTATCTCTTGAACATATAGAGAGAACGGAATTTTAAAGATGTCACCTAGACAACCAGTTTTTAAACATTTGACTATCACTTAAAGTCTACTGTATTCCCATATTCCCTTCTACCTTCATTTTTTATCTCTTGAACATATAGAGAGAACGGAATTTTAAAGATGTCACCTAGACAACCAGTTTTAAAACATTTGACTATCACTTAAAGTCTACTGTATTCCCATATTCCCTTGTACCTTAATTTTTATCTCTTGAACATATAAAGAGAACGGAATTACAAAGACGTTACATAGACAACCAGTTTTAAAACATCTGACTATCACTTAAAGTCTGCTGTATTCCCATATTCCCTTGTACCTTCATTTTTTATCTCTTAGACATACAAAGAGAACGGAATTATAAAGACGTCACCTAGACAACCAGTTTTAAAACATTTGACTATCACTTAAATTCTGCTGTATTCCCATATTCCCTTCTACCTTCATTTTTTATCTCTTGAACATATAAAGGGAACGGAATTTCAAAGACGTCACCTAGACAACCAGTTTTAAAACATTTGACTACCACTTAAAGTCTACTGTATTCCCATATGCCCTTGCACCTTCATTTTCATCTCTTGAACATATAGAGAGAACGGAATTTTAAAGATGTCACCTAGACAACCAGTTTTTAAACATTTGACTATCACTTAAAGTCTACTGTATTCCCATTTTCCCTTGTACCTCCATTTTTTATCTCTTGAACATATAAAGAGAACGGAATTACAAAGACGTTACCTAGACAACCAGTTTTAAAACATTTGACTACCACTTAAAGTCTACTGTATTCCCATATGCCCTTGCACCTTCATTTTTTATCTCTTGAACATATAAAGGGAACGGAATTTCAAAGACGTCACCTAGACAACCAGTTTTAAAACATTTGACTACCACTTAAAGTCTACTGTATTCCCATATGCCCTTGCACCTTCATTTTTTATCTCTTGAACATATAGAGAGAACGGAATTTTAAAGATGTCACCTAGACAACCAGTTTTTAAACATTTGACTATCACTTAACGTCTACTGTACTCCCATATTCCCTTGTACCTTCATTTTTTATCTCTTGAACATATAGAGAGAACGGAATTTTAAAGATGTCACCTAGACAACCAGTTTTTAAACATTTGACTATCACTTAAAGTCTACTGTATTCCCATATTCCCTTGTACCTTCATTTTTATCTCTTGAACATATAAAGAGAACGGAATTACAAAGACGTTACCTAGACAACCAGTTTTAAAATATCTGACTATCACTTAAAGTCTGCTGTATTCCCATATTCCCTTGTACGTTCACTTTTTATCTCTTAGACATACAAAGAGAACGGAATTATAAAGACGTCACCTAGACAGCCAGTTTCAACACATTTGACTATCACTTAAAGTCTGCTGTATTCCCATATTCCCTTGTACCTTCATTTTTTATCTCATGGACATACAAAGACAACGGAATTACAAAGAAGTCACATAGACAACCAGTTTTAAAACATTTGACTATCACTTAATGTCTACTGTATTCCCATGTTCCCTTGTACCTCCATTTTTATCTCTTGAACATATAAAGAGAACGGAATTACAAAGACGTTACCTAGACAACCAGTTTTAAAACATTTGACTATCACTTAAAGTCTACTGTATTCCCATATTTCCTTGTACCTTCATTTTTTATCTCTTGGACATACAAAGAGAACGGAATTGCAAATACGTCACCTAGACAACCAGTTTTAAAATATTTGACTATCACTTAAAGTCTACTGTATTCCCATATTTCCTTGTACCTTCATTTTTTATCTCTTGGACATACAAAGAGAACGGAATTACAAAGAAGTCACATAGACAACCAGTTTTAAAACATTTGACTACCACTTAAAGTCTACTGTATTCCCATATGCCCTTGCACCTTCATTTTTTATCTCTTGAACATATAAAAGGAACGGAATTTCAAAGACGTCACCTAGACAACCAGTTTTAAAACATTTGACTACCACTTAAAGTCTACTGTATTCCCATATGCCCTTGCACCTTCATTTTTATCTCTTGAACATATAGAGAGAACGGAATTTTAAAGATGTCACCTAGACAACCAGTTTTTAAACATTTGACTATCACTTAAAGTCTACTGTATTCCCATATTTCCTTCTACCTTCATTTTTTATCTCTTGAACATATAGAGAGAACGGAATTTTAAAGATGTCACCTAGACAACCAGTTTTAAAACATTTGACTATCACTTAAAGTCTACTGTATTCCCATATTCCCTTGTACCTTCATTTTTATCTCTTGAACATATAAAGAGAACGGAATTACAAAGACGTTACCTAGACAACCAGTTTTAAGACATCTGAGTATCACCTAAAGTCTGCTGTATTCCCATATTCCCTTGTACCTTCATTTTTTATCTCTTAGACATACAAAGAGAACGGAATTATAAAGACGTCACCTAGACAACCAGTTTTAAAACATTTGACTATCACTTAAATTCTGCTGTATTCCCATATTCCCTTCTACCTTCATTTTTTATCTCTTGGACATACAAAGAGAACGGAATTTTAAAGATGTCACCTAGACAACCAGTTTTAAAACATCTGACTATCACTTAAAGTCTGCTGTATTCCCATATTCCCTTGTACCTTCATTTTTTATCTCTTGGACATACAAAGAGAACGGAATTTTAAAGATGTCACCTAGACAACCAGTTTTTAAACATTTGACTATCACTTAAAGTCTACTGTATTCCCATATTCCCTTCTACCTTCATTTTTTATCTCTTGGACATACAAAGAGAACGCAATTATAAAGATGTCACCTAGACAACCAGTTTTTAAACATTTGACTATCACTTAAAGTCTACTGTATTCCCATATTCCCTTGTACCTTCATTTTTTATCTCTTGGACATACAAAGAGAACGGAATTATAAAGACGTCACCTAGACAACCAGTTTTAAAACATTTGACTACCACTTAAATTCTGATGTATTCCCAAATTGCCGTTTACCTTCATTTTTTATCTCTTGGACATACAAAGAGAACGGAATTATAAAGACATCACCTAGACAACCAGTTTTTAAACATTTGACTATCACTTAAAGTCTACTGTATTCCCATATTCCCTTGTACCTTCATTTTTTATCTCTTGAACATATAGAGAGAACGGAATTTTAAAGATGTCACCTAGACAACCAGTTTTAAAACATTTGACTATCACTTAAAGTCTACTGTATTCCCATATTCCCTTGTACCTTCATTTTTATCTCTTGAACAAATAAAGAGAACGGAATTACAAAGTCGTTACCTAGACAACCAGTTTTACAACATTTGACTATCACTTAAAGTCTGCTGTATTCCCATATTCCCTTGTACCTTCATTTTTTATCTCTTAGACATACAAAGAGAACGGAATTATAAAGACGTCACCTAGACAACCAGTTTAAAAACATTTGACTATCACTTAAAGTCTCCTGTATACCCATATTGCCTTGTACCTTCATTTTTTATCTCTTGGACATACAAAGAGAACGGAATTATAAAGACGTCACCTAGACAACCAGTTTTTATATATTTGCCTATCACTTAAGGTCTACTGTATTCCCATATTCCCTTGTACCTTCATTTTTTATCTCTTGAACATATAGAGAGAACGGAATTTTAAAGATGTCACCTAGACAACCAGTTTTAAAACATTTGACTATCACTTAAAGTCTACTGTATTCCCATATTCTCTTGTACCTTCATTTTTATCTCCTGAACATATAAAGAGAACGGAATTATAAAGACGTCACCTAGACAACCAGTTTTAAAACATTTGACTATCACTTAAATTCTGCTGTATTCCCATATTCCCTTCTACCTTCATTTTTTATCTCTTGAACATATAAAGGGAACGGAATTTCAAAGACGTCACCTAGACAACCAGTTTTAAAACATTTGACTACCACTTAAAGTCTACTGTATTCCCATATGCCCTTGCACCTTCATTTTCATCTCTTGAACATATAGAGAGAACGGAATTTTAAAGATGTCACCTAGACAACCAGTTTTTAAACATTTGACTATCACTTAAAGTCTACTGTATTCCCATTTTCCCTTGTACCTCCATTTTTTATCTCTTGAACATATAAAGAGAACGGAATTACAAAGACGTTACCTAGACAACCAGTTTTAAAACATTTGACTACCACTTAAAGTCTACTGTATTCCCATATGCCCTTGCACCTTCATTTTTTATCTCTTGAACATATAAAGGGAACGGAATTTCAAAGACGTCACCTAGACAACCAGTTTTAAAACATTTGACTACCACTTAAAGTCTACTGTATTCCCATATGCCCTTGCACCTTCATTTTTTATCTCTTGAACATATAGAGAGAACGGAATTTTAAAGATGTCACCTAGACAACCAGTTTTTAAACATTTGACTATCACTTAACGTCTACTGTACTCCCATATTCCCTTGTACCTTCATTTTTTATCTCTTGAACATATAGAGAGAACGGAATTTTAAAGATGTCACCTAGACAACCAGTTTTTAAACATTTGACTATCACTTAAAGTCTACTGTATTCCCATATTCCCTTGTACCTTCATTTTTATCTCTTGAACATATAAAGAGAACGGAATTACAAAGACGTTACCTAGACAAGCAGTTTTAAAATATCTGACTATCACTTAAAGTCTGCTGTATTCCCATATTCCCTTGTACGTTCATTTTTTATCTCTTAGACATACAAAGAGAACGGAATTATAAAGACGTCACCTAGACAGCCAGTTTAAACACATTTGACTATCACTTAAAGTCTGCTGTATTCCCATATTCCCTTGTACCTTCATTTTTTATCTCATGGACATACAAAGACAACGGAATTACAAAGAAGTCACATAGACAACCAGTTTTAAAACATTTGACTATCACTTAATGTCTACTGTATTCCCATGTTCCCTTGTACCTCCATTTTTATCTCTTGAACATATAAAGAGAACGGAATTACAAAGACGTTACCTAGACAACCAGTTTTAAAACATTTGACTATCACTTAAAGTCTACTGTATTCCCATATTTCCTTGTACCTTCATTTTTTATCTCTTGGACATACAAAGAGAACGGAATTGCAAATACGTCACCTAGACAACCAGTTTTAAAATATTTGACTATCACTTAAAGTCTACTGTATTCCCATATTTCCTTGTACCTTCATTTTTTATCTCTTGGACATACAAAGAGAACGGAATTACAAAGAAGTCACATAGACAACCAGTTTTAAAACATTTGACTACCACTTAAAGTCTACTGTATTCCCATATGCCCTTGCACCTTCATTTTTTATCTCTTGAACATATAAAAGGAACGGAATTTCAAAGACGTCACCTAGACAACCAGTTTTAAAACATTTGACTACCACTTAAAGTCTACTGTATTCCCATATGCCCTTGCACCTTCATTTTTATCTCTTGAACATATAGAGAGAACGGAATTTTAAAGATGTCACCTAGACAACCAGTTTTTAAACATTTGACTATCACTTAAAGTCTACTGTATTCCCATATTCCCTTCTACCTTCATTTTTTATCTCTTGAACATATAGAGAGAACGGAATTTTAAAGATGTCACCTAGACAACCAGTTTTAAAACATTTGACTATCACTTAAAGTCTACTGTATTCCCATATTCCCTTGTACCTTCATTTTTATCTCTTGAACATATAAAGAGAACGGAATTACAAAGACGTTACCTAGACAACCAGTTTTAAGACATCTGAGTATCACCTAAAGTCTGCTGTATTCCCATATTCCCTTGTACCTTCATTTTTTATCTCTTAGACATACAAAGAGAACGGAATTATAAAGACGTCACCTAGACAACCAGTTTTAAAACATTTGACTATCACTTAAATTCTGCTGTATTCCCATATTCCCTTCTACCTTCATTTTTTATCTATTGGACATACAAAGAGAACGGAATTTTAAAGATGTCACCTAGACAACCAGTTTTAAAACATCTGACTATCACTTAAAGTCTGCTGTATTCCCATATTCCCTTGTACCTTCATTTTTTATCTCTTGGACATACAAAGAGAACGGAATTTTAAAGATGTCACCTAGACAACCAGTTTTTAAACATTTGACTATCACTTAAAGTCTACTGTATTCCCATATTCCCTTCTACCTTCATTTTTTATCTCTTGGACATACAAAGAGAACGCAATTATAAAGATGTCACCTAGACAACCAGTTTTTAAACATTTGACTATCACTTAAAGTCTACTGTATTCCCATATTCCCTTGTACCTTCATTTTTTATCTCTTGGACATACAAAGAGAACGGAATTATAAAGACGTCACCTAGACAACCAGTTTTAAAACATTTGACTACCACTTAAATTCTGATGTATTCCCAAATTGCCGTTTACCTTCATTTTTTATCTCTTGGACATACAAAGAGAACGGAATTATAAAGACATCACCTAGACAACCAGTTTTTAAACATTTGACTATCACTTAAAGTCTACTGTATTCCCATATTCCCTTGTACCTTCATTTTTTATCTCTTGAACATATAGAGAGAACGGAATTTTAAAGATGTCACCTAGACAACCAGTTTTAAAACATTTGACTATCACTTAAAGTCTACTGTATTCCCATATTCCCTTGTACCTTCATTTTTTATCTCTTAGACATACAAAGAGAACGGAATTATAAAGACGTCACCTAGACAACCAGTTTAAAAACATTTGACTATCACTTAAAGTCTCCTGTATACCCATATTGCCTTGTACCTTCATTTTTTATCTCTTGGACATACAAAGAGAACGGAATTATAAAGACGTCACCTAGACAACCAGTTTTTAAATATTTGCCTATCACTTAAGGTCTACTGTATTCCCATATTCCCTTGTACCTTCATTTTTTATCTCTTGAACATATAGAGAGAACGGAATTTTAAAGATGTCACCTAGACAACCAGTTTTAAAACATTTGACTATCACTTAAAGTCTACTGTATTCCCATATTCTCTTGTACCTTCATTTTTATCTCCTGAACATATAAAGAGAACGGAATTATAAAGACGTCACCTAGACAACCAGTTTTAAAACATTTGACTATCACTTAAATTCTGCTGTATTCCCATATTCCCTTCTACCTTCATTTTTTATCTCTTGAACATATAAAGGGAACGGAATTTCAAAGACGTCACCTAGACAACCAGTTTTAAAACATTTGACTACCACTTAAAGTCTACTGTATTCCCATATGCCCTTGCACCTTCATTTTAATCTCTTGAACATATAGAGAGAACGGAATTTTAAAGATGTCACCTAGACAACCAGTTTTTAAACATTTGACTATCACTTAAAGTCTACTGTATTCCCATTTTCCCTTGTACCTCCATTTTTTATCTCTTGAACATATAAAGAGAACGGAATTACAAAGACGTTACCTAGACAACCAGTTTTAAAACATTTGACTACCACTTAAAGTCTACTGTATTCCCATATGCCCTTGCACCTTCATTTTTTATCTCTTGAACATATAAAGGGAACGGAATTTCAAAGACGTCACCTAGACAACCAGTTTTAAAACATTTGACTACCACTTAAAGTCTACTGTATTCCCATATGCCCTTGCACCTTCATTTTTTATCTCTTGAACATATAGAGAGAACGGAATTTTAAAGATGTCACCTAGACAACCAGTTTTTAAACATTTGACTATCACTTAACGTCTACTGTACTCCCATATTCCCTTGTACCTTCATTTTTTATCTCTTGAACATATAGAGAGAACGGAATTTTAAAGATGTCACCTAGACAACCAGTTTTTAAACATTTGACTATCACTTAAAGTCTACTGTATTCCCATATTCCCTTGTACCTTCATTTTTATCTCTTGAACATATAAAGAGAACGGAATTACAAAGACGTTACCTAGACAACCAGTTTTAAAATATCTGACTATCACTTAAAGTCTGCTGTATTCCCATATTCCCTTGTACGTTCATTTTTTATCTCTTAGACATACAAAGAGAACGGAATTATAAAGACGTCACCTAGACAGCCAGTTTCAACACATTTGACTATCACTTAAAGTCTGCTGTATTCCCATATTCCCTTGTACCTTCATTTTTTATCTCATGGACATACAAAGACAACGGAATTACAAAGAAGTCACATAGACAACCAGTTTTAAAACATTTGACTATCACTTAATGTCTACTGTATTCCCATGTTCCCTTGTACCTCCATTTTTATCTCTTGAACATATAAAGAGAACGGAATTACAAAGACGTTACCTAGACAACCAGTTTTAAAACATTTGACTATCACTTAAAGTCTACTGTATTCCCATATTTCCTTGTACCTTCATTTTTTATCTCTTGGACATACAAAGAGAACGGAATTGCAAATACGTCACCTAGACAACCAGTTTTAAAATATTTGACTATCACTTAAAGTCTACTGTATTCCCATATTTCCTTGTACCTTCATTTTTTATCTCTTGGACATACAAAGAGAACGGAATTACAAAGAAGTCACATAGACAACCAGTTTTAAAACATTTGACTACCACTTAAAGTCTACTGTATTCCCATATGCCCTTGCACTTTCATTTTTTATCTCTTGAACATATAAAAGGAACGGAATTTCAAAGACGTCACCTAGACAACCAGTTTTAAAACATTTGACTACCACTTAAAGTCTACTGTATTCCCATATGCCCTTGCACCTTCATTTTTATCTCTTGAACATATAGAGAGAACGGAATTTTAAAGATGTCACCTAGACAACCAGTTTTTAAACATTTGACTATCACTTAAAGTCTACTGTATTCCCATATTCCCTTCTACCTTCATTTTTTATCTCTTGAACATTTAGAGAGAACGGAATTTTAAAGATGTCACCTAGACAACCAATTTTAAAACATTTGACTATCACTTAAAGTCTACTGTATTCCCATATTCCCTTGTACCTTCATTTTTATCTCTTGAACATATAAAGAGAACGGAATTACAAAGATGTTACCTAGACAACCAGTTTTAAGACATCTGAGTATCACCTAAAGTCTGCTGTATTCCCATATTCCCTTGTACCTTCATTTTTTATCTCTTGGACATACAAAGAGAACGGAATTTCAAAGACATCACCTAGACAACCAGTTTTAAAACATTTGACTATCACTTAAAGTGTACTGTATTCCCATATTCCCTTCTACCTTCATTTTTTATCTCTTGGACATACAAAGAGAACGGAATTTTAAAGATGTCACCTAGACAACCAGTTTTAAAACATCTGACTATCACTTAAAGTCTGCTGTATTCCCATATTCCCTTGTACCTTCATTTTTTATCTCTTGGACATACAAAGAGAACGGAATTTTAAAGATGTCACCTAGACAACCAGTTTTTAAACATTTGACTATCACTTAAAGTCTACTGTATTCCCATATTCCCTTCTACCTTCATTTTTTATCTCTTGGACATACAAAGAGAACGCAATTATAAAGATGTCACCTAGACAACCAGTTTTTAAACATTTGACTATCACTTAAAGTCTACTGTATTCCCATATTCCCTTGTACCTTCATTTTTTATCTCTTGGACATACAAAGAGAACGGAATTATAAAGACGTCACCTAGACAACCAGTTTTAAAACATTTGACTACCACTTAAATTCTGATGTATTCGCAAATTGCCGTTTACCTTCATTTTTTATCTCTTGGACATACAAAGAGAACGGAATTATAAAGACATCACCTAGACAACCAGTTTTTAAACATTTGACTATCACTTAAAGTCTACTGTATTCCCATATTCCCTTGTACCTTCATTTTTTATCTCTTGAACATATAGAGAGAACGGAATTTTAAAGATGTCACCTAGACAACCAGTTTTAAAACATTTGACTATCACTTAAAGTCTACTGTATTCCCATATTCCCTTGTACCTTCATTTTTATCTCTTGAACAAATAAAGAGAACGGAATTACAAAGTCGTTACCTAGACAACCAGTTTTACAACATTTGACTATCACTTAAAGTCTGCTGTATTCCCATATTCCCTTGTACCTTCATTTTTTATCTCTTAGACATACAAAGAGAACGGAATTATAAAGACGTCACCTAGACAACCAGTTTAAAAACATTTGACTATCACTTAAAGTCTCCTGTATACCCATATTGCCTTGTACCTTCATTTTTTATCTCTTGGACATACAAAGAGAACGGAATTATAAAGACGTCACCTAGACAACCAGTTTTTAAATATTTGCCTATCACTTAAGGTCTACTGTATTCCCATATTCCCTTGTACCTTCATTTTTTATCTCTTGAACATATAGAGAGAACGGAATTTTAAAGATGTCACCTAGACAACCAGTTTTAAAACATTTGACTATCACTTAAAGTCTACTGTATTCCCATATTCTCTTGTACCTTCATTTTTATCTCCTGAACATATAAAGAGAACGGAATTACAAAGTCGTTACCTAGACAACCAGTTTTAGAACATTTGACTATCACTTAAAGTCTGCTGTATTCCCATATTCCCTTGTACCTTCATTTTTTATCTCTTAGACATACAAAGAGAACGGAATTATAAAGACGTCAACTAGACAACCAGTTTTAAAACATTTGACTATCACTTAAAGTCTACTGTATTCCCATATTCCCTTCTACCTTCATTTTTTATCTCTTGGACATACAAAGAAAACGGAATTTTAAAGATGTCACCTAGATAACCAGTTTTAAAACATCTGACTATCACTTAAAGTCTGCTGTATTCCCATATTCCCTTGTACCTTCATCTTTTATCTCTTGGACATACAAAGAGAACGGAATTTTAAAGATGTCACCTAGACAACCAGTTTTTAAACATTTGTCTATCACTTAAAGTCTACTGTATTCCCATATTCCCTTCTACCTTCATTTCTTATCTCTTGGACATACAAAGAGAACGGAATTATAAAGACGTCACCTAGACAACCAGTTTTAAAACATTTGACTACCACTTAAAGTCTGCTGTATTCCCATATTGCCTTGTATCTTCATTTTTTATCTCTTGGACATACAAAGAGAACGGAATTATAAAGAGCTCGCCTAGACAACCAGTTTTTAAACATTTGACTATCACTTAAAGTCTACTGTATTCCCATATTCCCTTGTACCTTCATTTTTTATCTCTTGAACATATAGAGAGAACGGAATTTTAAAGATGTCACCTAGACAACCAGTTTTAAAACATTTGACTATCACTTAAAGTCTACTGTATTCCCATATTACCTTGTACCTTAATTTTTATCTCTTGAACATATAAAGAGAACGGAATTACAAAGACGTTACCTAGACAACCAGTTTTAAAACATCTGACTATCACTTAACGTCTGCTGTATTCCCATATTCCCTTGTACCTTCATTTTTTATCTCTTAGACATACAAAGAGAACGGAATTATAAAGACGTCACCTAGACAACCAGTTTTAAAACATTTGACTATCACTTAAATTCTGCTGCCTTCCCATATTCCCTTCTACCTTCATTTTTTAGCTCTTGAACATATAAGGGGAACGGAATTTCAAAGACGTCACCTAGACAACCAGTTTTAAAACATTTGACTACCACTTAAAGTCTACTGTATTCCTATATGCCCTTGCACCTTCATTTTTATCTCTTGAACATATAGAGAGAACGGAATTTTAAAGATGTCACCTAGACAACCAGTTTTTAAACATTTGACTATCACTTAAAGTCTACTGTATTCCCATATTCCCTTGTACCTTCATTTTTTATCTCTTGAACATATAGAGAGAACGGAATTTTAAAGATGTCACCTAGACAACCAGTTTTAAAACATTTGACTATCACTTAAAGTCTGCTGTATTCCCATATTCCCTTGTACCTTCATTTTTTATCTCTTGGACATACAAAGAGAACGGAATTGCAAAGAAGTCACATAGACAACCAGTTTTAAAACATTTGACTATCACTTAAAGTCTACTGTATTCCCATGCTCCCTTGTACCTCCATTTTTTATCTCTTGAACATATAAAGAGAACGGAATTACAAAGACGTTACCTAGACAACCAGTTTTAAAACATTTGACTATCACTTAAAGTCTACTGTATTCCCATATTTCCTTGTACCTTCATTTTTTATCTCTTGGACATACAAAGAGAACGGAATTGCAAATATGTCACCTACACAAACCAGTTTTAAAATATTTGACTATCACTTAAAGTCTACTGTATTCCCATATTTCCTTGTACCTCCATTTTTTATCTCTTGGACATACAAAGAGAATGGAATTACAAAGAAGTCACATAGACAACCAGTTTTAAAACATTTGACTACCACTTAAAATCTACTGTATTCCCATATGCCCTTGCACCTTCATTTTTTATCTCTTGAACATATAAAGGGAACGGAATTTCAAAGACGTCACCTAGACAACCAGTTTTAAAACATTTGACTACCACTTAAAGTCTACTGTATTCCCATATTCCCTTGTACCTTCATTTTTTATCCCTTGAACATATAGAGAGAACGGAATTTTAAAGATGTCACCTAGACAACCAGTTTTAAAACATTTGACTATCACTTAAAGTCTACTGTATTCTCATATTCCCTTGTACCTTAATTTTTATCTCTTGAACATATAAAGAGAACGGAATTACAAAGACGTTACCTAGACAACCAGTTTTAAAACATCTGACTATCACTTAAGGTCTGCTGTATTCCCATATTCCCTTGTACCTTCATTTTTTATCTCTTAGACATACAAAGAGAACGGAATTATAAAGACGTCACCTAGACAACCAGTTTTAAAACATTTGACTATCACTTAAATTCTGCTGCATTCCCATATTCCCTTCTACCTTCATTTTTTATCTCTTGAACATATAAAGGGAACGGAATTTCAAAGACGTCACCTAGACAACCAGTTTTAAAACATTTGACTACCACTTAAAGTCTACTGTATTCCCATATTCCCTTGTACCTTCATTTTTTATCTCTTAGAACTACAAAGAGAACGGAATTATAAAGACGTCACCTAGACAACCAGGTTTAAAACATTTGACTATCACTTAAATTCTGCTGTATTCCCATATTCCCTTCTACCTTCATTTTTTATCTCTTGGACATACAAAGAGAACGGAATTCTAAAGATGTCACCTAGACAACCAGTTTTAAAACATCTGACTATCACTTAAAATCTGCTGTATTCCCATTATCCCTTGTGCCTTCAATTTTTATCTCTTGGACATACAAAGAGAACGGAATTTTAAAGATGTCACCTAGACAACCAGTTTTTAAACATTTGACTATCACTTAAAGTCTACTGTATTCCCATATTCCCTTCTACCTTCATTTTTTATCTCTTGGACATACAAAGAGAACGGAATTATAAAGATGTCACCTAGACAACCAGTTTTTAAACATTTGCCTATCACTTAAAGTCTACTGTATTCCCATATTCCCTTGTACCTTCATTTTTTATCTCTTGGACATACAAAGAGAACGGAATTATAAAGACGTCACCTAGACAACCAGTTTTAAAACATTTGACTATCACTTAAAGTCTGCTGTATTCCCATATTGCCTTGTACCTTCATTTTTTATCTCTTGGACATACAAAGAGAACGGAATTATAAAGACGTCACCTAGACAACCAGTTTTTAAACATTTGACTATCACTTAAAGTCTACTGTATTCCCATATTCCCTTGTACCTTCATTTTTATCTCTTGAACAAATAAAGAGAACGGAATTACAAAGTCGTTACCTAGACAACCAGTTTTAGAACATTTGACTATCACTTAAAGTCTGCTGTATTCCCATATTCCCTTGTACCTTCATTTTTTATCTCTTAGACATACATAGAGAACGGAATTATAAAGACGTCACCTAGACAACCAGTTTAAAAACATTTGACTATCACTTAAAGTCTCCTGTATACCCATATTGCCTTGTACCTTCATTTTTTATCTCTTGGACATACAAAGAGAACGGAATTATAAAGACGTCACCTAGACAACCAGTTTTTAAACATTTGACTATCACTTAAAGTCTACTGTATTCCCATATTCCCTTGTACTTTCATTTTTTATCTCTTGAACATATAGAGAGAACGGAATTTTAAAGATGTCACCTAGACAACCAGTTTTAAAACATTTGACTATCGCTTAAAGTCTACTGTATTCCCATATTCCCTTGTACCTTCATTTTTATCTCTTGAACATATAAAGAGAACGGAATTACAAAGTCGTTACCTAGACAACCAGTTTTAGAACATTTGACTATCACTTAACTTCTGCTGTATTCCCATATTCCCTTGTACCTTCATTTTTTATCTCTTAGACATACAAAGAGAACGGAATTATAAAGACGTCAACTAGACAACCAGTTTTAAAACATTTGACTATCACTTAAAGTCTACTGTATTCCCATATTCCCTTGTACCTTAATTTTTATCTCTTGAACATATAAAGAGAACGGAATTACAAAGACGTTACCTAGACAACCAGTTTTAAAACATCTGACTATCACTTAAAGTCTGCTGTATTCCCATATTCCCTTGTACCTTCATTTTTTATCTCTTAGACATACAAAGAGAACGGAATTATAAAGACGTCACCTAGACAACCAGTTTTAAAACATTTGACTATCACTTAAATTCTGCTGTATTCCCATATTCCCTTCTACCTTCATTTTTTATCTGTTGGACATACAAAGAAAACGGAATTTTAAAGATGTCACCTAGATAACCAGTTTTAAAACATCTGACTATCACTTAAAGTCTGCTGTATTCCCATATTCCCTTGTACCTTCATTTTTTATCTCTTGGATATACAAAGAGAACGGAATTTTAAAGATGTCACCTAGACAACCAGTTTTTAAACATTTGACTATCACTTAAAGTCTACTGTATTCCCATGCTCCCTTGTACCTCCATTTTTTATCTCTTGAACATATAAAGAGAACGGAATTACAAAGACGTTACCTAGACAACCAGTTTTAAAACATTTGACTATCACTTAAAGTCTACTGTATTCCCATATTTCCTTGTACCTTCATTTTTTATCTCTTGGACATACAAAGAGAACGGAATTGCAAATATGTCACCTACACAAACCAGTTTTAAAATATTTGACTATCACTTAAAGTCTACTGTATTCCCATATTTCCTTGTACCTTCATTTTTTATCTCTTGGACATACAAAGAGAATGGAATTACAAAGAAGTCACATAGACAACCAGTTTTAAAACATTTGACTACCACTTAAAATCTACTGTATTCCCATATGCCCTTGCACCTTCATTTTTTATCTCTTGAACATATAAAGGGAACGGAATTTCAAAGACGTCACCTAGACAACCAGTTTTAAAACATTTGACTACCACTTAAAGTCTACTGTATTCCCATATTCCCTTGTACCTTCATTTTTTATCCCTTGAACATATAGAGAGAACGGAATTTTAAAGATGTCACCTAGACAACCAGTTTTAAAACATTTGACTATCACTTAAAGTCTACTGTATTCTCATATTCCCTTGTACCTTAATTTTTATCTCTTGAACATATAAAGAGAACGGAATTACAAAGACGTTACCTAGACAACCAGTTTTAAAACATCTGACTATCACTTAAGGTCTGCTGTATTCCCATATTCCCTTGTACCTTCATTTTTTATCTCTTAGACATACAAAGAGAACGGAATTATAAAGACGTCACCTAGACAACCAGTTTTAAAACATTTGACTATCACTTAAATTCTGCTGCATTCCCATATTCCCTTCTACCTTCATTTTTTATCTCTTGAACATATAAAGGGAACGGAATTTCAAAGACGTCACCTAGACAACCAGTTTTAAAACATTTGACTACCACTTAAAGTCTACTGTATTCCCATATTCCCTTGTACCTTCATTTTTTATCTCTTAGAACTACAAAGAGAACGGAATTATAAAGACGTCACCTAGACAACCAGGTTTAAAACATTTGACTATCACTTAAATTCTGCTGTATTCCCATATTCCCTTCTACCTTCATTTTTTATCTCTTGGACATACAAAGAGAACGGAATTCTAAAGATGTCACCTAGACAACCAGTTTTAAAACATCTGACTATCACTTAAAATCTGCTGTATTCCCATTATCCCTTGTGCCTTCAATTTTTATCTCTTGGACATACAAAGAGAACGGAATTTTAAAGATGTCACCTAGACAACCAGTTTTTAAACATTTGACTATCACTTAAAGTCTACTGTATTCCCATATTCCCTTCTACCTTCATTTTTTATCTCTTGGACATACAAAGAGAACGGAATTATAAAGATGTCACCTAGACAACCAGTTTTTAAACATTTGACTATCACTTAAAGTCTACTGTATTCCCATATTCCCTTGTACCTTCATTTTTTATCTCTTGGACATACAAAGAGAACGGAATTATAAAGACGTCACCTAGACAACCAGTTTTAAAACATTTGACTATCACTTAAAGTCTGCTGTATTCCCATATTGCCTTGTACCTTCATTTTTTATCTCTTGGACATACAAAGAGAACGGAATTATAAAGACGTCACCTAGACAACCAGTTTTTAAACATTTGACTATCACTTAAAGTCTACTGTATTCCCATATTCCCTTGTACCTTCATTTTTATCTCTTGAACAAATAAAGAGAACGGAATTACAAAGTCGTTACCTAGACAACCAGTTTTAGAACATTTGACTATCACTTAAAGTCTGCTGTATTCCCATATTCCCTTGTACCTTCATTTTTTATCTCTTAGACATACATAGAGAACGGAATTATAAAGACGTCACCTAGACAACCAGTTTAAAAACATTTGACTATCACTTAAAGTCTCCTGTATACCCATATTGCCTTGTACCTTCATTTTTTATCTCTTGGACATACAAAGAGAACGGAATTATAAAGATGTCACCTAGACAACCAGTTTTTAAACATTTGACTATCACTTAAAGTCTACTGTATTCCCATATTCCCTTGTACTTTCATTTTTTATCTCTTGAACATATAGAGAGAACGGAATTTTAAAGATGTCACCTAGACAACCAGTTTTAAAACATTTGACTATCGCTTAAAGTCTACTGTATTCCCATATTCCCTTGTACCTTCATTTTTATCTCTTGAACATATAAAGAGAACGGAATTACAAAGTCGTTACCTAGACAACCAGTTTTAGAACATTTGACTATCACTTAACTTCTGCTGTATTCCCATATTCCCTTGTACCTTCATTTTTTATCTCTTAGACATACAAAGAGAACGGAATTATAAAGACGTCAACTAGACAACCAGTTTTAAAACATTTGACTATCACTTAAAGTCTACTGTATTCCCATATTCCCTTGTACCTTAATTTTTATCTCTTGAACATATAAAGAGAACGGAATTACAAAGACGTTACCTAGACAACCAGTTTTAAAACATCTGACTATCACTTAAAGTCTGCTGTATTCCCATATTCCCTTGTACCTTCATTTTTTATCTCTTAGACATACAAAGAGAACGGAATTATAAAGACGTCACCTAGACAACCAGTTTTAAAACATTTGACTATCACTTAAATTCTGCTGTATTCCCATATTCCCTTCTACCTTCATTTTTTATCTGTTGGACATACAAAGAAAACGGAATTTTAAAGATGTCACCTAGATAACCAGTTTTAAAACATCTGACTATCACTTAAAGTCTGCTGTATTCCCATATTCCCTTGTACCTTCATTTTTTATCTCTTGGACATACAAAGAGAACGGAATTTTAAAGATGTCACCTAGACAACCAGTTTTTAAACATTTGACTATCACTTAAAGTCTACTGTATTCCCATATTCCCTTCTACCTTCATTTCTTATCTCTTGGACATACAAAGAGAACGGAATTATAAAGACGTCACCTAGACAACCAGTTTTAAAACATTTGACTATCACTTAAAGTCTGCTGTATTCCCATATTGCCTTGTACCTTCATTTGTTATCTCTTGGACATACAAAGAGAACGGAATTATAAAGAGGTCACCTAGACAACCAGTTTTTAAACATTTGACTATCACTTAAAGTCTACTTCATTCCCATATTCCCTTGTACCTTCATTTTCTATCTCTTGAACATATAGAGAGAACGGAATTTTAAAGATGTCACCTAGACAACCAGTTTTAAAACATTTGACTATCACTTAAAGTCTACTGTATTCCCATATTCCCTTGTACCTTCATTTTTATCTCTTGAACATATAAAGAGAACGGAATTACAAAGTCGTTACCTAGACAACCAGTTTTAGAACATTTGACTATCACTTAAAGTCTACTGTATTCCCATATTCCCTTGTACCTTCATTTTTTATCTCTTTAACATATAGAGAGAACGGAATTTTAAAGATGTCACCTAGACAACCAGTTTTAAAACATTTGACTATCACTTAAAGTCTACTGTATTCCCATATTCCCTTGTACCTTCATTTTTATCTCTTGAACATATAAAGAGAACGGAATTACAAAGTCGTTACCTAGACAACCAGTTTTAGAACATTTGACTATCACTTAAAGTCTGCTGTATTCCCATATTCCCTTGTACCTTCATTTTTTATCTCTTAGACATACAAAGAGAACGGAATTATAAAGACGTCACCTAGACAACCAGTTTTAAAACATTTGACTATCACTTAAAGTCTGCTGTATTCCCATATTACCTTGTACCTTCATTTTTTATCTCTTGGACATACAAAGAGAACGGAATTATAAAGACGTCACCTAGACAACCAGTTTTTAAACATTTGACTATCACTTAAAGTCTACTGTATTCCCATATGCCCTTGCACCTTCATTTTTTATCTCTTGAACATATAAAGGGAACGGAATTTCAAAGACGTCACCTAGACAACCAGTTTTAAAACATTTGACTACCACTTAAAGTCTACTGTATTCCCATATTCCCTTGTACCTTCATTTTTTATCCCTTGAACATATAGAGAGAACGGAATTTTAAAGATGTCACCTAGACAACCAGTTTTAAAACATTTGACTATCACTTAAAGTCTACTGTATTCTCATATTCCCTTGTACCTTAATTTTTATCTCTTGAACATATAAAGAGAACGGAATTACAAAGACGTTACCTAGACAACCAGTTTTAAAACATCTGACTATCACTTAAGGTCTGCTGTATTCCCATATTCCCTTGTACCTTCATTTTTTATCTCTTAGACATACAAAGAGAACGGAATTATAAAGACGTCACCTAGACAACCAGTTTTAAAACATTTGACTATCACTTAAATTCTGCTGCATTCCCATATTCCCTTCTACCTTCATTTTTTATCTCTTGAACATATAAAGGGAACGGAATATCAAAGACGTCACCTAGACAACCAGTTTTAAAACATTTGACTACCACTTAAAGTCTACTGTATTCCCATATTCCCTTGTACCTTCATTTTTTATCTCTTAGAACTACAAAGAGAACGGAATTATAAAGACGTCACCTAGACAACCAGGTTTAAAACATTTGACTATCACTTAAATTCTGCTGTATTCCCATATTCCCTTCTACCTTCATTTTTTATCTCTTGGACATACAAAGAGAACGGAATTCTAAAGATGTCACCTAGACAACCAGTTTTAAAACATCTGAATATCACTTAAAATCTGCTGTATTCCCATTATCCCTTGTGCCTTCAATTTTTATCTCTTGGACATACAAAGAGAACGGAATTTTAAAGATGTCACCTAGACAACCAGTTTTTAAACATTTGACTATCACTTAAAGTCTACTGTATTCCCATATTCCCTTCTACCTTCATTTTTTATCTCTTGGACATACAAAGAGAACGGAATTATAAAGATGTCACCTAGACAACCAGTTTTTAAACATTTGACTATCACTTAAAGTCTACTGTATTCCCATATTCCCTTGTACCTTCATTTTTTATCTCTTGGACATACAAAGAGAACGGAATTATAAAGACGTCACCTAGACAACCAGTTTTAAAACATTTGACTACCACTTAAAGTCTGCTGTATTCCCATATTGCCTTGTACCTTCATTTTTTATCTCTTGGACATACAAAGAGAACGGAATTATAAAGACGTCACCTAGACAACCAGTTTTTAAACATTTGACTATCACTTAAAGTCTACTGTATTCCCATATTCCCTTGTACCTTCATTTTTTATCTCTTGAACATATAGAGAGAACGGAATTTTAAAGATGTCACCTAGACAACCAGTTTTAAAACATTTGACTATCACTTAAAGTCTACTGTATTCCCATATTCCCTTGTACCTTCATTTTTATATCTTGAACAAATAAAGAGAACGGAATTACAAAGTCGTTACCTAGACAACCAGTTTTAGAACATTTGACTATCACTTAAAGTCTGCTGTATTCCCATATTCCCTTGTACCTTCATTTTTTATCTCTTAGACATACAAAGAGAACGGAATTATAAAGACGTCACCTAGACAACCAGTTTAAAAACATTTGACTATCACTTAAAGTCTCCTGTATACCCATATTGCCTTGTACCTTCATTTTTTATCTCTTGGACATACAAAGAGAACGGAATTATAAAGACGTCACCTAGACAACCAGTTTTTAAACATTTGACTATCACTTAAAGTCTACTGTATTCCCATATTCCCTTGTACTTTCATTTTTTATCTCTTGAACATATAGAGAGAACGGAATTTTAAAGATGTCACCTAGACAACCAGTTTTAAAACATTTGACTATCGCTTAAAGTCTACTGTATTCCCATATTCCCTTGTACCTTCATTTTTATCTCTTGAACATATAAAGAGAACGGAATTACAAAGTCGTTACCTAGACAACCAGTTTTAGAACATTTGACTATCACATAAAGTCTGCTGTATTCCCATATTCCCTTGTACCTTCATTTTTTATCTCTTAGACATACAAAGAGAACGGAATTATAAAGACGTCACCTAGACAACCAGTTTAAAAACATTTGACTATCACTTAAAGTCTCCTGTATACCCATATTGCCTTGTACCTTCATTTTTTATCTCTTGGACATACAAAGAGAACGGAATTATAAAGACGTCACCTAGACAACCAGTTTTTAAATATTTGCCTATCACTTAAGGTCTACTGTATTCCCATAATCCCTTGTACCTTCATTTTTTATCTCTTGAACATATAGAGAGAACGGAATTTTAAAGATGTCACCTAGACAACCAGTTTTAAAACATTTGACTATCACTTAAAGTCTACTGTATTCCCATATTCCCTTGTACCTTCATTTTTTATCTCTTGGACATACAAAGAGAACGGAATTGCAAATACGTCACCTAGACAACCAGTTTTAAAACATTTGACTATCACTTAAAGGCTACTGTATTCCCATGTTTCCTTGTACCTTAATTTTTTATTTCTTGGACATACAAAGAGAACGGAATTACAAAGAAGTCACCTAGACAACCAGTTTTAAAATATTTGACTATCACTTAAAGTCTACTGTATTCCCATATTTCCTTGTACCTTCATTTTTTATCTCTTGGACATACAAAGAGAACGGAATTACAAAGAAGTCACATAGACAACAAGTTTTAAAACATTTGACTACCACTTAAAGTCTACTGTATTCCCATATGCCCTTGCACCTTCATTTTTTATCTCTTGAACATATAAAGGGAACGGAATTTCAAAGACGTCACCTAGACAACCAGTTTTAAAACATTTGACTACCACTTAAAGTCTACTGTATTCTCATATGCCCTTGCACCTTCATTTTTTATCTCTTGAACATATAGAGAGAACGGAATTTTAAAGATGTCACCTAGACAACCAGTTTTTAAACATTTGACTATCACTTACAGTCTACTGTATTCCCATATTCCCTTGTACCTTCATTTTTTATCTCTTGAACATATAGAGAGAACGGAATTTTAAAGATGTCACCTAGACAACCAGTTTTAAAACATTTGACTATCACTTAAAGTCTACTGTATTCCCATATTCCCTTGTACCTTAATTTTTATCTCTTGAACATATAAAGAGAACGGAATTACAAAGACGTTACCTAGACAACCCGTTTTATAACATCTGACTATAACTTAAAGTCTGCTGTATTCCCATATTCCCTTGTACCTTCATTTTTTATCTCTTAGACATACAAAGAGAACAGAATTATAAAGACGTCACCTAGACAACCAGTTTTAAAACATTTGACTATCACTTAAATTCTGCTGTATTCCCATATTCCCTTCTACCTTCATTTTTTATCTCTTGAACATATAAAGGGAACGGAATTTCAAAGACTCACCTAGACAACCAGTTTTAAAACATTTGACTACCACTTAAAGTCTACTGTATTCCCATATGCCCTTGCACCTTCATTTTTATCTCTTGAACATATAGAGAGAACGGAATTTTAAAGATGTCACCTAGACAACCAGTTTTTAAATATTTGACTATCACTTAAAGTCTACTGTATTCCCATATTCCCTTGTACCTTCATTTTTTATCTCTTGAACATATAGAGAGAACGGAATTTTAAAGATGTCACCTAGACAACCAGTTTTAAAACATGTGACTATCACTTAAAGTCTACTGTATTCCCATATTCCCTTGTACCTTCATTTTTATCTCTTGAACATATAAAGAGAACGGAATTACCTAGACGTTACCTAGACAACCAGTTTTAAAACATCTGACTATCACTTAAAGTCTGCTGTATTCCCATATTCCCTTGTACCTTCATTTTTTATCTCTTAGACATACAAAGAGAACGGAATTATAAAGACGTCACCTAGACAACCAGTTTTAAAACATTTGACTATCACTTAAAGTCTGCTGTATTCCCATATTCCCTTGTACCTTCATTTTTTATCTCTTGAACATACAAAGAGAACGGAATTACAAAGAAGTCACATAGACACCCAGTTTTAAAACATTTGACTATCACTTAAAGTCTACTGTATTCACATGTTCCCTTGTACCTCCATTTTTTATCTCTTGAACATATAAAGAGAACGGAATTACAAAGACGTTACCTAGACAACCAGTTTTAAAACATTTGACTATCACTTAAAGTCTACTGTATTCCCATATTTCCTTGTACCTTCATTTTTTATCTCTTGGACATACAAAGAGAACGGAATTGCAAATACGTCACCTAGACAACCAGTTTTAAAATATTTGACTATCACTTAAAGTCTACTGTATTCCCATATTTCCTTGTACCTTCATTTTTTATCTCTTGGACATACAAAGAGAACGGAATTACAAAGAAGTCACATAGACAACCAGTTTTAAAACATTTGACTACCACTTAAAGTCTACTGTATTCCCATATGCCCTTGCACCTTCATTTTTTATCTCTTGAACATATAAAGGGAACGGAATTTCAAAGACGTCACCTAGACAACCAGCTTTAAAACATTTGACTACCACTTAAAGTCTACTGTATTCCCATATGCCCTTGCACCTTCATTTTTTATCTCTTGAACATATAGAGAGAACGGAATTTTAAAGATGTCACCTAGACAACCAGTTTTTAAACATTTGACTATCACTTAAAGTCTACTGTATTCCCATATTCCCTTGTACCTTCATTTTTTATCTCTTGAACATATAGAGAGAACGGAATTTTAAAGATGTCACCTAGACAACCAGTTTTAAAACATTTGACTATCACTTAAAGTCTACTGTATTCCCATATTCCCTTGTACCTTAATTTTTATCTCTTGAACATATAAAGAGAACGGAATTACAAAGACGTTACCTAGACAACCAGTTTTAAAACATCTGACTATCACTTAAAGTCTGCTGTATTCCCATATTCCCTTGTACCTTCATTTTTTATCTCTTAGACATACAAAGAGAACGGAATTATAAAGACGTCACCTAGACAACCAGTTTTAAAACATTTGACTATCACTTAAATTCTGCTGTATTCCCATATTCCCTTCTACCTTCATTTTTTATCTCTTGAACATATAAAGGGAACGGAATTTCAAAGACGTCACCTAGACAACCAGTTTTAAAACATTTGACTACCACTTAAAGTCTACTGTATTCCCATATGCCCTTGCACCTTCATTTTCATCTCTTGAACATATAGAGAGAACGGAATTTTAAAGATGTCACCTAGACAACCAGTTTTTAAACATTTGACTATCACTTAAAGTCTACTGTATTCCCATTTTCCCTTGTACCTCCATTTTTTATCTCTTGAACATATAAAGAGAACGGAATTACAAAGACGTTACCTAGACAACCAGTTTTAAAACATTTGACTACCACTTAAAGTCTACTGTATTCCCATATGCCCTTGCACCTTCATTTTTTATCTCTTGAACATATAAAGGGAACGGAATTTCAAAGACGTCACCTAGACAACCAGTTTTAAAACATTTGACTACCACTTAAAGTCTACTGTATTCCCATATGCCCTTGCACCTTCATTTTTTATCTCTTGAACATATAGAGAGAACGGAATTTTAAAGATGTCACCTAGACAACCAGTTTTTAAACATTTGACTATCACTTAACGTCTACTGTACTCCCATATTCCCTTGTACCTTCATTTTTTATCTCTTGAACATATAGAGAGAACGGAATTTTAAAGATGTCACCTAGACAACCAGTTTTTAAACATTTGACTATCACTTAAAGTCTACTGTATTCCCATATTCCCTTGTACCTTCATTTTTATCTCTTGAACATATAAAGAGAACGGAATTACAAAGACGTTACCTAGACAACCAGTTTTAAAATATCTGACTATCACTTAAAGTCTGCTGTATTCCCATATTCCCTTGTACCTTCATTTTTTATCTCTTAGACATACAAAGAGAACGGAATTATAAAGACGTCACCTAGACAACCAGTTTTAAAACATTTGACTATCACTTAAAGTCTGCTGTATTCCCATATTCCCTTGTACCTTCATTTTTTATCTCATGGACATACAAAGACAACGGAATTACAAAGAAGTCACATAGACAACCAGTTTTAAAACATTTGACTATCACTTAATGTCTACTGTAGTCCCATGTTCCCTTGTACCTCCATTTTTATCTCTTGAACATATAAAGAGAACGGAATTACAAAGACGTTACCTAGACAACCAGTTTTAAAACATTTGACTATCACTTAAAGTCTACTGTATTCCCATATTCCCTTGTACCTTCATTTTTTATCTCTTTAACATATAGAGAGAACGGAATTTTAAAGATGTCACCTAGACAACCAGTTTTAAAACATTTGACTATCACTTAAAGTCTACTGTATTCCCATATTCCCTTGTACCTTCATTTTTTATCTCTTGGACATACAAAGAGAACGGAATTATAAAGACGTCACCTAGACAACCAGTTTTAAAACATTTGACTACCACTTAAATTCTGATGTATTCCCAAATTGCCGTTTACCTTCATTTTTTATCTCTTGGACATACAAAGAGAACGGAATTATAAAGACATCACCTAGACAACCAGTTTTTAAACATTTGACTATCACTTAAAGTCTACTGTATTCCCATATTCCCTTGTACCTTCATTTTTTATCTCTTGAACATATAGAGAGAACGGAATTTTAAAGATGTCACCTAGACAACCAGTTTTAAAACATTTGACTATCACTTAAAGTCTACTGTATTCCCATATTCCCTTGTACCTTCATTTTTATCTCTTGAACAAATAAAGAGAACGGAATTACAAAGTCGTTACCTAGACAACCAGTTTTACAACATTTGACTATCACTTAAAGTCTGCTGTATTCCCATATTCCCTTGTACCTTCATTTTTTATCTCTTAGACATACAAAGAGAACGGAATTATAAAGACGTCACCTAGACAACCAGTTTAAAAACATTTGACTATCACTTAAAGTCTCCTGTATACCCATATTGCCTTGTACCTTCATTTTTTATCTCTTGGACATACAAAGAGAACGGAATTATAAAGACGTCACCTAGACAACCAGTTTTTAAATATTTGCCTATCACTTAAGGTCTACTGTATTCCCATAATCCCTTGTACCTTCATTTTTTATCTCTTGAACATATAGAGAGAACGGAATTTTAAAGATGTCACCTAGACAACCAGTTTTAAAACATTTGACTATCACTTAAAGTCTACTGTATTCCCATATTCTCTTGTACCTTCATTTTTATCTCCTGAACATATAAAGAGAACGGAATTACAAAGTCGTTACCTAGACAACCAGTTTTAGAACATTTGACTATCACTTAAAGTCTGCTGTATTCCCATATTCCCTTGTACCTTCATTTTTTATCTCTTAGACATACAAAGAGAACGGAATTATAAAGACGTCAACTAGACAACCAGTTTTAAAACATTTGACTATCACTTAAAGTCTACTGTATTCCCATATTCCCTTCTACCTTCATTTTTTATCTCTTGGACATACAAAGAAAACGGAATTTTAAAGATGTCACCTAGATAACCAGTTTTAAAACATCTGACTATCACTTAAAGTCTGCTGTATTCCCATATTCCCTTGTACCTTCATCTTTTATCATTTGGACATACAAAGAGAACGGAATTTTAAAGATGTCACCTAGACAACCAGTTTTTAAACATTTGTCTATCACTTAAAGTCTACTGTATTCCCATATTCCCTTCTACCTTCATTTCTTATCTCTTGGACATACAAAGAGAACGGAATTATAAAGACGTCACCTAGACAACCAGTTTTAAAACATTTGACTACCACTTAAAGTCTGCTGTATTCCCATATTGCCTTGTATCTTCATTTTTTATCTCTTGGACATACAAAGAGAACGGAATTATAAAGAGCTCGCCTAGACAACCAGTTTTTAAACATTTGACTATCACTTAAAGTCTACTGTATTCCCATATTCCCTTGTACCTTCATTTTTTATCTCTTGAACATATAGAGAGAACGGAATTTTAAAGATGTCACCTAGACAACCAGTTTTAAAACATTTGACTATCACTTAAAGTCTACTGTATTCCCATATTACCTTGTACCTTAATTTTTATCTCTTGAACATATAAAGAGAACGGAATTACAAAGACGTTACCTAGACAACCAGTTTTAAAACATCTGACTATCACTTAACGTCTGCTGTATTCCCATATTCCCTTGTACCTTCATTTTTTATCTCTTAGACATACAAAGAGAACGGAATTATAAAGACGTCACCTAGACAACCAGTTTTAAAACATTTGACTATCACTTAAATTCTGCTGCCTTCCCATATTCCCTTCTACCTTCATTTTTTAGCTCTTGAACATATAAGGGGAACGGAATTTCAAAGACGTCAGCTAGACAACCAGTTTTAAAACATTTGACTACCACTTAAAGTCTACTGTATTCCTATATGCCCTTGCACCTTCATTTTTATCTCTTGAACATATAGAGAGAACGGAATTTTAAAGATGTCACCTAGACATCCAGTTTTTAAACATTTGACTATCACTTAAAGTCTACTGTATTCCCATATTCCCTTGTACCTTCATTTTTTATCTCTTGAACATATAGAGAGAACGGAATTTTAAAGATGTCACCTAGACAACCAGTTTTAAAACATTTGACTATCACTTAAAGTCTGCTGTATTCCCATATTCCCTTGTACCTTCATTTTTTATCTCTTGGACATACAAAGAGAACGGAATTGCAAAGAAGTCACATAGACAACCAGTTTTAAAACATTTGACTATCACTTAAAGTCTACTGTATTCCCATGCTCCCTTGTACCTCCATTTTTTATCTCTTGAACATATAAAGAGAACGGAATTACAAAGACGTTACCTAGACAACCAGTTTTAAAACATTTGACTATCACTTAAAGTCTACTGTATTCCCATATTTCCTTGTACCTTCATTTTTTATCTCTTGGACATACAAAGAGAACGGAATTGCAAATATGTCACCTACACAAACCAGTTTTAAAATATTTGACTATCACTTAAAGTCTACTGTATTCCCATATTTCCTTGTACCTTCATTTTTTATCTCTTGGACATACAAAGAGAATGGAATTACAAAGAAGTCACATAGACAACCAGTTTTAAAACATTTGACTACCACTTAAAATCTACTGTATTCCCATATGCCCTTGCACCTTCATTTTTTATCTCTTGAACATATAAAGGGAACGGAATTTCAAAGACGTCACCTAGACAACCAGTTTTAAAACATTTGACTACCACTTAAAGTCTACTGTATTCCCATATTCCCTTGTACCTTCATTTTTTATCCCTTGAACATATAGAGAGAACGGAATTTTAAAGATGTCACCTAGACAACCAGTTTTAAAACATTTGACTATCACTTAAAGTCTACTGTATTCTCATATTCCCTTGTACCTTAATTTTTATCTCTTGAACATATAAAGAGAACGGAATTACAAAGACGTTACCTAGACAACCAGTTTTAAAACATCTGACTATCACTTAAGGTCTGCTGTATTCCCATATTCCCTTGTACCTTCATTTTTTATCTCTTAGACATACAAAGAGAACGGAATTATAAAGACGTCACCTAGACAACCAGTTTTAAAACATTTGACTATCACTTAAATTCTGCTGCATTCCCATATTCCCTTCTACCTTCATTTTTTATCTCTTGAACATATAAAGGGAACGGAATTTCAAAGACGTCACCTAGACAACCAGTTTTAAAACATTTGACTACCACTTAAAGTCTACTGTATTCCCATATTCCCTTGTACCTTCATTTTTTATCTCTTAGAACTACAAAGAGAACGGAATTATAAAGACGTCACCTAGACAACCAGGTTTAAAACATTTGACTATCACTTAAATTCTGCTGTATTCCCATATTCCCTTCTACCTTCATTTTTTATCTCTTGGACATACAAAGAGAACGGAATTCTAAAGATGTCACCTAGACAACCAGTTTTAAAACATCTGACTATCACTTAAAATCTGCTGTATTCCCATTATCCCTTGTGCCTTCAATTTTTATCTCTTGGACATACAAAGAGAACGGAATTTTAAAGATGTCACCTAGACAACCAGTTTTTAAACATTTGACTATCACTTAAAGTCTACTGTATTCCCATATTCCCTTCTACCTTCATTTTTTATCTCTTGGACATACAAAGAGAACGGAATTATAAAGATGTCACCTAGACAACCAGTTTTTAAACATTTGACTATCACTTAAAGTCTACTGTATTCCCATATTCCCTTGTACCTTCATTTTTTATCTCTTGGACATACAAAGAGAACGGAATTATAAAGACGTCACCTAGACAACCAGTTTTAAAACATTTGACTATCACTTAAAGTCTGCTGTATTCCCATATTGCCTTGTACCTTCATTTTTTATCTCTTGGACATACAAAGAGAACGGAATTATAAAGACGTCACCTAGACAACCAGTTTTTAAACATTTGACTATCACTTAAAGTCTACTGTATTCCCATATTCCCTTGTACCTTCATTTTTATCTCTTGAACAAATAAAGAGAACGGAATTACAAAGTCGTTACCTAGACAACCAGTTTTAGAACATTTGACTATCACTTAAAGTCTGCTGTATTCCCATATTCCCTTGTACCTTCATTTTTTATCTCTTAGACATACATAGAGAACGGAATTATAAAGACGTCACCTAGACAACCAGTTTAAAAACATTTGACTATCACTTAAAGTCTCCTGTATACCCATATTGCCTTGTACCTTCATTTTTTATCTCTTGGACATACAAAGAGAACGGAATTATAAAGACGTCACCTAGACAACCAGTTTTTAAACATTTGACTATCACTTAAAGTCTACTGTATTCCCATATTCCCTTGTACTTTCATTTTTTATCTCTTGAACATATAGAGAGAACGGAATTTTAAAGATGTCACCTAGACAACCAGTTTTAAAACATTTGACTATCGCTTAAAGTCTACTGTATTCCCATATTCCCTTGTACCTTCATTTTTATCTCTTGAACATATAAAGAGAACGGAATTACAAAGTCGTTACCTAGACAACCAGTTTTAGAACATTTGACTATCACTTAACTTCTGCTGTATTCCCATATTCCCTTGTACCTTCATTTTTTATCTCTTAGACATACAAAGAGAACGGAATTATAAAGACGTCAACTAGACAACCAGTTTTAAAACATTTGACTATCACTTAAAGTCTACTGTATTCCCATATTCCCTTGTACCTTAATTTTTATCTCTTGAACATATAAAGAGAACGGAATTACAAAGACGTTACCTAGACAACCAGTTTTAAAACATCTGACTATCACTTAAAGTCTGCTGTATTCCCATATTCCCTTGTACCTTCATTTTTTATCTCTTAGACATACAAAGAGAACGGAATTATAAAGACGTCACCTAGACAACCAGTTTTAAAACATTTGACTATCACTTAAATTCTGCTGTATTCCCATATTCCCTTCTACCTTCATTTTTTATCTGTTGGACATACAAAGAAAACGGAATTTTAAAGATGTCACCTAGATAACCAGTTTTAAAACATCTGACTATCACTTAAAGTCTGCTGTATTCCCATATTCCCTTGTACCTTCATTTTTTATCTCTTGGACATACAAAGAGAACGGAATTTTAAAGATGTCACCTAGACAACCAGTTTTTAAACATTTGACTATCACTTAAAGTCTACTGTATTCCCATATTCCCTTCTACCTTCATTTCTTATCTCTTGGACATACAAAGAGAACGGAATTATAAAGACGTCACCTAGACAACCAGTTTTAAAACATTTGACTATCACTTAAAGTCTGCTGTATTCCCATATTGCCTTGTACCTTCATTTTTTATCTCTTGGACATACAAAGAGAACGGAATTATAAAGAGGTCACCTAGACAACCAGTTTTTAAACATTTGACTATCACTTAAAGTCTACTTCATTCCCATATTCCCTTGTACCTTCATTTTCTATCTCTTGAACATATAGAGAGAACGGAATTTTAAAGATGTCACCTAGACAACCAGTTTTAAAACATTTGACTATCACTTAAAGTCTACTGTATTCCCATATTCCCTTGTACCTTCATTTTTATCTCTTGAACATATAAAGAGAACGGAATTACAAAGTCGTTACCTAGACAACCAGTTTTAGAACATTTGACTATCACTTAAAGTCTACTGTATTCCCATATTCCCTTGTACCTTCATTTTTTATCTCTTTAACATATAGAGAGAACGGAATTTTAAAGATGTCACCTAGACAACCAGTTTTAAAACATTTGACTATCACTTAAAGTCTACTGTATTCCCATATTCCCTTGTACCTTCATTTTTATCTCTTGAACATATAAAGAGAACGGAATTACAAAGTCGTTACCTAGACAACCAGTTTTAGAACATTTGACTATCACTTAAAGTCTGCTGTATTCCCATATTCCCTTGTACCTTCATTTTTTATCTCTTAGACATACAAAGAGAACGGAATTATAAAGACGTCACCTAGACAACCAGTTTTAAAACATTTGACTATCACTTAAAGTCTGCTGTATTCCCATATTACCTTGTACCTTCATTTTTTATCTCTTGGACATACAAAGAGAACGGAATTATAAAGACGTCACCTAGACAACCAGTTTTTAAACATTTGACTATCACTTAAAGTCTACTGTATTCCCATATGCCCTTGCACCTTCATTTTTTATCTCTTGAACATATAAAGGGAACGGAATTTCAAAGACGTCACCTAGACAACCAGTTTTAAAACATTTGACTACCACTTAAAGTCTACTGTATTCCCATATTCCCTTGTACCTTCATTTTTTATCCCTTGAACATATAGAGAGAACGGAATTTTAAAGATGTCACCTAGACAACCAGTTTTTAAACATTTGACTATCACTTAAAGTCTACTGTATTCCCATATTCCCTTGTACCTTCATTTTTTATCTCTTGAACATATAGAGAGAACGGAATTTTAAAGATGTCACCTAGACAACCAGTTTTAAAACATTTGACTATCACTTAAAGTCTGCTGTATTCCCATATTCCCTTGTACCTTCATTTTTTATCTCTTGGACATACAAAGAGAACGGAATTGCAAAGAAGTCACATAGACAACCAGTTTTAAAACATTTGACTATCACTTAAAGTCTACTGTATTCCCATGCTCCCTTGTACCTCCATTTTTTATCTCTTGAACATATAAAGAGAACGGAATTACAAAGACGTTACCTAGACAACCAGTTTTAAAACATTTGACTATCACTTAAAGTCTACTGTATTCCCATATTTCCTTGTACCTTCATTTTTTATCTCTTGGACATACAAAGAGAACGGAATTGCAAATATGTCACCTACACAAACCAGTTTTAAAATATTTGACTATCACTTAAAGTCTACTGTATTCCCATATTTCCTTGTACCTTCATTTTTTATCTCTTGGACATACAAAGAGAATGGAATTACAAAGAAGTCACATAGACAACCAGTTTTAAAACATTTGACTACCACTTAAAATCTACTGTATTCCCATATGCCCTTGCACCTTCATTTTTTATCTCTTGAACATATAAAGGGAACGGAATTTCAAAGACGTCACCTAGACAACCAGTTTTAAAACATTTGACTACCACTTAAAGTCTACTGTATTCCCATATTCCCTTGTACCTTCATTTTTTATCCCTTGAACATATAGAGAGAACGGAATTTTAAAGATGTCACCTAGACAACCAGTTTTAAAACATTTGACTATCACTTAAAGTCTACTGTATTCTCATATTCCCTTGTACCTTAATTTTTATCTCTTGAACATATAAAGAGAACGGAATTACAAAGACGTTACCTAGACAACCAGTTTTAAAACATCTGACTATCACTTAAGGTCTGCTGTATTCCCATATTCCCTTGTACCTTCATTTTTTATCTCTTAGACATACAAAGAGAACGGAATTATAAAGACGTCACCTAGACAACCAGTTTTAAAACATTTGACTATCACTTAAATTCTGCTGCATTCCCATATTCCCTTCTACCTTCATTTTTTATCTCTTGAACATATAAAGGGAACGGAATTTCAAAGACGTCACCTAGACAACCAGTTTTAAAACATTTGACTACCACTTAAAGTCTACTGTATTCCCATATTCCCTTGTACCTTCATTTTTTATCTCTTAGAACTACAAAGAGAACGGAATTATAAAGACGTCACCTAGACAACCAGGTTTAAAACATTTGACTATCACTTAAATTCTGCTGTATTCCCATATTCCCTTCTACCTTCATTTTTTATCTCTTGGACATACAAAGAGAACGGAATTCTAAAGATGTCACCTAGACAACCAGTTTTAAAACATCTGACTATCACTTAAAATCTGCTGTATTCCCATTATCCCTTGTGCCTTCAATTTTTATCTCTTGGACATACAAAGAGAACGGAATTTTAAAGATGTCACCTAGACAACCAGTTTTTAAACATTTGACTATCACTTAAAGTCTACTGTATTCCCATATTCCCTTCTACCTTCATTTTTTATCTCTTGGACATACAAAGAGAACGGAATTATAAAGATGTCACCTAGACAACCAGTTTTTAAACATTTGACTATCACTTAAAGTCTACTGTATTCCCATATTCCCTTGTACCTTCATTTTTTATCTCTTGGACATACAAAGAGAACGGAATTATAAAGACGTCACCTAGACAACCAGTTTTAAAACATTTGACTATCACTTAAAGTCTGCTGTATTCCCATATTGCCTTGTACCTTCATTTTTTATCTCTTGGACATACAAAGAGAACGGAATTATAAAGACGTCACCTAGACAACCAGTTTTTAAACATTTGACTATCACTTAAAGTCTACTGTATTCCCATATTCCCTTGTACCTTCATTTTTATCTCTTGAACAAATAAAGAGAACGGAATTACAAAGTCGTTACCTAGACAACCAGTTTTAGAACATTTGACTATCACTTAAAGTCTGCTGTATTCCCATATTCCCTTGTACCTTCATTTTTTATCTCTTAGACATACATAGAGAACGGAATTATAAAGACGTCACCTAGACAACCAGTTTAAAAACATTTGACTATCACTTAAAGTCTCCTGTATACCCATATTGCCTTGTACCTTCATTTTTTATCTCTTGGACATACAAAGAGAACGGAATTATAAAGACGTCACCTAGACAACCAGTTTTTAAACATTTGACTATCACTTAAAGTCTACTGTATTCCCATATTCCCTTGTACTTTCATTTTTTATCTCTTGAACATATAGAGAGAACGGAATTTTAAAGATGTCACCTAGACAACCAGTTTTAAAACATTTGACTATCGCTTAAAGTCTACTGTATTCCCATATTCCCTTGTACCTTCATTTTTATCTCTTGAACATATAAAGAGAACGGAATTACAAAGTCGTTACCTAGACAACCAGTTTTAGAACATTTGACTATCACTTAACTTCTGCTGTATTCCCATATTCCCTTGTACCTTCATTTTTTATCTCTTAGACATACAAAGAGAACGGAATTATAAAGACGTCAACTAGACAACCAGTTTTAAAACATTTGACTATCACTTAAAGTCTACTGTATTCCCATATTCCCTTGTACCTTAATTTTTATCTCTTGAACATATAAAGAGAACGGAATTACAAAGACGTTACCTAGACAACCAGTTTTAAAACATCTGACTACCACTTAAAATCTACTGTATTCCCATATGCCCTTGCACCTTCATTTTTTATCTCTTGAACATATAAAGGGAACGGAATTTCAAAGACGTCACCTAGACAACCAGTTTTAAAACATTTGACTACCACTTAAAGTCTACTGTATTCCCATATTCCCTTGTACCTTCATTTTTTATCCCTTGAACATATAGAGAGAACGGAATTTTAAAGATGTCACCTAGACAACCAGTTTTAAAACATTTGACTATCACTTAAAGTCTACTGTATTCTCATATTCCCTTGTACCTTAATTTTTATCTCTTGAACATATAAAGAGAACGGAATTACAAAGACGTTACCTAGACAACCAGTTTTAAAACATCTGACTATCACTTAAGGTCTGCTGTATTCCCATATTCCCTTGTACCTTCATTTTTTATCTCTTAGACATACAAAGAGAACGGAATTATAAAGACGTCACCTAGACAACCAGTTTTAAAACATTTGACTATCACTTAAATTCTGCTGCATTCCCATATTCCCTTCTACCTTCATTTTTTATCTCTTGAACATATAAAGGGAACGGAATTTCAAAGACGTCACCTAGACAACCAGTTTTAAAACATTTGACTACCACTTAAAGTCTACTGTATTCCCATATTCCCTTGTACCTTCATTTTTTATCTCTTAGAACTACAAAGAGAACGGAATTATAAAGACGTCACCTAGACAACCAGGTTTAAAACATTTGACTATCACTTAAATTCTGCTGTATTCCCATATTCCCTTCTACCTTCATTTTTTATCTCTTGGACATACAAAGAGAACGGAATTCTAAAGATGTCACCTAGACAACCAGTTTTAAAACATCTGACTATCACTTAAAATCTGCTGTATTCCCATTATCCCTTGTGCCTTCAATTTTTATCTCTTGGACATACAAAGAGAACGGAATTTTAAAGATGTCACCTAGACAACCAGTTTTTAAACATTTGACTATCACTTAAAGTCTACTGTATTCCCATATTCCCTTCTACCTTCATTTTTTATCTCTTGGACATACAAAGAGAACGGAATTATAAAGATGTCACCTAGACAACCAGTTTTTAAACATTTGACTATCACTTAAAGTCTACTGTATTCCCATATTCCCTTGTACCTTCATTTTTTATCTCTTGGACATACAAAGAGAACGGAATTATAAAGACGTCACCTAGACAACCAGTTTTAAAACATTTGACTATCACTTAAAGTCTGCTGTATTCCCATATTGCCTTGTACCTTCATTTTTTATCTCTTGGACATACAAAGAGAACGGAATTATAAAGACGTCACCTAGACAACCAGTTTTTAAACATTTGACTATCACTTAAAGTCTACTGTATTCCCATATTCCCTTGTACCTTCATTTTTATCTCTTGAACAAATAAAGAGAACGGAATTACAAAGTCGTTACCTAGACAACCAGTTTTAGAACATTTGACTATCACTTAAAGTCTGCTGTATTCCCATATTCCCTTGTACCTTCATTTTTTATCTCTTAGACATACATAGAGAACGGAATTATAAAGACGTCACCTAGACAACCAGTTTAAAAACATTTGACTATCACTTAAAGTCTCCTGTATACCCATATTGCCTTGTACCTTCATTTTTTATCTCTTGGACATACAAAGAGAACGGAATTATAAAGACGTCACCTAGACAACCAGTTTTTAAACATTTGACTATCACTTAAAGTCTACTGTATTCCCATATTCCCTTGTACTTTCATTTTTTATCTCTTGAACATATAGAGAGAACGGAATTTTAAAGATGTCACCTAGACAACCAGTTTTAAAACATTTGACTATCGCTTAAAGTCTACTGTATTCCCATATTCCCTTGTACCTTCATTTTTATCTCTTGAACATATAAAGAGAACGGAATTACAAAGTCGTTACCTAGACAACCAGTTTTAGAACATTTGACTATCACTTAACTTCTGCTGTATTCCCATATTCCCTTGTACCTTCATTTTTTATCTCTTAGACATACAAAGAGAACGGAATTATAAAGACGTCAACTAGACAACCAGTTTTAAAACATTTGACTATCACTTAAAGTCTACTGTATTCCCATATTCCCTTGTACCTTAATTTTTATCTCTTGAACATATAAAGAGAACGGAATTACAAAGACGTTACCTAGACAACCAGTTTTAAAACATCTGACTATCACTTAAAGTCTGCTGTATTCCCATATTCCCTTGTACCTTCATTTTTTATCTCTTAGACATACAAAGAGAACGGAATTATAAAGACGTCACCTAGACAACCAGTTTTAAAACATTTGACTATCACTTAAATTCTGCTGTATTCCCATATTCCCTTCTACCTTCATTTTTTATCTGTTGGACATACAAAGAAAACGGAATTTTAAAGATGTCACCTAGATAACCAGTTTTAAAACATCTGACTATCACTTAAAGTCTGCTGTATTCCCATATTCCCTTGTACCTTCATTTTTTATCTCTTGGACATACAAAGAGAACGGAATTTTAAAGATGTCACCTAGACAACCAGTTTTTAAACATTTGACTATCACTTAAAGTCTACTGTATTCCCATATTCCCTTCTACCTTCATTTCTTATCTCTTGGACATACAAAGAGAACGGAATTATAAAGACGTCACCTAGACAACCAGTTTTAAAACATTTGACTATCACTTAAAGTCTGCTGTATTCCCATATTGCCTTGTACCTTCATTTTTTATCTCTTGGACATACAAAGAGAACGGAATTATAAAGAGGTCACCTAGACAACCAGTTTTTAAACATTTGACTATCACTTAAAGTCTACTTCATTCCCATATTCCCTTGTACCTTCATTTTCTATCTCTTGAACATATAGAGAGAACGGAATTTTAAAGATGTCACCTAGACAACCAGTTTTAAAACATTTGACTATCACTTAAAGTCTACTGTATTCCCATATTCCCTTGTACCTTCATTTTTATCTCTTGAACATATAAAGAGAACGGAATTACAAAGTCGTTACCTAGACAACCAGTTTTAGAACATTTGACTATCACTTAAAGTCTACTGTATTCCCATATTCCCTTGTACCTTCATTTTTTATCTCTTTAACATATAGAGAGAACGGAATTTTAAAGATGTCACCTAGACAACCAGTTTTAAAACATTTGACTATCACTTAAAGTCTACTGTATTCCCATATTCCCTTGTACCTTCATTTTTATCTCTTGAACATATAAAGAGAACGGAATTACAAAGTCGTTACCTAGACAACCAGTTTTAGAACATTTGACTATCACTTAAAGTCTGCTGTATTCCCATATTCCCTTGTACCTTCATTTTTTATCTCTTAGACATACAAAGAGAACGGAATTATAAAGACGTCACCTAGACAACCAGTTTTAAAACATTTGACTATCACTTAAAGTCTGCTGTATTCCCATATTACCTTGTACCTTCATTTTTTATCTCTTGGACATACAAAGAGAACGGAATTATAAAGACGTCACCTAGACAACCAGTTTTTAAACATTTGACTATCACTTAAAGTCTACTGTATTCCCATATGCCCTTGCACCTTCATTTTTTATCTCTTGAACATATAAAGGGAACGGAATTTCAAAGACGTCACCTAGACAACCAGTTTTAAAACATTTGACTACCACTTAAAGTCTACTGTATTCCCATATTCCCTTGTACCTTCATTTTTTATCCCTTGAACATATAGAGAGAACGGAATTTTAAAGATGTCACCTAGACAACCAGTTTTAAAACATTTGACTATCACTTAAAGTCTACTGTATTCTCATATTCCCTTGTACCTTAATTTTTATCTCTTGAACATATAAAGAGAACGGAATTACAAAGACGTTACCTAGACAACCAGTTTTAAAACATCTGACTATCACTTAAGGTCTGCTGTATTCCCATATTCCCTTGTACCTTCATTTTTTATCTCTTAGACATACAAAGAGAACGGAATTATAAAGACGTCACCTAGACAACCAGTTTTAAAACATTTGACTATCACTTAAATTCTGCTGCATTCCCATATTCCCTTCTACCTTCATTTTTTATCTCTTGAACATATAAAGGGAACGGAATATCAAAGACGTCACCTAGACAACCAGTTTTAAAACATTTGACTACCACTTAAAGTCTACTGTATTCCCATATTCCCTTGTACCTTCATTTTTTATCTCTTAGAACTACAAAGAGAACGGAATTATAAAGACGTCACCTAGACAACCAGGTTTAAAACATTTGACTATCACTTAAATTCTGCTGTATTCCCATATTCCCTTCTACCTTCATTTTTTATCTCTTGGACATACAAAGAGAACGGAATTCTAAAGATGTCACCTAGACAACCAGTTTTAAAACATCTGACTATCACTTAAAATCTGCTGTATTCCCATTATCCCTTGTGCCTTCAATTTTTATCTCTTGGACATACAAAGAGAACGGAATTTTAAAGATGTCACCTAGACAACCAGTTTTTAAACATTTGACTATCACTTAAAGTCTACTGTATTCCCATATTCCCTTCTACCTTCATTTTTTATCTCTTGGACATACAAAGAGAACGGAATTATAAAGATGTCACCTAGACAACCAGTTTTTAAACATTTGACTATCACTTAAAGTCTACTGTATTCCCATATTCCCTTGTACCTTCATTTTTTATCTCTTGGACATACAAAGAGAACGGAATTATAAAGACGTCACCTAGACAACCAGTTTTAAAACATTTGACTACCACTTAAAGTCTGCTGTATTCCCATATTGCCTTGTACCTTCATTTTTTATCTCTTGGACATACAAAGAGAACGGAATTATAAAGACGTCACCTAGACAACCAGTTTTTAAACATTTGACTATCACTTAAAGTCTACTGTATTCCCATATTCCCTTGTACCTTCATTTTTTATCTCTTGAACATATAGAGAGAACGGAATTTTAAAGATGTCACCTAGACAACCAGTTTTAAAACATTTGACTATCACTTAAAGTCTACTGTATTCCCATATTCCCTTGTACCTTCATTTTTATCTCTTGAACAAATAAAGAGAACGGAATTACAAAGTCGTTACCTAGACAACCAGTTTTAGAACATTTGACTATCACTTAAAGTCTGCTGTATTCCCATATTCCCTTGTACCTTCATTTTTTATCTCTTAGACATACAAAGAGAACGGAATTATAAAGACGTCACCTAGACAACCAGTTTTAAAACATTTGACTACCACTTAAAGTCTGCTGTATTCCCATATTGCCTTGTACCTTCATTTTTTATCTCTTGGACATACAAAGAGAACGGAATTATAAAGAGGTCACCTAGACAACCAGTTTTTAAACATTTGACTATCACTTAAAGTCTACTTCATTCCCATATTCCCTTGTACCTTCATTTTCTATCTCTTGAACATATAGAGAGAACGGAATTTTAAAGATGTCACCTAGACAACCAGTTTTAAAACATTTGACTATCACTTAAAGTCTACTGTATTCCCATATTCCCTTGTACCTTCATTTTTATCTCTTGAACATATAAAGAGAACGGAATTACAAAGTCGTTACCTAGACAACCAGTTTTAGAACATTTGACTATCACTTAAAGTCTGCTGTATTCCCATATTCCCTTGTACCTTCATTTTTTATCTCTTAGACATACAAAGAGAACGGAATTATAAAGACGTCAACTAGACAACCAGTTTTAAAACATTTGACTATCACTTAAAGTCTACTGTATTCCCATATTCCCTTGTACCTTAATTTTTATCTCTTGAACATATAAAGAGAACGGAATTACAAAGACGTTACCTAGACAACCAGTTTTAAAACATCTGAATATCACTTAAAGTCTGCTGTATTCCCATATTCCCTTGTACCTTCATTTTTTATCTCTTAGACATACAAAGAGAACGGAATTATAAAGACGTCACCTAGACAACCAGTTTTAAAACATTTGACTATCACTTAAATTCTGCTGTATTCCCATATTCCCTTCTACCTTCATTTTTTATCTGTTGGACATACAAAGAAAACGGAATTTTAAAGATGTCACCTAGATAACCAGTTTTAAAACATCTGACTATCACTTAAAGTCTGCTGTATTCCCATATTCCCTTGTACCTTAATTTTTATCTCTTGAACATATAAAGAGAATGGAATTACAAAGACGTTACCTAGACAACCAGTTTTAAAACATCTGACTATCACTTAAAGTCTGCTGTATTCCCATATTCCCTTGTACCTTCATTTTTTATCTCTTAGACATACAAAGAGAACGGAATTATAAAGACGTCACCTAGACAACCAGTTTTAAAACATTTGACTACCACTTAAAGTCTGCTGTATTCCCATATTGCCTTGTACCTTCATTTTTTATCTCTTGGACATACAAAGAGAACGGAATTATAAAGAGGTCACCTAGACAACCAGTTTTTAAACATTTGACTATCACTTAAAGTCTACTTCATTCCCATATTCCCTTGTACCTTCATTTTCTATCTCTTGAACATATAGAGAGAACGGAATTTTAAAGATGTCACCTAGACAACCAGTTTTAAAACATTTGACTATCACTTAAAGTCTACTGTATTCCCATATTCCCTTGTACCTTCATTTTTATCTCTTGAACATATAAAGAGAACGGAATTACAAAGTCGTTACCTAGACAACCAGTTTTAGAACATTTGACTATCACTTAAAGTCTACTGTATTCCCATATTCCCTTGTACCTTCATTTTTTATCTCTTTAACATATAGAGAGAACGGAATTTTAAAGATGTCACCTAGACAACCAGTTTTAAAACATTTGACTATCACTTAAAGTCTACTGTATTCCCATATTCCCTTGTACCTTCATTTTTATCTCTTGAACATATAAAGAGAACGGAATTACAAAGTCGTTACCTAGACAACCAGTTTTAGAACATTTGACTATCACTTAAAGTCTGCTGTATTCCCATATTCCCTTGTACCTTCATTTTTTATCTCTTAGACATACAAAGAGAACGGAATTATAAAGACGTCACCTAGACAACCAGTTTTAAAACATTTGACTATCACTTAAAGTCTGCTGTATTCCCATATTACCTTGTACCTTCATTTTTTATCTCTTGGACATACAAAGAGAACGGAATTATAAAGACGTCACCTAGACAACCAGTTTTTAAACATTTGACTATCACTTAAAGTCTACTGTATTCCCATATGCCCTTGCACCTTCATTTTTTATCTCTTGAACATATAAAGGGAACGGAATTTCAAAGACGTCACCTAGACAACCAGTTTTAAAACATTTGACTACCACTTAAAGTCTACTGTATTCCCATATTCCCTTGTACCTTCATTTTTTATCCCTTGAACATATAGAGAGAACGGAATTTTAAAGATGTCACCTAGACAACCAGTTTTAAAACATTTGACTATCACTTAAAGTCTACTGTATTCTCATATTCCCTTGTACCTTAATTTTTATCTCTTGAACATATAAAGAGAACGGAATTACAAAGACGTTACCTAGACAACCAGTTTTAAAACATCTGACTATCACTTAAGGTCTGCTGTATTCCCATATTCCCTTGTACCTTCATTTTTTATCTCTTAGACATACAAAGAGAACGGAATTATAAAGACGTCACCTAGACAACCAGTTTTAAAACATTTGACTATCACTTAAATTCTGCTGCATTCCCATATTCCCTTCTACCTTCATTTTTTATCTCTTGAACATATAAAGGGAACGGAATATCAAAGACGTCACCTAGACAACCAGTTTTAAAACATTTGACTACCACTTAAAGTCTACTGTATTCCCATATTCCCTTGTACCTTCATTTTTTATCTCTTAGAACTACAAAGAGAACGGAATTATAAAGACGTCACCTAGACAACCAGGTTTAAAACATTTGACTATCACTTAAATTCTGCTGTATTCCCATATTCCCTTCTACCTTCATTTTTTATCTCTTGGACATACAAAGAGAACGGAATTCTAAAGATGTCACCTAGACAACCAGTTTTAAAACATCTGACTATCACTTAAAATCTGCTGTATTCCCATTATCCCTTGTGCCTTCAATTTTTATCTCTTGGACATACAAAGAGAACGGAATTTTAAAGATGTCACCTAGACAACCAGTTTTTAAACATTTGACTATCACTTAAAGTCTACTGTATTCCCATATTCCCTTCTACCTTCATTTTTTATCTCTTGGACATACAAAGAGAACGGAATTATAAAGATGTCACCTAGACAACCAGTTTTTAAACATTTGACTATCACTTAAAGTCTACTGTATTCCCATATTCCCTTGTACCTTCATTTTTTATCTCTTGGACATACAAAGAGAACGGAATTATAAAGACGTCACCTAGACAACCAGTTTTAAAACATTTGACTACCACTTAAAGTCTGCTGTATTCCCATATTGCCTTGTACCTTCATTTTTTATCTCTTGGACATACAAAGAGAACGGAATTATAAAGACGTCACCTAGACAACCAGTTTTTAAACATTTGACTATCACTTAAAGTCTACTGTATTCCCATATTCCCTTGTACCTTCATTTTTTATCTCTTGAACATATAGAGAGAACGGAATTTTAAAGATGTCACCTAGACAACCAGTTTTAAAACATTTGACTATCACTTAAAGTCTACTGTATTCCCATATTCCCTTGTACCTTCATTTTTATCTCTTGAACAAATAAAGAGAACGGAATTACAAAGTCGTTACCTAGACAACCAGTTTTAGAACATTTGACTATCACTTAAAGTCTGCTGTATTCCCATATTCCCTTGTACCTTCATTTTTTATCTCTTAGACATACAAAGAAAACGGAATTATAAAGACGTCACCTAGACAACCAGTTTAAAAACATTTGACTATCACTTAAAGTCTCCTGTATACCCATATTGCCTTGTACCTTCATTTTTTATCTCTTGGACATACAAAGAGAACGGAATTATAAAGACGTCACCTAGACAACCAGTTTTTAAACATTTGACTATCACTTAAAGTCTACTGTATTCCCATATTCCCTTGTACTTTCATTTTTTATCTCTTGAACATATAGAGAGAACGGAATTTTAAAGATGTCACCTAGACAACCAGTTTTAAAACATTTGACTATCGCTTAAAGTCTACTGTATTCCCATATTCCCTTGTACCTTCATTTTTATCTCTTGAACATATAAAGAGAACGGAATTACAAAGTCGTTACCTAGACAACCAGTTTTAGAACATTTGACTATCACTTAAAGTCTGCTGTATTCCCATATTCCCTTGTACCTTCATTTTTTATCTCTTAGACATACAAAGAGAACGGAATTATAAAGACGTCAACTAGACAACCAGTTTTAAAACATTTGACTATCACTTAAAGTCTACTGTATTCCCATATTCCCTTGTACCTTAATTTTTATCTCTTGAACATATAAAGAGAACGGAATTACAAAGACGTTACCTAGACAACCAGTTTTAAAACATCTGACTATCACTTAAAGTCTGCTGTATTCCCATATTCCCTTGTACCTTCATTTTTTATCTCTTAGACATACAAAGAGAACGGAATTATAAAGACGTCACCTAGACAACCAGTTTTAAAACATTTGACTATCACTTAAATTCTGCTGTATTCCCATATTCCCTTCTACCTTCATTTTTTATCTGTTGGACATACAAAGAAAACGGAATTTTAAAGATGTCACCTAGATAACCAGTTTTAAAACATCTGACTATCACTTAAAGTCTGCTGTATTCCCATATTCCCTTGTACCTTAATTTTTATCTCTTGAACATATAAAGAGAATGGAATTACAAAGACGTTACCTAGACAACCAGTTTTAAAACATCTGACTATCACTTAAAGTCTGCTGTATTCCCATATTCCCTTGTACCTTCATTTTTTATCTCTTAGACATACAAAGAGAACGGAATTATAAAGACGTCACCTAGACAACCAGTTTTAAAACATTTGACTACCACTTAAAGTCTGCTGTATTCCCATATTGCCTTGTACCTTCATTTTTTATCTCTTGGACATACAAAGAGAACGGAATTATAAAGAGGTCACCTAGACAACCAGTTTTTAAACATTTGACTATCACTTAAAGTCTACTTCATTCCCATATTCCCTTGTACCTTCATTTTCTATCTCTTGAACATATAGAGAGAACGGAATTTTAAAGATGTCACCTAGACAACCAGTTTTAAAACATTTGACTATCACTTAAAGTCTACTGTATTCCCATATTCCCTTGTACCTTCATTTTTATCTCTTGAACATATAAAGAGAACGGAATTACAAAGTCGTTACCTAGACAACCAGTTTTAGAACATTTGACTATCACTTAAAGTCTACTGTATTCCCATATTCCCTTGTACCTTCATTTTTTATCTCTTTAACATATAGAGAGAACGGAATTTTAAAGATGTCACCTAGACAACCAGTTTTAAAACATTTGACTATCACTTAAAGTCTACTGTATTCCCATATTCCCTTGTACCTTCATTTTTATCTCTTGAACATATAAAGAGAACGGAATTACAAAGTCGTTACCTAGACAACCAGTTTTAAAACATTTGACTATCACTTAAAGTCTGCTGTATTCCCATATTCCCTTGTACCTTCATTTTTTATCTCTTAGACATACAAAGAGAACGGAATTATAAAGACGTCACCTAGACAACCAGTTTTAAAACATTTGACTATCACTTAAAGTCTGCTGTATTCCCATATTACCTTGTACCTTCATTTTTTATCTCTTGGACATACAAAGAGAACGGAATTATAAAGACGTCACCTAGACAACCAGTTTTTAAACATTTGACTATCACTTAAAGTCTACTGTATTCCCATATTCCCTTGTACCTTCATTTTTTATCTCTTGATCATGTAGAGAGAACGGAATTTTAAAGATGTCACCTAGACAACCAGTTTTAAAACATTTGACTATCACTTAAAGTCTACTGTATTCCCATATTCCCTTGTACCTTCATTTTTATCTCTTGAACATATAAAGAGAACGGAATTACAAAGTCGTTACCTAGACAACCAGTTTTAGAACATTTGACTATCACTTAAAGTGTGCTGTATTCCCATATTCCCTTGTACCTTCATTTTTTATCTCTTAGACATACAAAGAGAACGGTATTATAAAGACGTCACCTAGACAACCAGTTTTAAAACATTTGACCATCACTTAAAGTCTGCTGTATTCCCATATTCCCTTGTACCTTCATTTTTTATCTCTTGGACATACAAAGAGAACGGAATTATAAAGACGTCACCTAGACAACCAGTTTTAAAACATTTGACTATCACTTAAAATCTACTGTACTCCCATATGCCCTTGCACCTTCATTTTTTATCTCTTGGACATACAAAGAGAACGGAATTTCAAAGACATCACCTAGACAACCAGTTTTAAAACATTTGACTATCACTTAAAGTGTACTGTATTCCCATATTCCCTTGTACGTTCACTTTTTATCTCTTGGACATACAAAGAGAACGGAATTTCAAAGACGTCACCTAGACAACCAGTTTTAAAACATTTGACTATCACTTAAAATCTACTGTATTCCCATGTTCCCTTGTACCTTCATTTTTTATCTCTTGGACATACAAAGAGAACGAAATTTCAAAGACATCACCTAGACAGCCAGTTTTAAAACATTTGACTATCACTTAAAGTCTGCTGCATTCTCAGTATGCAATTCCTTGCTTATTAACATTTTCAGTGTTATTAGCTTACTGACCTATATTTTTCTACAAAATATTGTCTATTCACTTTTAATTGTTCCATTTATAACCCCACCTTTGTCTGCCCATTATGACTGCATCTTAGGCCACTTAAAGGTACTGTATACCATCTCATACATACTATTTGTGTTATATTGCATAGTTTATGTTGTACATACATTGTTTCAAAGACATAGAGTCCAGATATGCGTTACACCGTCTTTGTACAAAAGTAAGCTGCAGGAACATCTCTTCGACAGAGTAAATGACTAACCTTATGGTAGCCGACTTTCAGGGCTGCACAATGACAAAATGTCGCTAATTATCCGTCCAGTAAATAAATTATAATCCATAATAGCACTAATAAATGTTGAAAAAAGCAATGCACGTCACTGTAAGAACGTTTTTCTATGGCGACGTCGGAAAAACAAAATTTTTTACACAGAAAACTTCTGATTGTAACATAAGCTATCGCCTTGATATAGGGAGTATCGATAATCGCTGGTAAAAATCGATATCGAGCATATAGTTTCAGTAGAACTGGGACAAAAGCAGAACATGATGAAGATAAAAAAAGCAGTGTAAAGAGGAACGAAAGTGGTGTTGGCAAGAGAACAATAAACTCGGTGGAAACGCGTGCCAAACCACCATCAGCCTCGAAGCAGCTATACGCGTAGCCAATAGTTGTTAACTCGTTTTTAGGAGTCGAGGGTGGCGACATTGGCCACAACAAGCTGCATCTCCTATCCTCTACAATGTAACGAACATACAAGCTATCATTAGAAATACACCTTTACTTTCTATATACGTGCTTAATGCTCCCTGAACAAAAGGTCTCATGTATGACTTTCTCTACTCTTGTACAAACACTTATTGCTCTGTCTACTTCAAGATAAACATTATCTTATTGTAGTTACAAGGGAATACAGTAGACTTTAAGTGATGGTCAAATGTTTTGGTCGTTATGTGATGTATACATGACTTTCTCTACTCTTGTACAAACACTTATTGCTCTATCTACTTCAAGATAAACATTATCTTATTGTAGTTACAAGAGAATACAGTAGACTCTAAATGACAGTCAAATGTTTTGGTCGTTATGTGATGTATACATGGCTTTCTCTACTCTTGTACACTCACTGCTCACTCTACTTCAAGATAAACATTAACTTATTGTAGTTACAAGGGAATACAGTAGACTTTAAGTGATAGTCAAATGTTTTGGTTGTTATGTGATGTATAAATGACTTTCTCTACTCTTGTACACCCACTGCTCACTCTACTTCAAGATAAACATTATCTTATTGTAGTTACAAGGGAATACAGTAGACTTTAAGTGATAGTCAAATGTTTTGGTAGTTATGTGATGTATACATGACTTTCTCTACTCTTGTACTAATACTTATTACTCTATCTACTTCAGGATAAACATTATCTTATTGTAGTTACAAGGGAATACAGTAGACTTTAAGTGACAGTCAAATGTTTTGGTAGTTATGTGATGTATACACGACTTTCTCTACTCTTGTACAAATACTTATTACTCTATCTACTTCAGGATAAACATTATCTTATTGTAGTTACAAGGGAATACAGTAGACTTTAAGTGACAGTCAAATGTTTTGGTCGTTATGTGATGTATACACGACCTTCTCTACTCTTGTACACTCACTGCTCACTCTACTTCAAGATAAACATTATCTTATTGTAGTTACAAGGGAATACAGTAGACTTTAAGTGACAGTCAAATGTTTTGGTCGTTATGTGATGTATACACGACTTTCTCTACTCTTGTACAAATACTTATTACTCTATCTACTTCAGGATAAACATTATCTTGTTGTAGTTACAAGAGAATACAGTAGACTTTAAGTGATAGTCAAATGTTTTGGTCGTTATGTGATGTATACACGACTTTCTCTACTCTTGTACAAATACTTATTACTCTATCTACTTCAGGATAAACATTATCTTATTGTAGTTACAAGGGAATACAGTAGACTTTAAGTGATAGTCAAAATGTTTTGGTCGTTATGTGATGTATACACGACTTTCTCTACTCTTGTACAAATACTTATTGCTCTATCTACTTCAGGATAAACATTATCTTATTGTAGTTACAAGGGAATACAGTAGACTTTAAGTGATAGTCAAATGTTTTGGTCGTTATGTGATGTATACACGACTTTCTCTACTCTTGTACAAACACTTATTGGTCTATCTGCTTCAAGATAAACATTATCTTATTGTAGTTACAAGGGAATACAGTAGACTTTAAGTGATAGTCAAATGTTTTGGTGGTTATGTGATGTATACATGACTTTCTCTACTCTTGTACAAACACTTATTGCTCTATCTGCTTCAAGATAAACATTATCTTATTGTAGTTACAAGGGAATACAGTAGACTTTAAGCGATAGTCAAATGTTTTGGTGGTTATGTGATGTATACATGACTTTCTCTACTCTTGTACAAACACTTATTGCTCTATCTGCTTCAAGATAAACATTATCTTGTTGTAGTTACAAGGGAATACAGTAAACTTTAAGTGATAGTCAAATGTTTTGATCGTTATGTGATGTATACATGACTTTCTCTACTCTTGTACAAACACTTATTGCTCTATCTACTACAAGATAAACATTATCTAGTTGTAGTTACAAGGGAATACAGTAGACTTTAAGTGATATTCAAATGTTTTAAAACTGGTTGTCTAGGCGAGGTCTTTGAAATTCCGTTCTCTTTGTATGTCCAAGAGATAAAAAATGAAGGTACAAGGGAATATGGGAATACAGTAGACTTTAAGTGATATTCAAATGTTTTAAAACTGGTTGTCTAGGCGACGTCTTTGAAATTCCGTTCTCTTTGTATGTCCAAGAGATAAAAAATGAAGGTACAAGGGAATATGGGAATACAGTAGACTTTAAGTGTTAGTCAAATGTTTTAAAACTGGTTGTCTAGGCGACGTCTTTGAAATTCCGTTCTCTTTGTATATCCAAGAGATAAAAAATGAAGGTACAAGGGAATATGGGAATACAGTAGACTTTAAGTGGTAGTCAAATGTTTTAAAACTGGTTGTCTAGGCGACGTCTTTGAAATTCCGTTCTCTTTGAATGTCCAAGAGATAAAGAAATGAATAAACGCTCCCTATTTGAGTAAAGTATATGTTTTGGGTAATTTAAACAAATAATTAAGAAGATATCGGAAATGTTTAGCCATGCAAAATATGTATTCGATATTAGTTGTGTGTTTTAACAAGACGTACGTTTGTTGCATAGTCATTTTTTCTATCTCTTACATTTTATAGTTATGCAAACGTCAGTTAGAATAAAGAGAACTTCTGAGACTATTCCTAAAGGCCTTGGTAGCGTAGATGGTAGTGTGTCTGCCTCACGTTCCTCACTGGCCTTCCAGTGGCGCCGTCACATGCACTCTCGCTGGGACACCACATCTTCTCTCATAATGACCCTGCGGATATCTAGGCGTTCTTCGAGGTGCTAGAGTATCACCTCTTGTCCATTGAGACGCAAGAACTTCCTGCCGACGTCGACGTCACCTCGTGGCTCCTGAGGGCATCCAATCCCAGTATGTCCTCCTCAGCCACCTCCACGACGAACACCCACTGACACACGATACTCCTTTCCAAAGTCAACTGCAGCAGGGCCTCCCTGTCTACAGGCAAGGTGTCATCCTATGCCTTAAGTAGCTGGCATGGTCGGCTCGGTTTTCTCGACGGCAAACCCTGGCTACGTCAGGGCTGATGAAGGTCACAGCTGTCAAGGTGTCCACAAGCACGCGACTCGGCCTGCAATGAAACTAACCGTCCGCAATGAGGCTGTCATCCATAAGTTGGCTGACGGTGCGCAGTGTCTCTCGAGGAGATGGTGGTGACGGCACCGACGTCAACCTCGCCAAGCCAACCCTTACTCATTTTCCGGCTGTACTCCCTGGTGGGGGCAATCTCTCTCCAGGTGTCTCGGTTATCCATAACACCAACACACGCCACTTGGTCTCGCCGGCGTCCCTCGGCTGCTCTTCGGTCTCCATTGTAGCGGATACTCCTTATTCTCGAAGTCGGGGTAGCCGTCACCTTGGCCGTCTCCATCCTTAATCCAGCCATTAGCGCATCGTGGATGGTCTCGCAGTCGACGATATCTCAGCATTACGTTCCCCGTCGACGAAGCTGTATGTGGCTTCTGGGGATACGAATTCAGGTGGAACGTCGACCAAGGCTTTGCTGGCCAGCTGTTCGATTGGCCGGGCGAACTATAGCAGCGTGGCCCCTGGCTGTTGCGACCTTGACTTCAGCTGGCTGCGTTGGGCTGCGACTAAGCTGTGGTTTCCGAACCGGTTCTCCAGGGCCTTGTGTCCCGCCACTTCTGAACCGCGTTCAGCATCTCTGCGGGCTTTCCCTGCAGCTAGCTATTAGTTTTGGGACCTCTTCTTCTGGTGACCACTTGTTGTGCTTGGCCTCCCTTAGGGGAGGGGATCCGTCCGCTTCAGCTGCCGTGGTGCGGACGCTGCGGACCCTTAGCACTCGCGGTACCTCTGACGTTACTAGAGGAACCTCGGGCCGAACATTCGAACCCCTCCCCCTGGGAGTTGTTCGGATTGGGTTGGTCTCGAAGGGGCAGTGTGTTCCCGCCCCCCACGGGAAATTGGGTACCTCTGGCCAGGCTACGGACACCCGGAGGAGGTAGAGGGTTGTCCCATAAGTCCCCGGTACTAACCTGCAGAGCTAGTAGCTGGTGTGCTAGATCACCGACGACCAAGGTTATTTGGTAGCCGGTCCATTTTGGATTGGCGCGTAAGTGGCGTATCCACTTCCGTCCTGTCTGCCGTGTGCAGCGGGGGGTAGTTTATAAAATAGGTACTCTCCTATGAAAAAAACCGGCCCGGGTTCTGGTCCTAAGGGTCTAGGACTAATGGGAGTAGAACCTCTGACTTATAATGTTGTGCTTGGCCACAGTGTCGAATTTGCAGCGGAAGACTACAAACGTTGACGTGCCGTCGTACTTCGTTGGTTTGACACGCGCAGATGTGTCGCGTCCCGTCGCGTCGGCCTTCATATCCTTCAATATTCTGCCGACGATGTCTTTCACAATGACGTTCAGGGACTTGCTGTGGGCCTTTCCCTCTAGGTCCTTAACGTGGTTCGCCAGGTCTTCGACGGCTCGCCCAAATCCGTGTCGTCCTCCTTCACGCCGGCCAACTGCTATTCAAATTTGCCGGCGAGGGCCACGTTCGCAGCCCTCATTTCTGTTAATTCCGCCTTCATTTCTGTAGCCAGGCTGTCGTTCGCCGCTTTCATTTCCATGGTTACTTCGACCTTCATTGCAGTCATCGTCGTGGCCAGGTTATTATTTTCCGCTTCCGTCTTCGCAGAGAGGGTGCCATTCGCTGTTCTCATTTCGTTCAGCTCGGCTAAGATCTTGGCCAATGCAGCTTCCTTCTTCGTATCCCACTCCTGACACCAAATATGACTTTGTGGGTTCGTAGTATTAAAAGTCTTGTTTGCAGAAATTTAAAATGCTCTTTATTGTAGTAAACAGTTACTTTGTACACTCCTTTCAGCAGTAAAAATCACGTGACATACACAACAGCCGCCTACAAGGTCATTTCGTTACTCCTGCCACAGGTAAACAAATAAAAGCATTCACTGCGGTACAGTTGAGTAACCCTCACACAAATCTCACACTGCGCAGCTGCAACTCAATTGACAACTGACTCTGCTCTAACACTTTGCGGGTTTTTATACTTCCAGTCGATCGCTCGCGACACAGCGAAACAAAGTCGGAAGAATTTAGACATCTCTCTGTCTCTTTCTCTCTCTCGGCAAGCGTTCAGCGCTCGCCCACGCGCTGGCTACGGCTTGTGGTCACGGCACAACAATGCCTCGGTGACAGTACAGTCTGAAAAGGACAAATGCAACACACCGTTACGACCTAGCTCTAACAGACGATAATATAATATATAATATACAAGTTTAAAGTAAATTTATATGCAGAAACCTATCTCTATGATTCATTCATAGCTTCAGAGCTTTCACAAGCCGAATTGCTCTGCACTACTGAGTTATGGAATGTCAAACTTCAACGTGGATCGCTCAGTTGTTCATCCGCGAAAAGCTTGTTTCATTATAACAGGATATTAACGGTGCATATTTAAAATACATTATGCTCTCGTCAGTTGATTTTGTATTATTCGATTCTATAGAAATTAAGTAACCCTTATTTTTCTGTAGAACATTTTGTTATTTGTTTATCTTTTGTTTTCACGGTCGTGGAGGTCCATTCTGGGTTGCTTTTGACGTCTCTCATGTTCTTGCTACGCCCTTAGAAAGTTCTAAAGCAGATGTTTCTAACTCTGTGGTGCTCAATTAAAGCAGGAAAGGGGAGTTTGAAGTCACCTCTTTCCACCCGCTGATCTTTGAAGAAATTTGTTCGCAGATATATGTAGAGCCAAAGACTGTCATTAAATTAGATACAAACGTTATCTCTGATAGTCACTACAAGGCAAATATTTAAATAATTCGCATCCCTCCTTCTCAGAACACTTTACTGTCGTGGAATTTTGCAGTAAAAGTAGTTCCATTTGTAGCTCGTGAGGGGCCTCACTACTTGGAAACTTAAAATAAGCGCAAAATAATTGGATATTTGTCTCAAATGTTTTATATTTTCGAATTGCGAAGGGAATGTGCCATGTAGTTGCTTTAAAAGTTCGGTATACTTTTCCAGAAGTATGATGTTTATTGTGAACACGCAACGGAAGCAAGGGAAATGATATAAATCTGCAACTAACAGTTATCCTTCCCCCATTCGCAATTGTGCCATCAATAAGATATTTAATTCAGTATCAACTCCCCTCAGAAATACAATTAACCTCGCCTCGTCAGATGTGATGTATGCGTGGGGAAAACAACTTGTGTTGGGGAAGGAAGCGTGGGCTGGACAATTGAGCATGCCTGTTCTTGCGGTATGATTCCGTAATTTGTATTATGAATTTTACATCTTGAAACACTTTAGAAGAAATGAGTGGTTTAGCAACATTGATTGCAGATACATTTTTATTGCTTAAGGAATCAATAACTTTTACAAGTGAATTATAATTTACTGCAAGATATGAGACATTGTCTAACCAGGCACCCGATCTTGTAAATACTAGTTTTGGTGAATGGGCAGTGCGTGGTGCGATTTCTCGAAATTGTTGTATCATTTAAGGCGCCTTAAGATGTACTTTCTTCATTGCGGATATGAAGGTCAACATCACTAAACGTAACACATATCTCCTCAACCAATCTGTGTAGTCCACGAATGAGGCACGTTATACCATTTGTTGCCTTCACCATGTAGGGAGCATCATTGCGTCTTCGTGTTTAACCTCAAGAGGCCGTAAAAGACATATAACCTTATCAAACAAGACTTCTATAGAATTAAGATTTACGGTATCCAAGAGTTTGATAATCAATAAAAGATTTAACTTGATGATGCTTCTTCTAATATAACACAACAAATTTTCGTAGCAATCAGATAAACACGGAGAGACGTCTGAGCTGGAACACGCCGATTCGTACAGTTTTCCAAAAGTCCTCGAAAATGGGGATTGTCCACTTTACTCAACGCAATATTAGCTTTTAGCTCATCTCACATAAATCCTTGACAAATTCTGCCTTTGCGTTGGATGCTGATTCTGATGTTAAAAGGAACATCATCTTTAAAGCGTGTGCACTATTCTCTTTTTTATGGAAATTATATATAGGATTACGTGTTTCTAAACATAGTTTGTAGAAGAGTTGTAGAAACTCATGTGAATGTAACACAAAATATTTTTATGATATATTTACTTTCTATTCTGGATGCACCTGAAAATGTCTATCAGTGTCACATTTTTTTTTTTTTTTGAAATAAAACCACATCGACTGATTGTAGTTAGAACAGGCGATGCTCATAAGTTAACCTATTTCCATGGAGTTTTCAATTTGGTTTCCATGAATATGTTAAGCGTTGCCGTATTGTTTATTTATTTCATGTATGTACGTCATGGATTAAATTTGCAGTTATTTATTTACATTCACATATCAGCCTAGTAAGTATAGAGCTGCCATTTTCAACGGAGACTCAAACATGGCGTTATAACTACAAACATGATGAAACAAACGTTGCATATATCCGACACAGACTTCATAACTTGGCTATGTGTTAGAGTAATGTGCGAGGTTTATTAAAGGTTGAAGTGGGACGTTTTGTGAGGAATGCATAAAGGTATTTGTTACCGACGTAAATGTTTTTGAGCCTGGACCTTCCCTTTTTGGGCGTTTTATAGCAAAATGACAATATGTATGTGTACAGGTCATTTTACCGTTATTGAACATGAGCAATGTGGACTGCCAACTTAAATGTGGACAGAGATCCAACACGTTAGTTATGTTTTGATTTGTGGTGTCGCTACTTGTTCGCTTCCCGCTTATACTCGTACATATGTATATACGTAAATGCTAAAGTTGATGGTGGATTACTTGGGAGAAAATGGCATAAACATATAAAGCAATACGCCGAAAATGTGACAAAGATTAACTTAAAAATGAACTAAACCTAACCTAAGCTAACTTCCGATGCTTTACCGTCCATCCTAAACATCATTACAGAACGATACAACAGAATAATTAGGACTGGCTGCTACAAAAGTAATAAACCTAACCTAAACTCTAATAAAGCGGAAATTGTAGAAAGTTAAACAACGATTGTGTACTTTGGTGTATTTTCAGATGTTGTCTGCCCTACTAAATGATGTAGTGAGTTTGACATATACGAGAGTATATCTAATTGTTAGATAATCTGAGTTTACATATACCTAACTCTTAGAAATCAAAAACCTAAAATTATATATACATACTGAATAAGGAACCCACGTCAGTATAGGACAGTTATGCCCAATTTCACCAACAGATGTTAAAATCGACGTTAACAAATGTAACGTAACAATTGTCACAACGCTAACAAAACTGTTAAATTTTTTGCATTTCACCAACCTATTTTCTGAAAATGCTAACAAAAACATGTTAACGCCAACAGACATAAATATTACAGCTATAGAAGGCTATGGATGAGTCGTATTAATTTCTGAACGTACTGCGATGCGCTTTTGTTTTCATTGTCGTTACACACATCTGAAAAATGGCGGGTGAACAAAATCGTAAACAAAAGCCGTGAGACAAATTTGTCATCGATGGAGAAAGAATTGTTAATTGAATTGGTCACAAAGTATAAGGATAGCGTGGAAAATAAGAGGACGGGTGCGGTAAATGTAAAAGAGAAATATGTCACGTGGGGGAAAATATTGGAAACGAATTTAATTCAAATGTATGTGTTATTACTAGAAACACGAAACATCTTCTTCAGTATTACGTAAATTTAAAACGAGGTGCGAAGGACAAGTGGCTTAAACGTTTCAAGACGGGAGGTGGACAGTGTATTATCCGTATAGTTCAGTGAATTATAAAATCGCAAAGTTATTAATACTTGAAGCAAAGGCGAGATCGGCATATTCCTTGCGATGCATGTTCTAACCTCTCTTGTACTTCTGCAGTAACCTTCATAGCAACATGTTTCGACAGTCTATACCTCCGTCTGAGAGTTCCTCTAAATCATTTCTCCTCATAGGCCGTACTCTATTACGGATGTCATTTAGACAGTCTTAAATATAGCAAATCGACAACAGCTGCGTTCACGCCCGCCATCTTGACTATTTACAATTGTTAAGGACTTAACATCAGAAATTTGACTTGTTAGTTTAACAAGAGATTTAACACGAATGTTAAGCCAACACTTGGTGAAATGCAATTTTTGTTATAACTAGTGTTAAACCCCTGTTAAGTCCTAATATCTGTTGGTGAAATCGGACATTAGAGTTTGGCGTGCTTTGTTATGGCGTTTGTCGTTTGTCAGTAGTTGACGGTGCATTTTATTCTATGTTGGCAGTGTTGTGTGTCTACATTCCCCTTCTTGAATTCGTAATCAGTTCCAGTCTAATCTATACAGACATTGGTTAACAAAATTCCGACTTTGATTAGTTCACGGCTCGACCATTAGAATGGAGGCTTTGTGGCATCAAAGCTTGAGTGAACAATACAAATTATTACTAACAAATTGAAGGGAGGAATTAACGTGCATGTGTGTGGATTCAAATGAAATCACCAATCGCCAACAATAACATCACTGAGGGTGGTGATTTATAGCAAAGGCTACGTTAGTTTTCGCTTGTATCTGAAACACAATTTAATATTTGTAAAGTGACTCAAAATATAAAAATTGTACTAAAATGCGATGTGTATTGCAGTTCATGCCTTTTTTCAAATAAAAATATAAAAAACAAAATGAAAAAATTCTTATGAGGGTTTCAATTAGTGCAACAAATGTTAAGTTGTAGGAATAATATGCGATTTAGAGGGCTAGTTACAAAAACACAGTTTTAATAAGGAGAGGTTCAAGTTAGAGTAGCGAGTTATAAAACCCAACTTTGTCTATATTAGGGAGTTGTTGCCCCATATTTTTGGTAGTTACCGTGAACGTTAGTGTCTCGTGAGCGATTTTCTGCACATGGTTAGCATTTCTCTTACAAAATGACCCATTAATGATGATCTAATATTGTTGCGGGAGGTGATTTCAACCAACACATATGAACATCCAACTGTAAGGGAAAAAACATATTTGCAAATATAGTAGCTGCAACTGGAAAAATGTTTCTTGTCATACAATAAAGAAGCACATGGATCACTTTCTCAAGCTTGAAACAGTTATTATATCAAGTGCCAAAAAGATGCAAAGTCTAATAGATTATTATTGATATGTTTAAAGTTATAAGAGTTTTGTTAATTGATATAAGTTATAGGTGGCCATGACCGAATAAAGTAGGTCACAAACAGTTAAATACAATGTTAATATCCAATTTAGATAAATGATAAATTAAGTAGAACAGTAAAATAGAAAAGAAAATTATTTTTAAGGTTTTATATTTGGAAAATTAGAAATTATATAATTCAAAATTAATATATTGGCCGCAAGAAAAGGTGATATAAATTATAATAATTAGTTACCATGGTAATAAGAAATATCAGTAAGAATGAGGAGAAGATAGCGTCTTTGTGTCCTGACTGAAGAGTGAGCAGACGTGTGCTAATCATTGCATCAACTGTACATAATCAGAGTTGTATTAGATTATGTTTGATCATCGTAGACATTGTGAGTTACAGTGAATTTAAATTAAAGAAAAACTTGCAACCAATAGTTTTTTATTATTTTCTTAAAATTGAATTACACATTCCAAGTATCCGAGATCATGATCCAGAGAAGACGTCATGCAAATCGGAGCTACAAAGGACGCCACAACGAGAGCATCGTCACCACGAGTAAATCTTCATTCCTCACCATCAATATAATTGTAGGAATACTGCTACAAATAGAACTTCGAGCACACCACCCCACCATCTTCCCATTGTCAGCCTTAATTCCGATAATTATAGGAGCTTTTAGATGTGTAGGTACTTTAAGTAATGAAGGCGACACGTATTTACATCCTCAGGAGGAACGGTTTAGGTGAAGGAACTGCAGGAGTCTATGGGGTGCAGGAATGAGCAATGTAAACGCAGTTGCCTAACATTTATTGGCGGGAGGCGCTTGCGGCGACCTACATAAACCACCTAAGGATGGTTCAGAGACTCCCCTCTATTGAGAAAGCTCGAACCCGAATGCAGACTCCATCGGCCACATTCTGACGGAGCCAATAAGCTCCAAATTGCTATCCTCTGCCCGCCGTCGACCGACTTACAGTCCCGGAGTAGTCCTTTAACATTAAAGAGAAAACGAAGGGGAATGGTAGAGGAAGAGAGAGGGCAGAGACATGGTAGAAGACACCAAGGGACCATCTGTACCATCTACCTAAATGACCCAACAATTCCTTATAGATGCTCCCTTTACTGATACAGCATGTGTATAATACTGCTATTTATTTCTGTCAAGCCATGTTAATAAGTTACCTGTATTTCTATATATTATATTCATCACTGCATTGGCTATTGCTGATAAATATGAAGAAGATACGCCAGAAACTGTGTACATATCAGACAACCTGTTGGGATATGCACAAGCCTTCCACTTCTGCAATATTAAATGTACTGTCACTACAACATAACCTAATATATATCCATACGAACTATGTAAATTGTTTATTCAAAGTTACTCTAGCAGAACATCGTTCTTGTTACAATTCTAGCTCTACTAGCCGCGTAGAGCCATTTTATCAAAACGGAAATAGAGTTGGCATTCTTCAACTGTAAATTGATATAACTCTAGTCTCCGAATTGTCACGCCTCTTTACCTGTTAATATTATAAATTATCATATCTTCCAATAACTCATTATGAATACCAGCAAACGCTGAGATATCAAGTAATTGCTCCATTTTCTGTTCTCATTAACGTACCGTATTCAAGCCACGTGACAATAGCCGATACCGTATCAGAAAACACGCTGTGGCAAAAACTCTCTAATATCTTATCTACGTTATTTAATATTTAGAGAAATATTAGTGTGGGCTTTGGAAACAAAAGAGACACGATAAATCAACAAATATCGTTGTTATACTCTGGATGCTAGTTTTATATGTGAATTTAAAGTAAAACTGAGCGAATAAGGTGATTTTCAGGGTGTAGCACCAAAACTGCTAAATGCACACCAAGAAGCAATAATTAATATATTTATTTACGTAGTTATAAGACATTCAAGGACTAATGTGTGGGTAATGAAGCAGACGTAAACAAATATTTTTTGTTGGCGTATTTCTACGAAAAGTAAGAAGTGAATATTCCATGCTATATCAGTAAGTTTGGGGAATTAAAGACATTTTGTAGGTTATCATAGCAATATGTCCAAAATATTAAGCTAAGAGCAAGATGTGACCGAAAACTTCTGTAGAAAAATACGTAGACGAAAGTGTGGAGGATACGAATAAAATAACTAATTACTTAAGGGAGAAACTTCAATTACAAGCAAAGTTGTGCAAGACAATACTTCATATAATGGAAATATGCCTCTAATATGTATTACAAATTGTAGTGATTTTAATATTACAAGAACTAGCAAATAGTTTCTGGTTTAATACATACAATTATCAACAAATATAACTTATTAATGAAGAAGAGTATTGAAGAGTTAAGTGAATTTAAAGGAATATCGGAGCTTTTCGAGTGGATTGTCTCTTTCTTGTTTCGTTTTGAGGTATGCAGTTCATTTCCAACTGGCTGTACAAACACGCAACAAAATATGCAATGCTGTAGTGTTAAGCTCAATACTGCAATGTGTTTGGTAACATTTAAGCTCAATTTTCTGTGTTCCCTTTTTCGGAATTGGAACATCGACGTGGTCAGAAGTAAATGGACCGGCTCGTTGCGAATTCCTGCAAATTTGTAGCAGGTAAACATTTTTGTTAAATGAATATATGTTAATTCCCACAAATATGTTAATTGATGGGGGTGAATTGCTCACCCCAGCTCGTCACAGTCGGGGAAGCCAGACACTTTTATCATGTGAGCTCTATGGTCTCATAAGTAATACGTTATCACTATTCTTTGCACTTTTGCCAGATAAGAAATGTAAAACGTATAATACACTCTTTAATACAGGGTTATTCTAAATGGTTGTCGGGGTTACAAAAATTCATAACTCAGTACAATTGACGTAGGAATATGAATGTTGTTTTATCGTGTTCTGTAACTTTTAAAGTTTATCTACATACGTTACAAATGCTCGATGTCACTCTCTTCCCACACACGATTCAACAAAACAACGGCGATGGTTTCCAAGGCGGCGCCTTCGTAACACATGCCATACTGTGGTTCGAGGAACTTGCAGCTCCCTGTTACATCTCGTAGTTGATTACTTAAGACTACGGAGATACACGTGTAAAATACAATTCACATCCGCTTCCGACACAGCGGGACATCCACTACACAAACAACACGTATCCACAAATTGTGCGAACAGAGCTGTCGGAAGGGGGCTTCGCGTATTCTGTCCGAAAATGGCGCTGGACTTTGATGTTGATGACATTCAACAGTACAAAGAGCTATCTCCTTAGTACTAACCGCCATTTTGTTAAACACTGCTATTACTGCCATCTGGTGGTAACTTATGTACCTACTACAGATGATGCAAACCGAAATTTGAGTTTGTCTAACCGTTACCGAAACAATAAAAATGGTATGACTACCACGTTAAAAAAATTTACGATACCTCGACAATCATTTAAAACAATCCTGTATTATAATAAATTTAAGAGCTGTTCCTTCTGCTTTTGTCGTCGCTTTTGAAGTTGCTACAAAAAGAGCAAATTGAAGCAATATTTCCAGAGAGCAAAGTACCAGGTTGCACTTTTCATTTAGGCGAGGCTTGGTACAGGAAAATGCGACAATTAGGACTTGTTACAGGTGAGAGTGAAATAGAAAAGCGGTTAACATGCCATTTCTTGATCAAAGTGACGTAAGTAAATGCTTTGTTGAGGATTTAATCTCCTAGAGACGGAGTCTTCTTTTTCTTCACACTACCAATCAATACCTGTGAGGCTTTTCACGCGGAATTAAATGAAAATTTTGTCATCATCGTCAACATCATCATTATCACCATTATCATCCCCATATATTCACGGTTTTTAAAGTTTGCAAGTATCTGCCTGCCGTGCTAGGGGTCCCGGATTGGATTCCCGGCTAGGGGTGGGGACTTTTCTCCGACCAAGATAATTCCCCATCTTCCCCAGAGTCTGGAAGTATGAATGAGAGTGCGAATGTGTGCGTGATCTAATGATTAAAACCCAACGAATACGAGTTAACACCTTCGAAATGTTCCAAAGGAGAACGGCCGTCGATATGACATCGGAGTTAAGGGCGGGGTATAAATGGAACAAATAAAAAAGTGTAATACTTCGCAGTGCAGTAAATAATATCTCGATTAGAAAAAAGACGTAAACCGACCGAAAGACTGACCGTAGTGCTGGCTGGCTGGCTGTATAAAGCCAGAAGGTTTTTGCTGCGTGCCCACCCGATAAGGGTTTTACCGCAGGTAAGGTTTTTCAATTGGGATTTTGTAGGGTGCGTTGTGGTTCTTGATGTAGATATTTATTTTGAGGTCACAAACTTTATGTACCTTCAGGTAGTGTTAATGGAGGCAATACCTTGCACCCTGGTGTTTTAATTTTTTAAAGCTTGTTTATTATTTCGTTGGGAAACATTTTGATGCCAAACAGCTTAGAGGAATTATGTGGAGCTCAACTTTAGCTGCTGTTAGGATTAGCTCCTAAGTTATCTTGGGTGTCCGCAAGCCATGTGGGGGACCCGGTGCAGTCTAGATCGGCGTCTAGTGGGGTCATGATCTCCCAATGATCTAACAAGGGCGCTTCTATGTCTGGGTAAAGTAGCCCGACACCTAATTTCATCAAAAAAACATGATATTCATGAATATTCAGGTCGGCGCATCACAAGTTTTCAATACATTAAGCAACTGTCGTGCCTAATCAAAATATCAGTAAGTTTTTTTTTCTACTTTTTAATTTTATTATTTTTACGATGGAGCAAGATAACATTTTAACCAGACCAACCATTATCAGTTGCACAGTCCCAAGTCTGTGCAAAGTGAGAGGAACATATTATTTTGCAATTTTGAAAGAATTTTAACGATGCTAATGTCGGCTTTATAGGAACTGACTTAGGAATTTACATATCTAAATTGTACTAACCTAGACTTTGTAGAGATTCACATTCCCCGGAATGGACCACATGTACACGTTCACAACAAAGTGCAACAATAATATGATACATGTGTCATTATGTACCATCCACAAACCCACAAGGGATAATTTAAACGCCAAACGAGCACTTTTCAACTGTCTTCCCCATACCGCTTTTATAGGAAAGGTGCATACGAAAGGAATATATTGAGTTTTTTATAAGATCACATTTTACTGGAAACAATTTTAGAATATTTTTATTTTCTCAAGAAATGACTAACAATTTGATTACAATACTATAGGTTTAACACATTTTCAAGACAAACAAAATATTGGTATATCTAGAATTTTCTGTGAATATAGTCAAAAGTTACCTTTAATCTCAATGACTTTTGTATAACTGATAAACTGTAAGAGATAGACAAAATATTACTACACAACAAATGTATATCTTGAATTTTCTGTGAATGTACCCAGAAGTTCTCTTTATTCTGAATGACTTTTGTATAACTGATAAACTGTAACAGATAGACAAAATATTACTACATAACAAATGTATATCTTGAATTTTCTGTGAATTTACTCAGAAGTTCTCTTTAATCTGAACGACTTTTGTATAACTGATAAACTGTAAGAGATAGACAAAATATTACTACACAACAAATGTATATCTTGAATTTTCTGTGAATGTACTCAGAAGTTCTCTTTATTCTGAATGACTTTTGTATAACTGATAAACTGTAAGAGATAGACAAGATATTACTACACAACAAATGTATATCTTGAATTTTCTGTGAATGTACTTCATTTTTTACCTCTTGGACATACAAGGAGAACGGAATTACAATGTCGTCACATAGACAATCAGTTTTAAAACATTTGACTATCACTTAAAGTCTACTGTATTCCCATATTCTCTTGTACCTTTATTTTTTATCTCTTGGACATACAAAGAGAACGGAATTTCAAAGACGTCACCTAGACAACCAGTTTTAAAACATTTGGCTATCACTTGTTGTCTACAGTATTCCCTTATTCCTACAATAGGATTATAGTCCCCTTTAACTGCATCTCGATTTAATGGAGAGAGGGAGGGAAGAGGGCCTTGTTTTCCATGCAGTGTAGCCAAAAGAAACCCACGTGTATTTGTATCACGGGCGGGAGTAAACAAGACGCTCATTAAACACCGTTCTTTTTTTTCTATGTGTAGCTACTTTCGGGGGCGGATCTGCGATCTGTAATTGTTCGAGACAGAGACAAAATACAGCCTTTTCCACCGTGTGCATTGTAAAACTGCTGTAAAGGGCCGGTATAAAGACAAGCGGAACTTGGGCTTCTGGCTACGCAAGTAACATCAGGTGCAGACATCGCTAAACATCGCCATGGTACGTTTGTGTCTAGTGTTGTGTCCTTAAAGTGATTCGTGTTTTACTTTACAAATAATACTTTTATTATAATACGCTTTTATAACGGACTGAAAGGTACAAAATGCCTCTTAGTCCCGTAAAAATTGTTCTGGAGTTTGTGATTGTGAATTTTTGTTACCAATAAAAATAGTTGTGAGGTTTAAGAGAGAAAACCTGTGACGTATGGAACAGAGAAGTTTAGGGAGATAGAGGTTCATGTCATTTGTACGCTTAGTGACTTACTAAACATTTCGTACTTCAATTATTTCTGGGACAGCTATCTATTCTTTTGTTTCACGTAAATTGTATGTTTCAACAAGATCTGCATTTGTTATGTAGTAATATTTTGTTTATCTTTTATAGTTTACTAATTAAACAAAATTGATTGAGAATAGACAGGACTTCTGAGCATATTCTCATACATTTTATTTGTCATGAAAACATCTTAAGCATATGGCATTTTAATTAAAAACGCCATTAATTTTAAGAAAATTGAAGTGTCCAAAAGATGTTCCTTTCAAAGGGCAGTTTGTGGTTGGAGTATTTTCTGAAAGTTAGTGAATGTTGCATTGTTCTCCAGTTCTGAGCTTTGTTTATCAAGGCCCCAGCTCAAGAAAGATTCACTTTTAAAATTGATTGCAGAATCTGTACTCTACAAACAGATAGGTTAGTGAACATGGTTTAAAATGTGACGTTTCTACTCATATGTGATTTTCTAGTCACTCTATTAAAAATACATCTTCGACCCAGACTCCAGGAAGTCTCAAAATATGAATTTCTTTCTGGGTATGGAAAATAAAATAAACTAAAATATATTATAATGTTGAAATATCCGCCGAGGGGCCGCATTACGTTTCTAACAAGTGTTTGTGGCACTATGACCTCTTTAGAACAGTGACGAGAGAATAGAAATTAGTTCGTATCCCAACGTACTTTGCTATAATTCACAAAGTGAAACTTTTTATAATCCATGCAACTCAAAGTCAATTGAAATGAGAGTATCGTGCGTCTCTGTTTTCCAAAACTCCCAATTAATTTACATATTATGGGGGTGGTGTTGTACATTTTCAGAGAATAAAACAGGGACCTTTTAACAGTTTAAACCAATTTATTGTTTTTAAATGTTCTCCAGTACTTAAGAAAACATATTTAAAAAAGTTCTCTGCTTTATCTACTACGAGATATTTTACCTATAATTTTTGGAAAGAAAAAGAAACCACAAGATGATAGTTGAGGGCTGTAACCATGGCGATCACATTTAGGACTTTGAGACAGTTGCTAGTTTTGTTGTATTCCAAAATGCGTTGTGATGATGTAAAATTACTTTTACTTCAAACCTTCTTCAAACAATTGACAGTAACGGTATGTTCTAATGCTATATAAGAATATGATAACTATCTTTTTACCAACACTGTATGTAGACTGGTTCTGTCCAAAAGACATACTGAGCCGATTGACTTTTGTTTTCAGCATCATAAGAATAAACCCAAGATAAATCACCAGTAGCGATATTCCAAACCAAAATTGAAATGTCACCATGGAATATTTGTAGAGTTTTTCTGCACGTTGTTGTTTTTTTTTTTTTTATCGTTAGTCAGTTTGTATAGAATGTCACGTCCAATTGTTGATGTTGTATTTGACTCATACTAATGTATAGTTCTTGTCCTTCACGAAATACATTGCTGACGATCTCTTTTAAATTCGTTTGGGGTTTGTTCACCAAATACATTTACAATCTTCATAATGATGAGACGTTAATGACGATTTAAAATTTCCTAATATTATAGCCCGGAAATGTTCCCTACTCATTCATTGTTAGGTGAACACAAATATATAAATGATTATAATTAACGGAATATTAAGTAGAGAAACAAATCGAAAATGGACAAACATTGGAAGGCATCTGTCAGTATATAGACAGAACATTGCATTCAAATAAGCTTCAGTGCATGGTAAGGTGCTTCATGTTATCAGCAAAGATGACAAAAGAAAGTGTTAATAATGTGCATCTTTGTTTAGAAAAAGTGGGACATACATTACATAATTTGGGAATTCGATATCGTGATTTAACCAGAAATTCGTGTTTTGAAACTTCCTGGATATAAAAATATATACAGAATAACACAAAATGGAAAGTAGGTTGAATAGCACATTTGTTAGATATTTGTTAGACATTTTCAAAGGAAAACTTCGCGCTAGCATTTTTTGTCCTCTTGTTCCCTTTCTCGGTCATATAAATGCATGACAATACAGCAACCTAAATCTATGTAAATAATGACTGAGGGGCATGTAAACGTTCACTTGTTATGTTTGCCACGTTGAGCGAGTGGCACCTGTTGCAAAGCTCGGACGTTTATCTGTTTGTTTATTTGTACTCCAGTTACAGCAACGACATCTAATTTAATTATACAAATTTAACTGAAATGAAGAAACGAACACAAAGAAACTAAGCTAAAACTGAACTATCTCGTAAGATGTTATTAAGGATTAGATATTGCAAATAACTGAAGTGACACAACTACAAATAATTCCTAAATTATTTAATTAATTCTTAAGGAGAGAAGGTACCGCCTATCTCTGCAATGTTATTTTCATGATTTTTGGTTGCACGTTACTAATAAATTATTATTGATTTGTACATTAAAATTTTCAGGCATGTCCTTAAAACTTTTATCTTTATTAATTATTATTATTATTTGAAAAATTAGTACTGATAATTTGTTATAATTTTTTAGTTTCTTTTAAACAAAACAGTGAAATTTCAGATAGTTTTATTTTTTAAACAAGTATTATGAATATTAGAGAAAAATACCTTCTTATTAGAGTCTGCTCAATACACGCACACAAAATTCATATGTTTTAGTTGATTAGTTTTTTAAAAAAGTATACCGGAGCCTGAAAAATGTCAAACCGAGAAAAACAGCTTTAAAGTTGATATATCGATTACTGACTTCTCACAAGAGTCAGAACATTCCTGCTGCACAGTCTTGACCCTCTGTATTCTCACTTGTTCTTTTCAGGTTGCTCTTCATTTGTCTTGTCTTCTTGGCCAGTTCTTTAGCCATTTTATCTGCTTTCAGGACTTGCAGTTCATAAATTTCTGTATATGACCACTATCATGATTGGCACTTGTATTGTTGAACTGGAGCTACTAACCTTAATATTACATGTGGTTTCATTGTCTATTCTATTTATATTTGCTACATTTACTGCTCTGTTTTTAGTGAAACGATTGTCTGTAAAATTTCTCTTTCCAAATGTTTTTGGACTACGCATATCATATATTCACCAATAACTAGTACAAAGTGTTATTAAAAATATAACTGTTCAAAACACAGCCAAAGACAAAAGAAAACCTAGCATCATTCGAGTTACAGTAGTATCAAGAGGAAGCTTGAAAGATCTATTACAAAACAAGGCTTAGTTGGGAAATCTCTGTTCAGTATTACAGAAGTTATGATCGATTCTCTGGAAGCTTACAAAAAGGGGCGTGGCAACAACTTAACCGCCACTAACATAATAAGCAAATTAGGCATCAAATATTGCTCCAACCAACTTTTTAACTATATATTCGTAATCTAGAGGGATAACATTATAATAAAGTGTAAAAATAAAACAAAAGTGAATTTTAATCCCAAATGAAATAGCTTCTCACCTTAAACTGTTTGTAAGGTAAGCTAACATACAACTCTCTTTTCGCTGTATTCCGCGATATAATCTCAGAATTTTTATGCGAAGACGTTTTTGATTGTAACAAATGAAGGTTTCTAACATTAGCATTAAAATATAATGTAACAAGTAATGTTTGACCGGATACCAGGCCATTTGTGAGTTTATTAAGAATGAACATTGAGCTATTATTTTATTGGAGTTTGTTGTTATATCGGGACTTGAGGAGGACCCCGAATATGGAGCACCGCTACTACTACTACTACCCCTTATAACAAGCCAGCCAGCGGCAGTTTCGTGTTATAATAAGTTAAGTTTAGACACTGATGTATGGACTGGCACCTCTCCAGCACTCGGCGCTCCTTCTAATCTTTGTTAGCTTCAACAAGAATCTCTGTTGTTCCCATGCCCTGACCTCTCGCTCTTCAAACGTGTGCCTTTACGAATTCTTCCAATCATCGGTACAGGCAGTGTCTTGCATTGTACTCACATGACTTTCTCTACTCTCGTACGAACACTTGCTGTTCTATCCACATCAACATAAACAAGAAGGAAATACAATAGACTTTAAGCGATAGTCAAATGTTCGTGTCTTTATTGCTTATAAAGTTTTATGCATGTAGGCTCACTGTATTACTCTTACAAAAATGATAGTTTATCAAAACCTTATTTGTAATAAATCTGAGTCGCAAGTCATCTTTTCCCTTCTCCTTGATATATTTATAAATCAGGTTCAACTGTAATAATTCACAAATGCGACAGGATATTTCTCCACGAGATAACTCAAACTACCCTTTATCTCAGGATATTTTATCAATAATGGATATTGGACTAAAATAACAAATCTTTAGGATACATGCTAGCGAGATCGCAAGGTCAAACCTGCCAAAGGCAGTTGGATTTTTTCGGACGCAAAAGAACCTTAGCAAGGCTTTCTTAAGAAGGGAAGTAAAGCTGGGGGCGAGTCGTAGATTTACGACATGTAAAAGAATCTAAAAACTGCCAAATACTTCTCCGGGCAAAATTAATCGATATTTCAGGCCCAATAGAAAAAGGGTCGCTGAGAATCAAAGCAGTTAAAAGGTGCCCAAGATTGAAAAAAATGAATATCAATTTTCTATTTCGCTTTTGTTTCTTTTTTGCAAATATAATTTTAGAAGCTAGAAATACAAAAGTAAACGACGATGGAGGGAGAAATTAATGTCTTTGCAATATCTCAGATTCCTGTTTTGTTAGGAATAACTGCGAGTACGTGAAACTATTATTATTATTATTATTATTATTATTATTATTATTATTATTATTATTATTATTATTATTATTATTATTATTATTATTATTATTATTATTATTATTATTATTATTATTATTATTATTATTATTATTATTATTATTATTATTATTATTATTATTATTATTATTATTATTATTATTATTTACTATTATTATTTATTAACTGTATTTTACTTTTTCATTGACATTTATTTGCATTCAGCAATTAACGCTAGGTTTCTCGGTTAAAAGATTTTAGAAATGATACAGCACATGGCATTTTGTGACAATAAGCAGGACACTGCTAAACGGATTGAGCTATGTGTAAGACTTGAAGCTTTCACGGCGAATTTTATTAATCAAGGCTTCGCGGGTGATGAGCCGTGTCAGGTTTATGAATATTGAGCTTTCGGCTATTCTATACTCCATGGCCTTCTTCAGGATCTGGAGATGGAGCGTAGAATGACCGAAAGCCATTGATCACCCGCGAAGCCTTGATTCAGCTATGTTAGTTAAGAGGACAGACCAGTTTTATATCAGTTGACAACATTTACAATGGACAAGAATCTAGAATGTGAAAATAACTCGAATTTTACTAAGTAATAGAAAGAAAGAATTGTTTTAATTTATGTTTAATGATTCTATCAATTAGATTAAAATTAGTGTACAAAACGTTTTTCTGAAACATGCAAACTTTGTATAGCACTTCCTTGAATATCGGTTGAAAAACAGAACTGAAGAAATTATTGCATATTTCGAACTTATTTAACATCTCTGGAAAGTAAAATTATCAAAATATGTCAAGTGTTAATTCTACAAAAATTCATTACTGTACAACAGGTTTGTAGTGTTCAACAAACATAAATGTATGCCTCACAGAGAATGTGTATTAAGGAAGTGTACAAACCTCTGTGATCAGCAGCTTCTAAGAGAATGGAGACTTTGCACATTATATTTGCATACTGAGAAAATCTTATTTGGTTTTTTATGATGTCTGAATTGAAAAAAAAAAATTAAAATGGAAATAATTGCACAAACATATAAGTTTGTTCAGGAAATTACAAAGAAATGCCTAAGATAAAAAAAAAGAGCGGCGCTTTAATTTAGGTGGAAAATGTGGACATGGGTCATTTGTCCTTTAAAAACTGAGGTCAGGTTTTACGTAAAGTTGACATTCAAATGCTTTAAAAACGTATATAGGTGCTGTATTTCTTTGAACGTTACATGCATATTAATGTGGTTTCTTCTTTTTCCTTCTGATTTCAGGAAGATCTCCCCCCAGAACAGATTCAGAGTGAGTAAACTATTGAATTTTTATATTTAGAGCTCAGACTTTGTTCATTTTTCCTTTAGTTTATAATTGCAATCTTTGTTTAGTGTTTACTTACTTTATGCAGCTTAAGAGCATATTTAGGACGTTTTTGCCTGTCGTAATTTCATTATATTTGTTACTGACAGTAATTTATTTATATTAAGTACTAAATAAAATAATAAAATAAATATATAAAGTAAAAATAATAAAATTAATATATAGTATTAAAATTAATATATTACGCTGTGAGGTAATATGTCATTGTTGACAACATTTCTAACAAGGGAGCTATCACACCGCTACGTACAAAGTTTGATGGTATAATGTCTGTTGTAGATAAACCATGTGTTGCGGAGTAGAACCGCAACGGCTGGGAAGTGCCGCATGCACACGTAAAGAGCAAGTCGTTACCGAAGTTTAATGCCATCTTTGTTATTGTTTATTTATTTATTTTATTTACGTCCTCCAACGTTGAGTCTTATCGGACGACGAATGAATTGGGTGAAATGATGTTCAAATGAGTCCGGGGTCCATGAAGCTTAGAGCTACCCGACATTTGTCTTCCAGCACAAGGAAAGACCCCGGTAAAAACCTTATCCAAGTAACTCACCCTGAGCGAGACTCGAACTAGGGAGCTCTTGAATGTGAGGCAGACACGCTACCATCACGTTACCAAGGCGGGCACCATCTTTATTGTTACTGAAGCAGCACATTTTTGAACTTCTGAGAGTAATCGTTCTTACTGTAAACGTTTTGTAATGTTACTTATATAAGAACTTGAATGATTTATTGAAAGCAGATAAAGCAATAAGTATAAAAAGCGCGGGACTATATTGTGGAAGAACACGGCAGTATTAAACCCCACCAGCCAATGTCACGTGCTTCTTTGACATTTACTTTATTCTTACAGTGAACGGATTATAACTCATCACTTTCCCCGTAGGGGGGATCCGTCCCCTTCAGCTGCCGTGGTGCGGGCGCTGCGGACCCCTAGCACTCGTGGTACCTCTGACGTTACTAGACGAACCCCGGGCCGAAATGACGAGCCCCTCCCTGATAGGTAGTTGTTCGGATTGGGTTAGACTTGAGTGGGCAATGGTTCCCGATAACCGCGGGAGATGGGGTACGTCTCCGGACGGGGTTGAGAGAAGACATATATTCCCGCGTACTAGCCAGCATAGCTAGTAGAAGGTGTGCTCGATCACCAGGTGGCCCTACCAAGGTCATATCGGTAGCCTTCCCATTTTAGAGTTGGCGCGCGTAAGTAGCGTATCCACTTCCATCCGTCTTGAGTCCACAGGACTAGATGGAGGGGGGAGCTTGTTGGTCTCTAGGTCTTGTCCTATGGAAAGCCCCACCGAGGCGCCGGGCGCCCTTTTGGGACAGCTCGATAACTCCCTGGTACAAGAGGGAGGTCAGCGACAGCTGCCCTAAGTAGATCTCTATTGTTAACTCATCATTTGTTGATAAATCGATGCTTTATTGTTTTGTACTTCCTAAGTGAAACAAAACACATTAGTGACCTAGATTTATTTCATTATAAACACAACAATAGACACAATAATAATTAAAAGGAGCGTGCATTTGTAAAACACGTTCAAATTAATTGAAAACTGATACTAAAAGATACATAATAACTGTAAAGTACAAATTTAAATAATGTTTACAGTCGTTTAAGAGAATACTTAGGGGAGATATCTAAATTCTACGTTCACGAACATTTTAGAAACTGTCGCCGCAAATACCGAATCTTTAGCTTCTAGTAAACATCACTGCAGTGTTTTCTGTGATTTTCAAGTAAATAATTATTTTATTTTTATGGTAAACAGAATGCTTAGATATAATTACGAAATTGAAACTTTCTTAATATAAAAATGATGGACATTTAAGGAAAATTTTAGGAACATCTTTATAAATATTTAAGTTTTCGGGAATAAATTATAAACATATAAACATTACTTTACAGTCATTTTATTTTGTTAATTAGATATTTAATTAATGTATGCAATGATTACAGATTCACAAAATGTGAATGAAATTCAACAAAAATTTTATTGCTCCGCTTTGAACGCGTAAAATTTGTAGTTAAAGCAGAAAACACGAAAAGTGAATTTAAAATTTTCAAGGATTTTGTGCGCAGAGACAAAAATAAATAAAATAAATAAAAATAATAACGTCGTATAAAAACTACTTTTAGTGTCAGTAACAGATACAGATAATAGAAGTAGATAATTCATAGACATAGAAGAAATTACCATTTTGAAAAATTTGCTTCAATTTTCATTAATGTATAAAATTTGAAATAATAAAATTTAGAAAATGAAATGATCTTTTTTCCTGAATCCAAGTTCCCGAAGATTATGTTTAAAAATTGATTTCAGTAAAATAATTACATAAAGTAACTGACTGTGTAGCAGTAGTCATTTTCTCCTTGGTCTCAATTCCGCTAAAGCTACCTCGTCTGGTGTTGAAGTCTATATAGGCTTGAAGTGTGAATTACTGCTATTGTGTGTAACAGAGTCAGTCAGTTTTTCCTAATAATAGTTTAATAATTTTCAGTCCTGAAGAAGGCGTTCGATGCCTTCGACCGAGAAAAGAAAGGCTGCATCTCCGTCGACATGGTGGGCACCATTCTGGATATGTTGGGCACCAGGCTAGACCAGGACACCTTGAACGGAATCATCGCCGAGGTCGACGCTGATGGTAAGTCACATTTCAAATACTAACACGTTAACCCCATCATCTTTCAGGATAAGGGACCGAGATTGAGACCTCTTGACACGCTACCACGACGCCACAGAGGCGGGCTGTATATGTACGAATAGCATAATTCAAAAACAAAACAAACACTGAACTTGATAGATAGGATAGAATTTTACGGAGGGGATTTGGCATTGCGAACATTCTTGGTCTATTGTACCTTTGCCCCAAGTGGGTCACCCCGGGAGGAAGGATGAGATGAGAGGAGATAGAGAGCGACCGATCTAATGATTCACGACAGTGCAGAGGGCAGGGTTCATTCCATTTAGCAGTTTGAGGCTTCCCGGCAATCCAGTAAAACCGGCAGCTGCCCTATCGTGGCCCGAAACAGTGCACTAGGTCAGGTTCAGAGACCGCAGATCGTTCTGCCGAAGGAGGAAATGTTTATCAGAACATATCATCCTGCCATGCAACGCCGAGACTCTCGCCGACACTTCCACCTTGAAGCAGACCACCAGATGAGAGATGATGTGAAATGATAATGCAGATGAAATGGACTTACAGGAAATTCGGGGGATTTAATTAACCTACCGAGCATTTACAAGAAGACTCAGCAAATCCCCGAAAAAAATCATGGGTCAGGTAGATCGGCTACGGGAATCGAACCCAGACCTCCTGAAAGCGGACCACTGATTAAACCGTCTGAGCCATCCCTCTCGTTAACTTGATACATATGTTCATATATTGCAAGAATACTTACTACAAGAAACATTTTAAAAAAAGGCCCTTCTTTACATGGATAACTTTTCCAAAATTTTTATTCTGTCAAAAGTGAATCTAAAAATCGTTCACATGTCTATACGTTTCAGATATGTTCATGATGAATAAAATTTAGGTCTTGATTTTTCTAGGAATGTCCTCAGAAGTCCTCTTCATTCTGAATGACTGAATCTGTATTTGCTGTAACAATATTTTGTCTATCTGTTACAGTTTATCAGTTACACAAAAGTCATTCAGAATAAAAGGAACTTCTGAGAACATTCATAGAAGATTACATATATGATTACATATATACATTACTTTTGTCACTCGTATTTTAAATTTATGTTTTAATCAAAATCGTTAGAACCATAAATACATAGACACAAACCATTTTCTAAAAATGTCCTTTTTGGATTCAAGAAGTTTGTAAACATGTATTTACTTTGATATTTTTGAGTGGAGTTCAATGTCAGTATGTGACAGCAGTGTTTGTTTGTGTGGACTAGGTTCTGGAGAACTGGAGTTCGAAGAGTTCTGCACACTTGCTGCAAGGTTCCTGGTAGAAGAAGACATGGAAGCAATGCAGGCGGAGCTTAAGGAGGCCTTTAGGTTATATGACAAAGAAGGTATGTCCTATCTTTGGCTATAGGGGGTCACTGAAGTACATGAGAAAGTAAGGAGCCCAACTGGAGTTGGAGCGAGGTCGTGTGTAACCTAGATCCGAGTGCCACCGTCAGTTAGGCAAAATGTTTGTACGTAAAATCATGTAAAGTTATCTTTCTATGCCCTTGTAATGCTTATAAATGTATGGTTTTATAAAATTCATAATTTTATTTGCGTTACATTAAAAATGAATAAGTACCTACCTGCGTTTAGCCGTAGTTTATCTGTGTATCCCAAAAATTCTATTTCGTGTTTTTTCTAACTTTTGGTGATCCAAAATTTCCAGGAAGGTTGTTTGTGGTCTTGGCTGGCTCTGTGAGCGAGTCATTCACCATTTTCATTGAACTGCGGCGATTGTTGTATCGTGTAAACACGTGAATGTCGCACATTGTTGGCCTGTTTTTTCTCCACGCTATTGGCGTTCTGTGGAAGATGGGTTGCCTAAGAAGTCCCGGGTACTAGCCTGCAGAGCTAGTAGAGGGTGTGCTAGATCACCAGGCGGCCCCACCGAGGTTATCGGTAGTCTTTCCTGCGGGGTTGATGCGCGTAAGTTGCGTATCCACTTCCACCCGTCTTGAATTGGGGGGAGGGATTTTTAGACTCAAGGTATTCCCCCAAGGAAAGAGCCCCGGAGTTCTCCATCGCTCCCGGGCTGATAGAGGCCGGAGTCTTCTGACTTACGGGTAGATCTCGCGTCAATATTTGTCGCTAGGATTAAATGTAAATTAGCGATGGAGTTAGATGACGCATTTTCTACACTTAACTTGGTCTTATCTCAAAGCAACATTTACTGAACACGAACCAAGCTCGAAATATAGCCTTTGAGTGTCGAATGACAAAAGTAAGAACCGAAAGCAACTCTGGCTTCTTTGTATTCAATTTGCCAACGTCAGTCACTAGGTCTCTGTCCGTATTCCGTCATAAGGAAAAAATGCCGGCTAACTTTGTGCTCGAGCTTATTTGCCCATTACTTCTATCGTTGTTCAATGTTAGCTAATTTTGAGAACATCCTTTTGTCAGCAATTGTCAAAACTTCCTGGGCAGCAGGCTGTCTCTGGCAGTTTCCGGTACTTGAGAACTTATTACTTTTATAGTGTTTAACCTCATAAGTTACAGTGTATAGACATGTTTGTAAACTAAACATAACTGAGCGAGGAAAACAATGTTTACTTGTCTTGAACGTTAGGAGATTCCAGGTCTTGTGTGGGTTGGGATTGGGGGATTTCATTAGCAGGGGATTCGGTACGTAGGCAACCATGCTGAGCCCATTGTTCCTATGCCCCCAAGTGGGAGGAAGGATGAGGCGAAGGAGACAGAGGAGCCACGACAGTACAGAGGGCAGGGTCCCTACGTTTACTTGGATAGAGACTTCCCCCGACAAGCCAGCACAACGAACTCGCTCCCCTACAGTGGGACGGCAACGAACCCAGCAGCCGAACCCTAATGGTCCCAAGGCAGGCGGTCCGAGTCCCACAGGTCCCTGGCTGTTGGTCCCCAAATAGTCCCAGTAACCGACCTACCGGAGCAGGAAGTAGTTTATCTCAGAACATATCATCCTGCCATGCACCGCCGACACTTCTACCCTGATGAGAGATGATGTGAAATGGTAATGGAGATGAAATGGAGGGACAGGGGTGTCACTAATCTACCCAGTATTCGTCTGGCGACCCGGGAAAACCCCCGGAAAAACCCATGGGTCAGGTAGGTTGGCCACGGGAATCGAAACCGGCCTCCCGAATGCCTACCACAGACGAAACCGCCTGAGCCATCCCGCTTGGTCCAGGTCTTGTGTATAAAACGTTATATTATTACCACGTCAAGCCTCCTGCATGTATCAATAGCCAATAGGAGAGCGGTGTAACGTAGTCATATCGTGCGCCTGTGTGTGAGAGAGACAGCGACAGATTAAGGATAACGTGCATATTATCGAGTTCAAATAAAATGTTGGTAATACAATCTCAAAATGTTGGTATTTGGTAAAAGCAAATAAATGATAATAGAAATTAACGTACGTAATTATTGAAGAGAAATGGCAAGGGGTTTGTCGTCACTGCGGCTAACGTCCTCACCATCGTCACAGGAAACGCGTAATTCGTACAGTGCATGAGGGAATTTCAATCTTAACGCAACAGCCACTCTTTCCTATAAGGAATTTACAACCGTCGTTGGCTTTCCTATATCTGAAGCCTAAATTTCTTTTTCGGAATTCTTAAAGTGAAAGAAATAGAATCTTTGTAAGATGTTTATTCACGAAAAGAAATCGTTATCCTTTTGGCAGTACAGAATTCACCGTAGTCATGAAATTCCAAAACTGTTCTACGGACTATGATTTCCAAAATATTCTAAGTGCGTTGTTCTTTTTGGTATGTAAATGTGTTCTCTAAGCGAGCCAAAGTCCTGGAAGAACTTGGCTCAAATCTTTTTAACTTTGAATTAATCCGAAAAACAGTGAATTGATTCACTCCCCACGCCTGAGCAGTTAACTCCTAACACTTTAAAATCAAGTTTGTACCTTTCTCCGTCATTTGAACTTTGTCTTCCTCAAAGAACTGATATACCGTATAAAGAACCTCTCGCCTTGACTACATAAAACACTGAATTTTGGTTATCTTTTCTCACTAATGCAATCAGTTGCTTTACTTAGTGACATTTGGCAAACTTGTACAACTTTTTAGAAGTGTACATTATCTACTTGTTTTGTCCCATGGTCAGAGTATTTAAGGGTGCACTGAGATAAATAACAGGACAGCCACATCTCTCTGTTGACAGCTCAAGATTGCTTCTCTCCACATGTAAAATATAATTGCGTGTGAATACCGAACTACTAAAGCTAAAATTACACTCTACTTTCGTGTATGCTTCGCCAATTATTCTCTTTATAAGTTTTAAGGTTCTAATAATTTATTAATATCGTACGTCGATCTAATAATTACAAAGCGAGAGTAAGCTAGCTCTGACTACACAACGCCGTTTGCCTGTGATTCGCTACAGCAGCGCCGCCTCTGAAGACAGGTCTTCTTCTTCTTCTTGTTCTTCTTATTCTTCTTCTTCTTCGTCTTCTTCTTCTTCACTTCAGGGATTAGGCATTTCTGCCTGTTGCGTCTTCGCATTCCATCAACTATTCCCATCTTTTTCTCGGGCGTCCTCCATCTCTTCTTCCACTAGGATTATATCTTTTTATTATAAGTGGTACTCCTTCTTCGTCCGTTCTATTCATATGTTTTTCCAGTTCTGCATATTTTCTTCTATTTTGTCCTATAATTTATATATGCCTAGTTCCTCTCGAATAGTTTCATTTCTTATTAAATCTCTTCTAGTACATTAACTCTTCTTAACCTCATTTCTGCTTCCTGTATCTTACTTTTATCTCTTTCTGTTAACATCCAGGACTAACTTCCATACATGAGCACTGGAACTGCCATGGTTTTATAAAGTTTTAACTTTGTTTCTTTCCTTGCTTTGTTTCTCAATGTTATTCCTATAGTTCCACATATCTGCTGATATATGTTTATTTTGTTTTCTATGTCTTTGTCTAAATCAAAGCTTACATCACAGCCCAAACAGCTGACATTCGAAACTGTTACAGTCATTTATTTTCAGTGGTTATTTTACATATTACAGGATATTTTCCTCGAACTGTCACTACCTTCATTTTTTGTGTGGATATATTTAGATTGTATTCTTTTCCTAGTAAATACATTTTATGCATGGAACGTTGAAGGCTTTGTTTTAAATTTCTTGTGTTATTGCTACATCATCAGCATAGAGTATCACATTTACGTTTTTATCCTTCACCCACTTGTTTTTCCCAAATTCTTATTAAATCGTCCAAGTATAGTGTGGGAGAAATGCTACATCCCTTTCTTACTCCTTGATTTACTTTTATTTATTTTGTTTTTATCGTTTGACGCGAATAATACTTCTGTCTGCTTAAGATGAGTCGGAATACTATTAGCCATTCGTTATCTCGGCAGCTAAGATAATGAGCTGAACGTTTGAAAGAATGTTCAGTGGCACACTCACAATCGATGCTGAAACAAAATATATTTTTCTTCATCAGCAGCCAAAGTTATGACTTTTAATACACTTCCTAACCTTTTACATGGCGTGGATATTGAATTTAAAGTTTAAAAAGTTACACATGTCTGATACGTGAAACACTCTTAAAGTAAAGATTAATTAATTATAATTATGAGGAAGGAATTTAATGTTTCAGAGATGATGGGAGATTTATGTTCTAGGTAATGGTTACATCACGACGACAGTTCTCAGAGAGATCCTGAGAGAGCTGGATGACAAACTGACAGCAGCTGACCTGGACTCCATGATTGAGGAAATTGACTCCGACGGCTCAGGAACTGTTGACTTTGATGGTAAATAACAACAAAACCAAAATTGTTTATGTTTCCAAAGTGCCTACTAGCTTTGCCACTTGATTGGCACAGATTTACTCTTAACAATCACATCATCATTTAATTTGAGTAGAAGACATTTCAGGGAAGTAATTTCTTACGATTTTAATTTGCCATTTACTCTAAACAGTGCAACGATCGAGTTATTTAAAAAAGCTTCATCCAAGACATTAATTTATTATTGGTACAGCAAATTTAAAACATTGGTTTTTCCTTAGTGATGAATTTTGTGAAGACCTACCAAAAATTGCTGTGTTACATACGGCTTTATTTGGAACTTAATGCATTATATTTGCTAACTCATTTAACAGACGTTGGTTACAAATTACAAATAATATAACATGTGAACATGGGGAAACAAATAAACAAATAGGCAAATAAACAAATAAACATATTTAATTTACACTGTGTTTTAAAATGTCTCTGTCTTTCCAGTATATGTTACACATATCACCCTCTTTTTGTTGGTCTTCGTTTATGCCTGGGCACTCCAGAAGATAGGAAGAATTCATGACACAGTTGGAGCGTTCACTTGGTGGTATACCTATCCTATTTAGGTGCTCATTAAAGCAACAATGTCCGGTTGTTAACCTAAATTTGGCTACTGCTTCTTTCCTTGGTTTGTTATTGTATACTTTCCACATGTCTTGAAAGTTTTTCCATGTTTTTCTAGTTTCTGTTTGTTTGGAGTTCTCCTTCCATATTTCATTTATTTTTCTTTGTACTACTTTCTTAAGTGTATTTGGTGGGAGTGGTATTTGTCCAGACTGTAGTTTTGTTCCCTGTTTGGCAAGGTAATGTGCTGTTTCATTGCCAATTATACCTACATGAGAGGGTATCCATTAAAAAACTACCAATTTGTTCATTGTCATTAGAGATTTTATTTGTTTTATTTTAGATATTATTTCTGTTTCATATGGGTGTTTGTGATAGCTTGGATAGCTGCCTCAGAGTCAACTAAAATTACTGCTTTGGTAAAGAGGTTGTTCTGCTAGTTTGATGACTAGCATTAGGTTCCCGGCAGGAGCGTATTGGGAGAACAATTTGCAGTGAACTACTGCTTCTGCAGTGTCTTCTAGTTGACACCCATCAGTCTATACTCTGATCTATTCCGGTTCAGGGCAATCTTCACTGATTACGTTTAATGCTGTTGCTCTCATGACTGCTTCAGGAGTGCCCCTTTTAGTTATTCCACCCATTATCAAGCTGTTTGTTATGTTCATGTAGTCTAAGAGGTGTACTGTCATTTGTTTAGTCATTTATTACTTATTGGCATATTTCTATTGGGGTGATTTGGGTTTTCAGGTGGCTTGGTGGGCAGTTCTGCTGTTATTAATGAATTAATTAATTTAACATTGGTATAAGTTAAATACAACGTCAACAGTTACACTGAGAAAGTTTTGCTGCCAATGGATTCTACATAAACTGTCTCCCGATCCAAAAAAAAAAAAAAAAAAAAAAAACCGCATCGGCTGTACACCAATATCTGTTTGCAGCAAATGTTTGAAAACACAAAACACACAACAAAACTAACAACAACAATATGAATGTCCTAAAACTTCATCACCATGGATACAGGCCTGACCTACCACTTTCTCATTTGAGTTTTGTTTCAAAAAATTGGAGATTTGATGGTATGGAATCACGCAATCACATAAAGCACAGGAACATTATGAAAACCTGGTTTCTGAGGAAGAGCGACTTCATTCCTGTAAGGAATGGTTTCAAAAATGTGTTAATGTCAACGGAGAATATTTAAAAAAAAGCTGCCCTTACTACATAAAATATAATTATTTGTCACAAACTTCACTTCAAAATTGATGTTATTTCCACATAATTTAATAGATTAGTTTTACAGATGAATCTTTTGCATCTTCAGTCACGTTGACATCATTACTGCCGCTAGGTGTAGTATTATTTTTGTATTTATTACCAAATTTTGAAAAGGAAACAAATTTAAGAGCAGAAATGATTGACAGTATTTCAAAATTCATTATATGCTCTCTCCCAAACCATTAAATCTATCGGACCATTTACTTGTTTTAATAATTTAACTTCTGGATTTATTTTGTGATTAAATGACCAAAAATGATCTGCCAATCGTTCGTGTCTGTAAGTTTCTTTCATATTAAGAATTTGGTAATACAGACGACACCTAGGGGCAGTAAAGATGACAAAAGGAAACAGTGACTGAAATTGCAAACGATTATTTTGCCAAACTAGTCTCTTACATTCTGTGAAAATTTCTCAATTTTCTTAAAAGATAAATGAAGTTTGTGACAGAGAATTATATTTTATATAGTGTCTGTTACTTCATTATTGTTAGCTTCTGCTTTTTACGTATTAAGCTAACCCTTGTTTTATTTTCTAAATAATGATACGAACACAAAGGAATGTTGCTTGAGGCAAATACGCAATTATTGACATATCAACTCAACTATCTAGTAACTGACACGTTCTCTACCACAAAATGACAAATTTTAACAATATAATGATTATTAAGATAGCTTTTTAGGTTGTAATGTAATTTTTCAAAACTGTCGAAATCAAAATTTCATTTATGCATCACTAAATCACAATAAAAAAGGTTTCTGGGAGATCTTCTTATGACAAGATTTATGATTTAAACCATATTTGCTTTGTTTCAGAATTCATGGAAGTGATGACCGGAGAATAAATGCGGCCAACAAGGTTACTGGATCCATTAGCCCTGGTGGCAAAGGGGACATATCCTGGACGGGGCCCCGAATAACCCACTTCAAAATAAGACATTAAAAAGATAACACACACACTGCAGGGAAAACATTGTATACTTCTGTGATAAATGTAATAAAATTTATATCTTTTTGTAACGTCTTCGTTCGGCAGAATGTCTTTTTACTTACACAAGTGGTTTGTGTGACCGCTCACGTGTCCAAAATAAAGTCTGATTGATTCTGAAACACCAATTTATTGTCCTGAACCCTTTATATTTCTCTAGCACGCAGCTTGCTGGATCTGTGAGTAGAGTGTCCACAACAGTAACAAACCCAGGACTTGGAGACCAACCAGGATGGAAGGTGTAGACCCGGGGAGTGACACGGCTGGTTACAGTAAATACAAGTGTCACATTACACCAAAAATTATTTTATTACGAAAAAAACGTTAAGGAGATAAGATAAGTAATTCCAAATATGTTAAGACCAATGAGTACGTGGTGACAGTTGACATTGTTGAGGATAAACACTGAGCAGTTCACAAGTTATCATGTACAATTACTACACATTCTGTTGCTAAGATAGAAACAGTTGACTTCCACTAAGAGACCCAAAACTCTCCGAACCGGCTGTACGGTGTTTCGCTCGTTGCCATCTGCCCCTATCATACAAACCATACAACATTTTTAAAACTACTTTTAAAGCCTTCACATAGCCATGTTATTAAAGGATATGTCATTGGTACCTCCATCACTCGCAATAGTTCACATTGTGGTATTTTGTTTTAATCTTTTCAGGGTGTGTGTACACTCAACTTGTCCCAGAGCGTTAGTTCGGGAGCTACAAACCTCTGCTAATAATTCTGTCCTCAACACACATTTAGAATTGTTCTGATCGAAAGATGAGCAGAGTTGTGTAAAAAAGGGTAAAATCACGCTTCCTGTCTGTTAATTGAGGAAGGCAGAACTGCACTGATGTGCGTACGAGCGTCAACTGTTGACTCGAAAATAATTGTACCTATAACTCTTTCCCTGCTAGTGGAGAATGTGAATTATGACGAGTGATGGAGTTACTAATGACTTCTTTGATAGCATGGGTAAGTAAAGCATTTAAAAGTAGTATTAAGTATGTTATATGGCTTGTGTGATAGTGGCAGACGTCAAAACACCGCACAGACGGGTCTCTCGGTACATCGTCAAACAGTTGACAACTCATTTCACGTTGCTCACTTGTTACTCTCCACCAGCCAACTTAACTATTTTCTTTTGTCATACATACTTCACCACTCTAGCAATTGTAACAGAGATACTGCTTAAACTCTTCCTGAAAATTATCACACCAACGGTGCTAACATAGCGTTGCACCCGAGTTGGCTACCAAGAGGAGCTACGGCTACCTCCCTTCTTTTCTTCTACATTATCTTAAACCACCAACCTGCAAAACCCCACATTTCCTGTCATTAAGTGGTTAAGTCCGTGTAGGACAGGTACACGAATGACACACATCGTGCTGACCCTCAGTCAGCCGCCAGCTACTTGAATGAATGAACAGAGATACTGCAATAAGGTGACGCACGAATTTTATCACTATAAACCAGAAATATATATTTGGAGTCTTCCTGATCCCAAAGTAGCTCCTTATATCCTGATATGCGAATACATACGTGGTGTAATAACTAAAGAAGGTAGTTCTTTTTTAATTTCGCGGCTTTTTCAACCTATTTTCGAAACCTTTTTCGTCTCTTATTGGTACACATGTTCCTGATGCATATCTGCATTTCCAGTTGTTTAGTTTATTGTTAACGGTTATTGTTCGAGTACCAGGCGAATTTTTATACTTTTAAAAAAGATGGATCAAAGAATTTGCAATAAATTTTGATTATCAAATGTAATAAAGTGCAGCATCACGTGAAGCTACTATGAGAGTAAGGCAATAGTTTATAAACATTTCAAAGAGGGTCGACATCAATTACTGACAAGTAAATAAATGATTGTGTAAAATCACCGTCAGAAAGGTTTGACTCGATGTTCGTTTATCTTCTCTTTCCATTACCGAGAACACAAAGTGTTCTATACCTGATAGTTAATCAATAAAGATTGCTTAACAAACAGACACTTTCTGTTACTTTTGATCATACCTCGTACATCTGAAATGAATAACTAAAAGGTACTAACTTTGGTATACATCTGACATTTCGTTTAGTTCATTGCCTTCTAAAGATGAGACACAACGATTATTTTAAATCTCTCACCAAAACCAATCTTTACATTGAACATTCATCGAATTTGAACCACGGATCTCCCAGCCTCCGTCCAGTTGCTCTTAAAAATTCAACTACTATGGCCAACATACCGACATGACATTAAATTCTCTAACTGACTCATGTTTCCATATGGACCATTAGGGGTTCTCATATACAGTAGTTTACGTTGTCTCATTTTTACGGAAACTCCTAGTGGTCCATCGGGAAAAAACACAAGTCAGTTGGAGAATTTAATGTCGAGTTGGCATTTTGTCATGGAAGCTCAGTGGTTACGAGGAACCGCACAAAGACCGCGAGATCCATATTTCAAATCCTGGCTGTGGCATTGAATTTTTCAGTCTAACTCTGCCCTTTCATTCATCGAATAGTTAGTTTCTCCCAATTGGTTCTAACGATTTAGATTTAGTGTCACAGCTTATAGATACATACCTCAAACAAATCTTTAACTTTCTCTGCAATAACCTTTGAAGTCCTTTTTCATTTGCGAGCAATAAATAACTTTTTATGGCATAAGCCAATTCTGAGAAATCCGTTAATGGTTGGATCATTCTAAATGCTGTCGATATTCAGCTGTTTCTTGCAATTCCACATAACTTTATGCCCAGTTGTTAAAACATTTGACTATCACTATTCGCCTTTTATGTAACTATTTGTGTAAAGTTGTATCTGCATTAAAGTGAAGTAAATGGAAAAGTAATATTTTAGAAATGAATATGTGTACTCCCCAATAAACAATGGAGAGTGAAGATCCTGATCATGCAAATAGAAAGGAATGTCAGAGTCGTCCCCTAGCAACTAAAACATCTGACAATCAGTTAAAATCTACTGTATGAGGTTCCGTAAAAATAAACCCGTGCGGTTCAAAATTCACCGATGCTAATGACGGACAGTCCGACATGCCCGAAATTGTCTGTGAGGGGCAAAATGGATTTTGAGCGAGCGTCATTGTTCCAATACGACAAAATGTACAGAAATTCTGCAAATGACACAGGACGCACATGGTGACAAAACTTTATGTATATTAATGGTGTGAAAATTTTAAAAACGGCCAAAATTCTTGAAGATGTTCGCTAAAGATGAGTTGAACCGCAGCACCACTAAGGTCATATTACAGAGAGATTGATCGTCTGTGGCCGGCATTCGGGGGGTCCGGGTTTGATTCCATTGGCTGGTCGGGGGTTTTCCCGGTTTGTCAGGTGAATGTTGGGTACGCTAAATAACATCCCCAAAACTGCACTTGTTTTTTATGTACTCAGAACAGGCTAGCCAGTAACTATAGAAGCGGCAATACTCTTTTGTCATGAGGATGTCTTTTAAACAATGGAAATGACACGCGGCTGGTGTTTATTGTTGTTAATTGGAGAAAAATAGTGAGTACCGTTTTTTCTGGGTAGGCAGGATAACTCGCATATGAATAAACGAAAGTGTAGTGATGTAGTGTGCCCCTCTATCTGCTAAAGAGGTGTTTATAAGAACCACCCTGAAAGGGCGGTTTAAATAATTTCTTTTTAGAAGTACACCGAGTCTTTATTCTCGATGATATATTGAACTGGACTTGGTTTAGAAATAAAATTTCGGGAGCTATATTTTCTGGCAGTAATATTCTTCCCGTTGGCGCGGAGCCGGTGTATCCTGGAAATGTTTCAGATCGGAGTACCCACCACTACAACTACTGCCAAGGGAAATTCCTCGGTCTGCTTCGTCACAGCTCTCTATGTGCATTGTGTATTGTCAGCGGGTCATCGATCGGGGAATCAATGAACGGGCTACACCATTATATGACTTTCTCTACTCTTATTGCTCTATCTACTTCAAGACTAACTTTATAGTACGTAGAACAGAACACAGTACACTTTAAGTGATAGTCAAACGTTTTAAACAGCTGAGCACTTTGAAATTACATTCTCTTTGTATGTCCAAGAGAAAGCAAAAAGAATAACGATTTCGTATTTGAGAAAAGTTCAGTTATTGGAGAATTAAAAACAAAGAATACCTCAGAAATGCTTAACTACACAAAAATGTATTTGATAGAAACTGTGTGTCAAAACGCAATCTACATCTTTTGTGAAGTAACACTGTTTATCAAATATGCAAAAGTCATTCAGAATAAAGAGAACTTCTGAGGACATTCACAGAAAATTCAAGATATTGTGACTTTGTGGGTTCGTAGAATTAAAAGTCCAATTTGCCAAAATTCCAAATGTTCTTTATTTCCGTAGAAATATACTGATCAGTCCTCACGTAACAACATTACGTCACATACACAACACAATCTACCAAGGTCGTTGACAATAACACACAGCGTTCAGTTGACAACAACACTCTCAGCTGTTGTTTACTGCTTACTCACGACTCACTCTTGTTACACAACTTTACAACTCGACTCCTGGCGAGTCTTTGCTTCTTTAAATAATCTCACTGACAGTTTCTAGATTATTCGAAAATAAACCAGAAACCGGAACAGTCTCTATCAGTCCAGAAGTAACTAGAAATTTCCATTTATCTCATTTTGTTTCGGCAGAACTTAATCTCATGTTACCTTTGACTGCCGGCTCTTGGTTTCAGTTCCTTTTGTGTAAATAAGCCGCACGATCGTAGATACGGGTTCCTGACAATATACATTTGATTTGTAATGAAAACATCTTAAAAATGTGACATTTTAATTAAAATGGTTACAGCTATTTTTGAGAAAATAAAAATGCTCGAAAATGTTCTACGCAAAAAGATAGTCTGGCAGGGGGATTTCTTTTAAAATATATACTATCAGTCAAAAGTTTTTGATCATGTGTGGATAAAGCTGAATATGTTAATTAAATGTACAAATACATTCTAAAATAAAAAAGGATCAAGAAAAGTAATACTTTCTCTCTTTTGTATTAAGTACAATGCAATATGAACCTAATCAGGAATAAAACACATGCAAGATGCTTGCTACACAGGAGGCTGCTTAAGGAATGATACCTATTCAAATGGAAAGGTCATAGACAAAGGTACCTCAGTGTAGTTGTGGCAACTCATCAGCACTCCTCTGCTCGATAAACCAGTCAAATACACAACATGTCCATACACATTTTACTATCAGAACATTGAGAACCAAATCCCTGTTTTATCCACAAAGCCATAGTTGTGATAGGTGATCAAGTAGTGTATGTAGCAAGGTTTGCATTAACCAAGTTTTCGTTTTGATGTTATTTACTCTGGTAAATTTGTTCGCCTTGTTCTTAAGATCATTTGTTATGCGAAAATGAAGTTCAGTTCCTGGAGACGTCTTAGTTGGTTAGTACAGTTGCTATTAAAATGACACGAGTCTAATCCTTATTACATGTCTAGATCTGTTTCACTGCTGGGACAGTCGCCAGCTATCTGTCTTACACGTCCTAACGCTTGGACTGTCACTAATACAAATTGTAAATGTGTAGTGTTTAACGCCCGCTTTTACTACATACGGCACCGCAGGCGGTGACACTGATGATGCATGAGATGAATATGGAGCACCGGTGGAATGAGATGGCGGGGGAAACCGGAGGTCCCGGAGAAAACCCGCCCCAACGCCGTGTTGTCCACCACAAATCTCACTTTGCGGTCGCCTGGGATCGAACCCGGGCCGCCTTGGTGAGAGCCAAGCGGTCTAACCACTGAGCCACGGCGTGGCCTCACTAATACAAGATTTACCTTTATTGGTGTAAAGATTTCGGCGAATTTACAGTAAAATATTAATCTGAAAATATTACAGGTGAAACAGTTATTTTATGTTGAGCTTTATTTAAAATTGATTTTTTTATATTAGATAAAATTCAAAGTTTAGAATAACAAGTAAAAGTGCAAAAGTAATTTGATAGAAGAAAGGAAAATTTAAATATTAATTATGATTTTGGCAACAACTAAATTAATTTAAATTAAAAAGAAATATTATTTTTGAACAGTTTTGAAAAGTGATTTGAAAGAAAAATTCTATAAATATTATTGAATATAATAATGAAGCTAATTATAATTGTTTGTGACATAGAGCAATGGTAAACTGTTGACTTCCATAGCAAGGAAGAAATATAGAAATCACGATTGGGTAAAGCTACCTTCTTCTGCAGACACCAGACGCGTGTACAGTTCTTTCGGCAGGTTTTGCAGAACAGACGCGGTACACAAAACATTATAGGAGTATATAATTGTATCAGAAGTAAATAATGATGTTTAGACAAGTGATGGATTAAGTGTTTTGACTAATAATTATAAAACGTTTAAACAAACTAGTTATTTTTTATTTCGTAAAGAAAGTTATCAAAATTATGTATTCCCGACGTCTCCTTCCATCGCGACCAGGACCAGACATAAGATTTCACCAGCTTGTAGTAGAGCAGCCGGGGGTATTCCAGAGATACTGCAACGAGGGATTCTGGGAGTATTAGCGTCATTCCCACAGCAACAGAGACATTCTGTTACAGAGAATAGTTCTTTATTCTTAAGCAAATAATAAATAACTGAATTAAATTGTTCGCTGATTCTTTTTTGTTTGATTGTTAGTTGTAGAATACAGAAGGCAGATAAAGGCGTATGTCAACAGACCTGGATATGCATTACAGGAGGACGACATGCAGTTACTTCGATCACGAACATTCACCAACGCTTGATTGGCTCATCTCAGAGAAGACAAGAGTTACGTAAGATGTTAGTCACGTGACTATATGTAGGAAAATGTTCTGTACCCGATCACCTTCAGTAGATATAAATATTGTGACTTCGCTGGTTCACAGAATCAAAAACCTTATTGCAAAAATTTAAAACCATTCTTTATTGCAGTAAACTTTAAGCTTGTACAACCCTTGTAGCAGTAAAAGAGACGTGACTAACACAAACAGCAGTCTTCAAAGTGGTCTCGTTCCCCATGTCACGTAAACAATCGAGTACTGCGGTATAACTCACAATTACGAACACAACTGCAACTCCACAACTCTCACAATTTTGCCGCTATACTTATACGTCTCAGCCATTGTTTTAGAATGCAGTAGACCTCCCGAGAAAACTCGCGGCGGCGAGACAAAGACGTAAATATCCAGCGTCCAGCTATCTCTCTCTTTCTTCCTTGCCCACGCGTGCCCGGCACTGGCTTGTCGCAGCTCCAACGAAACAATGCTATCGGTGACCATATGTATTAGAATTAGGATTACTACGGAGGGGATCTGGCACCGAAACATATATCTGCCTAAGCCCCAAGTGAGGCATCCTCGGAAGGAAGGATGAAGTGAAGGAGACAGAAGGCGTCTGACCCAAGGAGCAACGACAGTACAGAGGGCAGGGTCCCTACATTTTACTTAGAGACTTCCCCCGACAGGCCAGGACAACGGACTCGCTCCCCGTCTGCGGGACGGCAACGAGCCCAGCAGCCGAGCCCTAATGGTCCTTGGCTAGCGGTCACGAAATGCTCCCAGCAGAGGAGCGCAGACCAGCAACTGACCTACCGGAGGAGGAAGTAGTTTACCTCAGAGCATGCACCTCCTCCCATGCACCGCCGACACTCCCGCCGACACTTCTACCGTGAAAGAGACCACCAGGTGAGAGATGATATGAAGTGACAATGGAGCTCTAATGGAAGTACAGGAAATCCGGGGGATGTAATTAACCAACCCATCATTCGCCTAGCGACCCGGGAGAACCCCCAAAAACCCTGGGTCAAGTAGGTCGGCCACGGAAATTGAACCATCCCGCTCAGTACGCTTATAACTTAATACATTTATTCTAACATAAGCATTTTTATTCCAATTACTTTCGTAGCCGTCGATAACTTCTTTATAAAATTATGAAACCCACCAGTAGATAACTGAGGATCAGCAATAAGGAGCACACAGTACAATACATAAAACCTGTAAAGGAAGTACATGACGTGGCGGTGCTGTCTAGGAACACAGCCAACAACCTCCCGGTCAACCAGATTACAACGACCGCATTTCTACAAATATATTGTCCTATCTATTCCAGCCTTTCGGCGTGCATGCTTCACGTTCTCTACATAATAAACTAAACCTAACCTAATTTTGCATCAATCAGAAAGCTAAACGTACATAAATACTCGATGTAAGGAAGGCCACGCCAGCCCAGTGCTGCCACTTCCCGGGTCTTGGCAGCACTGCGGAATCATGATGTACAGTATATAGGTCATATTGAACGTGATGCCCACATTTCACCAGGGACTCCTTGCATACAAAAATGTATTCCTACGTCTGTTATGAACCTATAAACAGCATAATTCAAAAACGAAAAGGCTCTACCAAATTTGGCGTTTACGTTCAGCATTTTCGAAATCATCCCCTTACCCTTAACCTATACCTTAGAGAATATCTATTTTCACAAAAACCGATTTTTAATGACTTTCTCGGTTCGCCCTTGGTACTGACAGGCTTAATACAGCCCAAATGTTGTTACTGTGTACCCACCCTTATGGAGATTTAACCGCAGAAAGGCATTTTTACGGAATTTGTAGTTTGGGTTATGACGATTAAACAGGAAGGGGTTTATGACGTAGCTACTACATCCCTCAGAAAGGACGACAGGATGCAAAATCTGTTGTACCCTGGTGGGGTGATTATTTTTAACCTAAATATCCATTAGTTGCAAAATGAAGTTTGAAGTTAATGGATTATACATCACTTGGACCCATTGTCCTATGTATAAGACAGTTGCATTGCTCTTACAAATCACGCTAGACACTTTTTAAATCTAGTACTTTACGTTTTTAATTATATAATTTAATTCTTGCACACACTCCTATCAGAAATTGTCATAGGGAACGTTATAAACTGTTTTGAATTTTTCTAGGGAAGTTCAAATCCACGAGTTGCATTTGTAGAGATTATTTCACGAATAAAACAAATTGTTAAAAACCATAAAACAAGTTATTTGATTCTCTAAATCACATGTCTTTCATTAGCACATGAATGAAACTTAACCTCATAAGTCACTGTATACAAGTTAACACTGTTAAAACAACTTTGGTGTTAAGGCCGTCAGATGGCGCAGATTCAGTACAAGAAAATAATACAGAAACATAACCTCTTCATGTGATCGTTATACGCAACAGTAAAGGAACATGTGATAACTGTGCATGATGTACAATTATCGATTTGGAGATTAGCGATTGGTCGGTATTTGACAAATACTAGTACTTGATTGGTCTATACGAGGAGAGTGACGTATGTGTAAAATAATCATATTAATTTTTGTGCTTTCTAACAACAGTGACTAGTTGAAGAACCTGTGTAGTGAACAGCATCATGTCTGCAGGTGAGCTTATTCAATATATTCAATATATATTACTTTTGGCAATACAATGATTGTTTTCTATGAACTTGTCTTTTATTTATAGCCTATCAGAAGTTGAGAAAAACGGCCCTCGTAGCTTCCTGGAAAATGTACACTGTTGTTGGACTTGGAACTTGTTATTTCCTGATACTTCGCAGAAAGTAAGTGATTTATACATTATTACAGCAACAACAAGAATAATAATACTATTTTATTGTATTCTAGATGGACTAATTATTTTCCACTGCTAAGTAAATACATTCCACGACTAAAGACCGGACCACAATCCAAGCGCAAAAGTCTTACGGATGTGCGATTCGATAATATTGCACACTTGATCGCTAGAAACGCTACAGGAAAGTAGCTTTATGTGCCTATTGTCCGAGAGGAACGCCTACTGCTATTTGTGTTGAATGCCAAAGGGGTCTCTGTATTTTGTGCTTTGAACCTTGTCGCAGGTTGTGAACAAATTCTGAAAAATAAAATCGTGGTCATTCAGTGAAAATTAAGAATTGCGAGAGACTGTATATGGCCCCAATGCCCTATCTGTAGGATGGCCTGTAAATCTTTACTGAAGTATGTAATGTTTAAAAAATATTATTAGTGTTCATTAGGTGTAAGTGCTTTCATAATGCAAATTTGAAAAAAAAGTTATTTTGGGTCCAAATGGGTTATACCAAGCTCAGCTTTTACTGCTGAGGGATTAACTGCGGTGATATCTCGGATGACGATCTCGGATGATGATCTGTGGCCCAATAAATGTCATATAAATCTCTTTGATACAATCTAATAAACTTCTATCATCTTCTTCAAATCAAAGAAACTCACAATAGTATCGAATGTTCCCAATGAATAGAAATCCTCACTACAATACATAAACGTCAAAATCCCTGATCTTATCCTAAATAATAAATATATATTGGAACAAACATTACAGCGTTCCCATTGATGAATAATCAAATATATAAAATGAAATAATTAAAAAACTAAAATAATAAATAAATAAGTAAAAATAAAAGAAAAAAAAAGAAGAAAAAGTTCCTTCTAGAGTACTTCTCAAAATTAAAATTAAAAAAATTAAAAAAATATTCACGACACAGTTTTACCTAGAAAAAATTCAAATTAAGAATAAAAAATGGATATTAAACAATTTCCTTTAGAAGTGATTTGAGATTAAGCAATAGTGACATATGGGGCATATGATTTTTTAAACAGCGTTTGAATTTGTAAAATATTAGAATATTACTTTGACTTATGAAACTACGAGAAACCACATAAAATAAAAAAGTAATACAAATGCTATGCTCCATTAAATATGTGATTTTCTTACGTTTTCAGCCTATGTTGCTTAAACCATTTATATTCAGGGTGGTCTTATATGTATCAACATTAGAGGGTTTTCACTTTCAGTATGAAATCAGTTTCCAAGATATTAAAATGTAAAGCTGAATGTTATTACTCTATATTAAATACATCACATCACACAGTTGTAGAAACAACTTCTATTTAACATTATATGCCATTTATCTGACTATAAAGGACCAACTTGTCATATTTTGTTTTAATTGTCAAGTTCAATATTACGTTATGTAATTTGTTATTTAATTCAAAATATTGAAAATAAAAGGAAAATGTATGAGATATTTAACTTCTTGAATTTAGGGAATATACCGGACAATTTCAGATAAAATGACTGAAAACTGCATCGAGTGTAACATATTTTTTAAAAATAAACTTGGCCAGAAAGTAAACGTGTATCAGATTTTAACATGCACTATATAAATGTAGGTATTTATAATATAAAATGTCAAGAATCAGTTAGAATTTATGTCCCTTAAGTATTTTTAAGGGCACGAATACAAATTTGAATGGCGTATTTGGTGCTTTGTGTAGTGCGTGGCTGATAATACTTCAAACAGGAATAAGACAGAATGTGTATGAAATTTACGATGCTCAATTGTTTGGACTTGTTGAGTTCCCCAAACCTTTACGAGTTAAGACATTTTTATTGTGAAATAGAGTTCATAAACATTTGTAACGTTTTGCTTGTTATATCTAAATTGTAAATATTACATAAGAGTGAGTTGGAAGAGAGGACTGTATGCAAATGCAGCTGTTTTGGCTGCGGTGATATTCTTGTACAAGTATAATGCTGCCTTATTCCAGTCTTTCACGTCTGTACAGATGCCAAGATGATTGATAAAATACTATACACTCTGGTTCCGAACTCTGTGCCAAAAGACGATCGTGCATCACGATGTCATCACTCGTATCCTTTGGACCACAACCTAATTTTAAGTTTTACACAATATAATTAAACTTCGTTACTTCAGACATGCAGACATCCTCTTTCCTGGGCAATTTGACGACGATGATTGTACCAGCTATTGGATAATTAAAACCTCTATTCATTAGGGAACCTACACTCTATTGTTTCTGCTCAGTTCCGAACGCCCTTTATATCCTCTTACCTCATACCTCCCTCAAGGAGGGCCCCGTCAGAGACAGAGGACTATTCGAGCTTTATCATGCAGTTGTGTACCTCCCATATACAATATCAGATAACTGCGGCAGTAATGTATATCGAGAATTGGGCACAAATACAATTTTGAAAACCCCTGAATAAAAACAATAACTGTTTATAAAAAATACACAAAAAATCGTAGCTATAACTCAATTACATACAAACGCGTAATAGTAAACAGTCTTAATTAACACGTAAGTACAGAAGCTAACAACAATGAAGTAACAAGCATGACAATAAGATGCAATTCAAATAAACTTCGCTTATCCTTTTACGACACTTGATGAACTTTCCACAGGATTGAAGACACTAGTTTCACCAATCCCTATTTGGATCTTCAGTCTGTTTATTCTGGTTGTAGCTATAACCCAACAATACATAAACATGCAATAATACACAGCCTTACCCACAGACTAGTCAACATACCCATGGAAGAAGAGTATTTCAAAGAATAATGCACATTCGGCGGTGCATGGCAGGATGATATTCTCTGAGGAAAACTACTTCCTCCTCCGGTAGGTCGGTTGCCAGTCTCCATGCCTCTGCTGGGAGCATTTCGGGACCGCCTGCCTTTGTACCATTAGAGCTTGGCTGCTGGGCTCGTTGCGTCCCGCTGTAGAGGAGCGAGTTCGTTGTCCTGGCCTGTCGGGGGAAGTCTCTATCCAAGTAAACTGTAGGGATCCTGCCCTCTGTACTGTCGTGGCTTCTCTGTCTCCTTCCTCCCGGAGGTACCCCACTTGGGGTATAGGAACAATGGGCCCAGCATGGTGGTCTACGTACCGAATTCCCTCTGTAATGAAATCCTAATCCCAATCCCAATTAGTGCATATAAAAGCATTTAATAAATTCTAAAAGATCTTTAAGGAACAAGATATAATCTTGGCACCTACTGATATACACTTAGTTTTAAAATTGTTTAATTCAAAAACAAAAGATGAAATCCCATCAGTTAACAGATCCGGAATATACCAAATAAGTTGTAAGAATTGTGAAAAATGCTACATAGGTCAAACTAAAAGAAATCTAAAAGCCAGAGTCAAAGAGCACTTTAGAAACATCACATTGAAACGAGAAGATAAGTCAGCAGTAGCATTTCATTTTTGGAATGAAAACCATGACATTGATCCAAATCCAAAATTATTAAAAGGAGTGATAAACCAAAATAAACTGACAATGTAGCAGAACTTTGGAATCCCCCCAGCAGATAATTTGAGAAAGAAGTTTATAGTTTCACCACGAGAAAGGCAACAATTACAGATGACAGGCAGACCTTCAAGGTTGGAAATCGAAGTAACAGCTTTCGAAACTAATCTTTCAATAATATAAAAATATAAGTGATGAAGTGTTAAAAACTGACTAGAAATACTTTTTCAATTAATTTGGACTTCACTGTTACTTCCGCTAAAATCATGTAAGTGAAGATTGGTTAAAGCTAAGCTTCGTATATAAATTTAATATCTTAAAAGGGTGTAACAACCTTATAAGGATGGCTATTTCTTAACTTCGATCTTATAATAACAAATGAAATGTATATTTCTAATTTTCTAGGATTGGACGGTATTGGACTATGACACGGAGGTCCAAACTTGGTCTATTGTACCTGTGCCCTCAAGTGAGGCACGCCCGGGAGGAAGGATGAGGCGAGAGGAGACGGATGGGGGACGTTCAAAGGAGTCACTAAAGTGCAGAGGGCAGGGTCCTTACGGTTTACCAGTTGGACACTCCCCGGCAGGCCGGTACTATGGTCCAGAAATGGCCCCACCAGACAGGGTTTGGAAACTGGAGACCGTCATACCGGAGGAGAAACTGTTTATCAAGAGCGTATCATCCTGCCATGCAGCACCGAGACACCCGCTGACACTTTTACCCTGAAAGAGACCACCAGATGAGAGATGATATGAAGTGGAGAGGTAGGAAGTTCGGGGGAAGCAATTAACCTACCCAACATTTGCCTGGCGACCCGAAAAACCCACCGAAAATCCAATGAGTCAGCTAGGTCGGCCACGGGAATCGAACCCGGGCCCCCCGACAGACCACAGACGAAACCTCCTGAGCCATCCCACTTGTTTATTTTCTGGGGAAGTCCTCAGTCTTCTTTAATCTTAATAATTTTTGTATAACTGGTAAATCATAAGAAACAGACAAAATATTACTACACACAAATGATCTTGTTAAAACACACAATGTATGTGACCTTCGTATAATTAACCATTTCCAAACATTTGTGTAAATTGTCCAATACTTCTGCTTTCCTCAAATGGGAAGTCGTTATTCATTTTTAATTTCCTTAAAACATCCAAATGTTAATACACAAACATGAAGTATGGGGAGTGGTTGAGAGAATGTCAAGTATTGTCGCGTTGTGGAAGGCTAGCAACATATTGAATCACCCTGGCGATTTAATTTAGCCGACGGCACGTGCGGAAGCCCACTTCAATTAGTGACGTAGACAGAACAATACGTCACCTGAACATAGGATCTCCCTTCCCCATCTGGCACTAAGTATAGCTAGCTAAAAGCTTTTGGATTAACCTATACAGTCGCTTTCTCATATACCTCATTATAAACAAACCAATTTCTTTCTTCTTTTGTGCCTTTTAACCTTTTCTTCTTTTTACCAAATTTTTGTTGCCAAATTCCCAGCCGTTTATTTGGTGTAAATATAACAACAATTCGTGTGAATCCGCTGTGAGAGTATGTGAATATAAGAAAGAATGAAGACGGTGGCTTCTCGCTGTTAAGTCTGGGATTATTGTGTGCCGTTCAGCAGCAGCAGTCAACAGCCGAACATCACAACAATGGTACATCAGTGTTAACAGTGTGCTGCATGTGAGGATAACAGTGACTTGTCCAGATTTCAACTACAACTTCATAAAACAACAATACACTAATTTAGCGTGCTATAAACCTGTCTTGGATGTTTAGATTTCACTACCTCGCTTGCTTTAGAAACATTGATGACGAATTCTGTGATTTCATTTACTTGCCGCTTCTTAATGAAATAATTATCTACAACACTTTACACTAAACTCCTCTTTAAGTATGTTTTCGTACAGCCTCCGTTATACCTTAACGTACAATGACGAAAAACATCAACGTAACGTTTGACTTCCTTAACCTCTCCGCAACAGTTTCTCAAGTTCTGCAAAAATTGCATAAGCTAGAACTAACATTTGACTGTGGAGAAGTCAGTCGCAATGCTCGAATAATTGCTAATACTGTAGTAACCATTATAAACCGTTGTACCCACTTTTTGATGCTATAATTATTTAATATCACAAAGCTTATATAATGTTCACATAATGTACAAACTCACCACTAAGATTCCACACTCCTAGGCCACCGAGTTTTCTTGGAAAAACGCTTACTAATGACACTAATGTTAACCTAAAATGCTGATTTGGTGAGTTATATTGTTATCAGTTTTTTCTCTTGCTACACTTATTTAGCATGCAGTGCCAACGAACTTGACTACAACGTAAACAAGCAAAACTGTTTTACCTCAAAAGCTTCAGCATCCAGTAACCTTAGCACATACATCTGTAGAATTACAATGTAGATGATTTAAACCATTTCACACTGTTTCGCTTATATAGTATTTGATATAAAAAGCAATTAAACAAACATAACACACGATTGATAGTCACATTTTAAAATGTGCCTTTTGTTTGTTGATCATGGCCATCTATGTATAGGTATTCCTTGTAATAAATGTTATAGAAGTCAGAGACTCGAATTGTACTCTTTGGTGACGAGCTTATCAACACAGATCGAGCGTTTCTGTGGTTAGCACAAAATATACACATTTTCTACCTTTAGTTGAAATACCCGAAGTTGTCCGTGGTTTCATCGTTTATTCTAACAACATTTACACCTAGGTTGTCTGGTGATTCTTTGGAGGTATTTATAAGTGTTACACAAGACACATAGCTAAAACTGTGAGGACACTAATATAATGCTGTGCAAAAGGACTGTTGAAGGAATACAAATACCACTAATGATTTATCATTAACGCAGTTATAAGTGATTGCAATCGGACTACTCCATCACCATTTACAGAGAAAATCTCCTGCATGACAAAGCGGGGAAGCGTACCGGAAAATATTTCAAACACAGAAATGCTATGTGAAGTTATCGCAGATACACGGCGAGTCCAGTGTTCAGATGTAACGCGTCATACATCAACAGGCACGAGAAATTATATATAACGTGATTAAATATTGTAACAAGGAGAGAGAAGGTAGAATAAAAATCCGTTTTTTATTTCTCAGTAGATATTGTTGATGAATTGTCTGGGATTGTACCTATAGCATTTTCATCCTGCAGGTACGTTGATTGATCAGTCAGTAGAACTTATAGGCTTCCCTAGTGGACACAGAGGAACACAGTGAACAATACATTTCTCATTTTCTTTTGTTTTACTCTTTGATATACGCCATCTTAGTATAAAAAGTTGAATATAGAGGCTAAATAAGAAAGTGATGAGTGATTATTGTTATTATATACAAAAATTCCACGAGTTTAAGTAACGAAATCATATGCGACAAACTGTTTATCTTTTATTTCCGTGACATGTCTTGGTTACTATGTCGGGAGGGGATTTATTTTATATAACGTGATGTAAACCAAAACTATGATTATGTTGTTATTTTTATTTATATTTTAATTCAGATTCATCATTATTAAATTAACACGAGATTGTGTTTCATTAGTAATTGCAAAAATAGTATCTAAAATTATATATACATAATTGTGTATAGCTTAACAGTGTGATGTACTTAAACAGTGTATTCATATTACGGTAATGGTCTATTTGCACAGACTGGTCACGCTTTAGAAAATTAGTTTCATTACCATATACTTCTTATAATTACAGAAATTACTTAATAAGAAAAGCTTTCCATTTTTTTGTAATCAGAAGAAAAAAAGAATGGATAATTATTGGTAAAAGGATGGATTACTTAAACAAGAAGCTCGAGGTTAATAATAGCGACAATGACAGTGACGGAACATTACTGATGATATGTCTTTGTGAGTTGAGTGAATCACCTTTGTAGAAATTATTCCCGGCGTAGAGATTGATCTAACTAGAAAATTAGTTATATTACCTTACACTTTTTATAGTTACAACAGTCATTTAATAACAAAGGTGTAGTAACTAATTTAGTTGGTTTTCTCTCTTCTTTCCGTTATGGAAGTTACAGAAGACAGGGCTGTTTAGTCTCATGTCCATTGTTTGAAAAATATTACAGCAATTAATTATGTGGATATATAATCATTAAGCTTTTTTATGATTATGCACCTGTTGCGTATAATAATTAGCTAACTTTACATATGAGACACGCAATTACCAAGTGACCCATTTGTGTTTCGTCCCTTACTGTACGCCAACTTGCTATATCTCACTCTTCTAAATCAACAAGATAATAAACGAACCCAGCGGTGGTCACTTAGGTCAATACGCCTCAACGCTCTGTCATGCAGAACATAACCTTACTTATTGATTCAGATTCACATTCAGATTTTACTCACCATTTGCAAAAAAAATTTACAAGGCTCCGTCAGAAATACATTAAACATAGATAAGGACTATACATTAATTTACATACATTAGTACTATAAATCTTTTATATTGCATGACTAACTACTATTGACATGTGATATTTTATACTCTTCAATTGAATAGAATGCATTTTTAACAGGTATGTCTTAATTACCTCAATTTTCTTCACCTCTGAATTTATTTCCTTGATGAGGTGGGGTAAATGATTGTATAAATCTTATATATATATATATATATATATATATATATATATATATATATATACATATATAAGCAGGATAGTGTAAGTATTCCGAGATTTTTAAAACTACTTTTGCATGAGTTGACTACTAGTTGACACGGCTAACTTCGTACCGCCGATCAAAGTTGAATGAACTTACACTTACAATTAAGTTAACCGATTTAAATGTTTCTGATAAATAATATGCATTAATTATAATAAGTTATATTTGTTAAGTTGATTCCGCAAACTTCCAACGACTGCCCTTCCCATCTATATATGCTCATCGCAAAGGCCAAACGCATGGAAAGTGGTAGACGCACAGTCACAAACACAAACACAAATTATAAAGAAGGTATCCAAGGATTCAACAATATTTGACTACAATTGTCTGTGGACAAATATTTATAGTGCGTTCAGGTGTCTAATCTTCGAAAGGTATATCATCATGTTACATAAAACATTCCAGTCTTGATAACAAACGATAAGCGTTCTTTAATAAAATATGGCAAGTGAAATATCTTCGAAGACTTTGGCAGGGAGTGAAATATCTTTCTATTTTGTAATGATTTTGTTTGTCGAAAATAAAAGGAATATGTGTTCTGTAAAAGTTTATATTTAGTTAGTAACCCGGACCGTTATCACTTCAGGTTTTCTTTTTAATCCTCTAAAGCTTCCTTGCATTTATACAAATATTTCAAAAACAAAATTGGCCGTTCTCGAACTTTGGCGAGACTAACAAAATTCATATATACAGCAAGTCATATAAGGAAACATAAGAAAGTCACAACAAAAGAAGAACGCAATTGGAGTGGTTTATTACTCTATGATCGTTGTTCCTTTGTTACTCGTGTTTGTGAGACCACGAAAACATAAGAAAGCATTATGTGGCAATATCGATTATTGACTGAGATAAAGATGGCTTTGCGAGATTTTGTAGGTACGATACGAAACTAAATAATTGTGAGTGGAGTACAATTTGGTACTATAAGTTGGATAGTTATTTTGGTACTGTGTCAAAGGTTATTCAAGACTGATCGAAACTGTAGCAGCGGTACACAAACTTAAATTCTTGAACTGACCAGGGATTAGTCCAACCAGCTGCGACATTTTCTTCATTCGGCAGAGAGAGGAAGTAATTTACACGTGAGTTAAGCGCACGGGTGACAAATGGTGCCGTGCGTGGGAGACATCACGCTACCTTAGACACGAGACAGAGAAAAGAAGCCAAAAGTAAAACGTTTGCGTGATTTAGTGTTCTTAACACCTGAACCACTTAACTCACGAGACTGCAAAACTTACAGGATACGAACGTTAATGCCTGCTTCAATGCTAAGGTATTGTTGAACTCTGGATGCACAGTTCTAATGAGCCTAGGTTTGAATCTAACTTCTATAAGTAAGTTAAACATATATACCACTTTGGTGATCAAGTAGAGTGAATTATTCTGATGTGTGCAGTCACACGATTTTCTCTACACGTTTAAACGTCTATAGAAATGGGTTTTATTATAAGTACAATGGGAATATACTGGACTTAAGTGGTAGTCATACTTTAAAGGGCTAGTTGTTATGTAATTACTTTGAAGCTTCACTATCTTTGCTTGACCAGGAGAGAGAGAAAAGAGCTAAAAGCGATTTCTTATATAGAAAAAAAGAATAACTATGCGATAATTTAGAGAGGATAATTGGAAAATAGCTCACTACAGCAATTTTTATATAAGTTGTGTTTCAACCAGAGTTACATTTTTCTGTAGTAAGATCTTGTGGATAGATACTAGCCTTTCTGGATTCTGGATATTTTCCACGATACTTCGAGACCGCCATTTCTACTTCTAGTTTCAATACAAAATAGAATTCTTCAGACGTGTGTAATGTCAATAAAATTAAATAGAGGCACATATTTAATGAGGCAAAACTTAAAACCATCAATTTTCTTATTTTTAAATTTTACATTTCACATTCAAAAACAAAACAGTCCGCTTTTATAGTTTTTGTTCAAAAATACTAGCATTTTCATTCTTTCGGGGTCAAGTCTACTTCTTTTTCTGTCACATATAAGTCCTGCTATCTAAATAGTCTTTCAGAGAAAACTGTTGCAGGTGGAATACACAAATATTCTTTTTAGTTGTGGAAATTTGTTTTTCCTAAGTTATTATTTGGCTGATCAGCAGTATTGCTATACAATCCATTGTTAAATTACATAAGTACTACATACAAATTAACAACTGAGGAATTACTGTCCTCTAATATATACAATACGTGATAAATGTATGATATAAACAAACAGAAAACAATTAAGAACACATTTAAATGAAAGATAATAAAAGACAAAGTATATAACAGGATAACACATAAAATAACATTAAATAAGATGCATAACAATTGAAAAGAGAGGTTAGATATGCGAGGCTAGATTATGATCAGTGGTGTTATGAGAATTTGAATTAGTGAGTAAAGTCACTCGCTATCTTCTGAATCAGTGAACAGGATGTCTTGAGGCAGTTTTATTTTCAGTCTGCTGCTTTCGAACTTTCATCCTCCAATGTCATAGGTTACAGCGCCTGGTACTTCGGATAATCTAACGAAGAATGTCTTTGATATCAATTTGAAGTACAGATGTATGGGAAGAATACCAAGTTCCTGATGGAGTTGATCATTTCTGATGAACCATGGAGACTTTGTAATACTGTGGAGAAATTTGTTTTGTATAACCTGAAGTCGATGATTGTCCACCCCATACAGGAGCAGCGTAAGAAATTATTGGACGTATAAGAGACTTGTAGATCAATATTGAGCACTCCAGACCAAGCTGTGATTTATTCTGTAGCAATGGATACAGCTTTCTAATTGTAAAAATTACTATTGTAGAAATGTAAGATATATGAGAATTTCAGGTTAATTTAGTGTCAAGCATTACGCCTAAATATTTGACTGGTGTTTCTGGAGGCTTCCATGTTAGTTGTTTTCCCTGCAGATCCAATGGGGGGGGGGGGATTTTGATAAGATCTTAAGGAGAATATTTTGGTTTCCGTTTTATTAGTATTTAATACTACTCGTCACATTTTGAACCACATAGACAACATATTTAATGATAATTAATTATTCTTCCACACTGGCCGTGTGTAGGCTAAAGTATGGAAAGATAATCAGACTGAAAAATTCAATGCCATAGCCGGGATTTGAACTACGGATTTTCTGGTTGCCGTCCAGCCGCTCTAACCCTTGAGCTACTATAGCCAACTTGCCGATATGACATTAAATTCTCCAACTGACTCGTGTTTTTTCCGGTAAACCACTAGGAATTCTCATAAGCACATGAGAGAACTACCTTAATGACGACTTACAACATGTAAGTACTTTAAGATCCGGGTATGACATTAAATTCTCCAACTGGCTCGTGCTTTTCCCGGTAAACCACTAGGACTTCTCATAAACACATGAGGCAACTACCTTAATGACGACTTACAACATGTAAGTACTTTAAGGTCCGGGTATGACATTAAATTCTCCAACTGACTCGTGTTTCTCCCGGTAAACCACTAGGAGTTCCCATAAACACATGAGACAACTACCTTAATGACGACTTACTATGCTGTAAGTACTTTAAGGTCCGGGTATGACATTAAATTCTCCAACTGACTCGTGTTTCTCCCGGTAAACCACTAGGAGTTCCCATAAACACATGAGACAACTACCTTAATGACGACTTACTATGCTGTAAGTACTTTAAGGTCCGGGTATGACATTAAATTCTCCAACTGGCTCGTGTTTTTCCCGGTAAACCACTAGGAGTTCTCATAAACACATGAGACAACTACCTTAATGACGACTTACTATGCTGTAAGTACTTTAAGGTCCGGGTATGACATTAAATTCTCCAACTGACTCGTGTTTCTCCCGGTAAACCACTAGGAGTTCTCATAAACACATGAGACAACTACCTTAATGGCGACTTACTATGCTGTAAGTACTTTAAGGTCCGGGTATGACATTAAATTCTCCAACTGACTCGTGTTTCTCCCGGTAAACCACTAGGAGTTCTCATAAACACATGAGACAACTACCTTAATGGCGACTTACTATGCTGTGAGTACTTTAAGATCCGGGTATGACATTAAATTCTCCAACTGACTCGTATTTTTCCGGTAAACCACTAGGAGTTCTCATAAACACATGAGACAACTACCTTAATGACGACTTACTATGCTGTAAGTACTTTAAGGCCCGGGCTTTATAGTTCGGACCACTATTAGGTCAATTAATGGAAATGAATTGTTCTTTCACACTAGCCGTGTGAATTTTTTATGAATATGCATGAATATATTGAATAATAGTGGTGCCAGAATTGATCCTTGTTGAACTCTTGCTGCTATTGGTCGAAGATCGGATTTGTAATTGTCTATTCGTACTAAAAATTTGCGCTGTGAGATAGAACTTTCAATTATTCTGATCAGATAATCTGGGAGTACAATTCTATGTAGTTTTACCAGTAAACCAGTGTGCCATACAGTATTGAAAGCTTGAGCTATATCTAGAAAAATGGCAGGGGTATACTGTTTCTTATCAAATCCTTTTATGATGTTTTCAGTAACTCTTAGCAGTTGATGAGTTGTAGAATGCAGAGGACGAAAGCCAAATTGATACGATCGTATAATTGTGGAAATTTGTAATTTATTTTCCAGTAATCCAGTACACTAGAATAGGAGGTGACAGGAGATATGTAGTGATTTGTTCTTGGGAACTGTTAACTGACAGTTGAAACACGATTATTTTCTTGTATAATGTTACTGTACAGCTACCACATTACTGACAATTTCTTGGACTTAGCTTGTTCAACTTGCGGCAATAATTTTTTGTGATTTTAAAATAAAATACAAATTGAAGAATCACCTCTGAAGTTTCGAAAAAGTTTGAAAAGTCGCCCAGAATGAGGAAGACTTTTGAGGACATCTCCAGAAAATACAAAACATTAATTTTAGTTTAAACATTTCTTAAACATGCTACACTTTACTAAATATTTTAAATCCATTTTTCAAAAAATCGAAAAGAGTAAAACACATGGCACATAAAGGGTAAATGCGTAAAATATGAAGCTATTAACAGTGAAGCAAGCAAATATCTACAAATATAATAATTTGTAACTTAAATTTGCAAGATAAAGCCATAAAACTTACGCTGGAAACTGAAATTAATGGATTTCTTCATTTTCTAGATCTAAAGATAATAAGAAATAATAATAAATTAAACTTTGGTATTTATAGGAAGTCTACTCATATTGATAATTACATAAAAAATAAAAGTTTCAACCCTTTTTCACATAAATTTGCTGTTTTCAATATTTTGATTTATATATTAATAAATATACCCCTGAATAAAAATAAATTTAATAAAGAATATAAACATATTATTAATACTGCTTTAATTAATGGTTTGAATAAAGACTTTGTACATAAAAAATTGAAAAATTTGAATATCAAGAAACTGTTAATGATATTTGTACCCTTAAAAATAAAAGACGATTATAATTTTAAAAAATTTACTTACCATCCTTGGGTTAGAAAACAGTTTAAAATTTTTTAAAGAGTTTGGTATAACTTTAGTTCATCAAAATAAATATTGTATTAAAAATGTATTGCATTTCTCTAAAAAAGATAAAATTCCTAATAATAAAAAATCTGGTATTTATCAATTTAATTGTTTCGATTGTGATAAAGTTTATATTGGAAAGACAGAACGTAATTTAGAAACCAGAACAAAAGAACATTTTCATAACATTAAGTATGAACAAACTGATAAATCGACCATAGCAGATCAGTTTTGCTCATTTAACCATGAAATAAATCCAGAAGTTAAATTATTAAAACAATTAAATGGTCCGATAGATTTAAGGGTTTGGGAAAAGATATTTATTTTTAAAAAACAAACATCGCGTAATGAATTTTGAAATACCGGCAATCGATTCTGTTTTAAGGTTTGTTTTATTTTCAGATTTTGGTAATACTAACAGGAACATATTAACATCTAGTGTTCGTAATGATGACGACAGCTTTGTTGTTTTCGGCTGAGGATATGTAAAAGTTTACATGAAATCGCAGTCCCGGACAATTTATAAGTGCATTTTGATCATTTCTTATAGTGAAGTTTGAAGTTTCAAGTTGTTATATTTGTAGTTACATAAAGAGTAATTTGCGATGGCAGGATTTTCTTGATCTAATGTCGCTTCCCTGAAGATCGCTGAATCTAAATATCAAATTTAGTATTTGACCAACTTTTCGTTATTACTTTATGCTGTTCGAAATACACGCACCACTTTTGTGTTCAAGAAAGCTCTAAGTACATGTCTAATTTTCGTTGTAGAAAGAGTATTAATTCGATGTTCGTAAATAAGTGTAGCAGTCTCTATGACGGCTGAGCAGTAGGACGAATGTGGAAGGCAAGCAGATGGGTAGACTATGCAGTCATCGCTACCAAACAGGAAATCTATTTATACTATAAACATCCGTTGTTGCGTTAGACTCACTGGCCCCAGCACCACAGCTTTACTCCCAAAATGCAAAGCCCCTTATAGACATGCCTGGGCGTCACTAACTTTCGTTTAGACTTTTTGTTTTCTCTGAAAAAACAAATGAAATATGTTTATATACACATCTACTTTCTGATGTTTTGTAAGCTGATTGTCGTATAGTTATTTATTTATTTATGTTTAATTTAAAGTATTTGTGCTACTCCCCGCCCAAATAATTAGAAGACATTTAGGTCTATCATCTCTGTACCATTTGAATTCGTCATTAGCGTCCAAACGTGTGAAGATCGGCTTAGAAATGCATTTGGTGAAGCTCCATCTAAAGTAACAATTTATAATTGACATAGGGAACTGAAAGCTCATAGGTTTTCTTCTTACTGATGAATTTCGTAAAGGACTAACTCCAAGAAGTGTTGTTACTGATGAAAATCTTGTTACTGTTCGACGGACATGTTACGGATATGAGTCAAACTCATCAACAGTTAGACGTGAGGAAACTTCGTTATCGAAGGATTCTACATAAACTGACTCAGGATAAAAACCAACACAGAAAAGCTAAAAATATTCTAAAGTGGCACTTCAAATTTGGTTTGAAATATCGTTACTGGTGATCAACGTTGGATTCATTGCTATGATCGAAAGGCCAATCGGCTCAATGCAATTTTGAAACATAACCTTAGTCTACAATATGTGTAGTGCTGGTAAGAAGATGGTTGCTGGTTTGTTTTCCTCTAAAAATTACAAGTGAATGTGCCACTATTCGTTTTCATATTTTGCTGAACATATATCATGAATATGGAAAGAAAGAGTCAGACTGAAAAATTCAATGGCATAGCCGGGATTTGAACCACGGATCTTCTGGTTGCCGTCCAGCCGCTCTAACCCTTGAACTCCTAAGAACTCCTAAGTGATTTACGAGAACTCCTAAGTGGTTTACCGGGAAAAACACGAATCAGCTGGAGAATTTACTGTCATATCGGCACGTTGGCCTTAGTAGCTCAATGGTTTAGAGCGGTTGGACGGCAACCAGGAGATCCGTGGTTCAAATCCTGGCTATGGCATTGAATTTTTCAGTCTGACTCTATCTTTCCATACTTTAGCCTACACAGGGCCAGTGTGAAAGAACAATTAATTTCCATATATAATGAATTTGTTTTAATTCATACACGAAATACATCAAACCAACCTACCGCCTGTTTTAAAAATAATTATAATACAAAATACATTTTCTACTTAGCATTCAAATTTTGATATTTTTAATAAAAAGTTAATTTACGATGGAACAGTTTATATTTGGCACTATAAATTTACTGCTAATAACATATATGTATGAATATCTTCATAAAATATAAAATAATACAGATAGGATAATGAAGCTCATAGGAATTACTCACAGAACAGTATTTTACATGTCTGTAAATTCTTACTGTGATATATTTTATAGATTTTATAAAATGTTTACTATCAGTGTACCAACATTGTCTGTGTGACATGCATGTTCTCTTAAGAATCAATGTGAGGCTGAATGCAGCGTGTTGCTTTGTGAGAGTGAGCTTATGTTCAATATAAATGGCTAAACTTCTAGATAGATAGTCAATCTGAAAAATTCAATGTCATTCCCGGGATTTGAACCAAGGATCTCCTGGTTTCCGTATCCCGGGGATGGCACTGAATTTTTCATGTTCACTCTATCTAAACTCTTAGCCTATATACGGCTAGTGAGAAGAAATGAATAATTTCCATCAATTAACTTAAGATTAAAGTTCTGTTTTCCTTTTCTTTACAGGATGACATTCCTCCAGATCAGATTGCTCGTAAGTATATAGTTTTACTATTACGCAACTTTTAAGACATATCTTTGAAAATACTAACATCCATAGTTAATTTCTCATATCTTTGAGATTTTTACCATATGCTGGTGATATAAAATATCTAGTGCACACACACTTTCAAAAAGCAGTGTAAAACCATTAAGATGTCAATTTTGTATTCATAATTAATCACTTTTTGATAATGCTCCTGGACAATGAGGCGATTAGGCGTTCTAACAAGATAAATCTATCAGTTTAAGATTCCGCTATCCAGAACTGAATACGTCCAGAAGCCAGAGATAGTCTGCACAGAGTCCTGAAAATTATAAACGCGAAATAATTGTTAAAATTTAGCAAGTCACAGACTAAAAAGTTGTGTTTCAGATGCGAAAATAAATTTAAGTATTGGTAATGTATATTAGGAATTCTATTAGGTTGATACAAGAACGCGTAATTCTAAAATGAGTATCTTTATTTCGTATCTCACAGAAATGCTTCATTGTTATACTCAACGGCAGTTCATAACGCCTAAAGACCACGCCACGTTATTTCAAAGTTGCTATGGCCACAACAGAAGTCTCCAGTGACTCATATCAACTTATAATTTCCATTGTTTTTACGTAAACCATAAGTCATTGATACTTCAGCAAATATACTTCAATAGTCAACGTTTCTGTTGCTAAGATTGAGAAACAGTTGACTGCTACAACCTCGAACAGTTAACAACTCACTTCAAATAGCTCATTTGTTTGTCTATTAAATTTATAAGTAAGCGTAACTTCTTTAGAATTATAAAAAATTAAAGTTACTAAGAGAGTAGGAAAATGTGTACGATTAGTTTTAAATACGGCTATGGAAAATAATTTGCACTAAACTATTGAATATTTCCTAATTAGTGTACAAGTGTTTAAATATTTAATTTCTGAAGGTCCTGTAAAATTTTCAAGATAATAAACAACAAATTATGGTAAAAGAAGTGTTTTGAATAATCAGACAAAAGATGAAAAGAAGAAATTAGGAAAAATAGGGTTTAAATTATATTGAGGTGCGTTATCTAAATCACTAATAAAATATTGGTCTAATTAAATCGCCATTTCTGGTTTTAAAATTCTTAGATTTAAAAACATAATTGTATGGCGTAAATCTACCATAAAGACAATTGAAAAATAACAAAACCGAAAATGTTGACATTTTACTGAATTTCAGCTATTTTTCATTTCTCTTTCTTGTTAATAACTTATATGAAGGTTTTAACATCATATCTTCATTATTTTTGTTATTGACGGCTATGTATAATGGTATTATTTACATTCATAAAACTAAAGGTCACTTGGAAACTAAATTGAAAGAAAATTTTAGGAATATTAAATATAAACAGATTGATAAATGGCTTAGTAGATTATTTTTGCTGTTTAGTTAATACACAGAAAATATTAAAGGAATTTCAGATAGATTAGATGGGTTAGGAAACATAAAGATGGCGTAATGAAAGTTAAATGACCGGCAATCGATTCTGTCAATACATTTATTTTATCTTTAGCAGTTGGCAATAAAACAAAAGCCAGTCCCTCTCCTAGCTGATGTCAACAGTAATAAATAACTTGCGTTAAGATTCAAACGATGGATTTACGAAATATAGCAATATATACCGTAATATATATTAATAGTGAAGTTTAGTTACTAATTATTATAATTTATCGAATTACATTTGTTTCACTTGACTTCAGTTGTTTACTTTTATAAACTATTACTGTGTTTACAATGAAATAAGTCTAGTGTATTTAGATGCAAATTGTGCTTTTGTTCACGTGGGCAGTAAAAAACCAACATATTAATGAACAAATTCACCAGTTAATACTAAAACGATAGTTTTCCAAGTCGTAAATCAATACTTTTTTATGGTTGACCGTTTACTGTTTTATTATTACACGATACAATGTAATTGCTGACCTTATGTTGGTATTACAAGCTTCCTCAGCTATATTGTGAGCAGTGGTTCATTGCCTCGAGAGTGTCAAATAATAATTATAATACTGGGATTAATACCTTACTAATAAATAATATTAATAAATAACTGTCAATAAGGATTGTGAAATTAACACAGATAAAAGCCTTTATAAAATTCGCAGTATAAAATTTTTAAAAAGGCCATATTACGCCCTTAACCTATACGCAATGAAAAGGCTGAATCACCATCTGGCACAGCAAATATTTCAAAAATGTAAAGTGCTATTAACGTGCTGATTTACCAGATGTGAATGATTTTCAGGGACTCCTACTAACAGACTATAATGTACATACTTTTTATGTTTAAAAATTACTTTTAACAGACATACCGGAATTAAATGGAACAGTGACTAATTACTGATATTAGCAAAATAGAAACAGAGCAAATTATAATATGAAAGGCATGTGTTGCAGTATTCTAGGTTACTAGAAAATTTCTTTTGAAGAGTTTCTACAGCAACAGTTGTTCTGTTGAGTTGACTAGTTGCTTGATATGTTTGATTGGATTGAGACTTCCCAGTCACTAGTTTGTGGTAGATGATTACTTTTTTTTTTTTTTTTTTTTTTTTTTTTTTTTTTGTAATTTACTCCTCCAACGTTAAGTCATATCGGACGATAAATGGAATGGGTAAAATGATGTTCAAATGAGCCTAGGGTCCATAGAGCTTAGAGTTATCTGACATTCGTCTTTCAGGATAAGAGAAAACCCCGGAAAACCTTATCCAGGTAACTCACCCTGACCGAGATTCGACTCGGGACCTCTTGAACGTGAGACAGACACGTTACCATCTACGCTGCCGAGGCGGGCGATAGTTAATTTGATGGTAGAAACAAATTCAAATGGTCATCTCTCAGAAAGTGAAAGAAAGCTTGGCAGAGCAACACAATCTCTTCTTCGTCTCGTGAAGCTCATCATAGGGACAAACCTTAATGTGACAGCAGACAATAAATTAATTTACATCCATTGAACTTCTCTGTAAGTTGCTAAAAGGAGGGTTGACATATGTGGGAACAATGAAGTGAGTGTGTGGTGTTTTAGGGCCCGTCGACAACAAGGTCATTTGGGCCCGTGGGAACCATAAAATAGAACAAACGAAAAATACCTAAAGAATTTTTCTCAAGAAATAAACCAGAAAATTCAGTTACGTATGAGCTCACAAATGATTCTGTGTTGATATCTTCTGTACCAAAGAAAAAACAGTGTCATTATGCTTATCTCATCTATGCACCATGCATTATATACTGACAATGTAACCAGAAAACAGAAATCGTACAGTTTTATAATGAAATTAAAGGAGGCGTTGATGTTTTAGACGAGAAGTGTGCAAATTATTCAACAAGCAGACGTTCCAACCGTTGGCCATTGGTTGTCTTCTTTACACTGTTAAATATTAGCCTAGTCAATGCTTACATTAGTTTTAAGTCGTTTTCGGGAAATCCTGACCAAGGCAGACTTGATTTTGTGAAGTCTTTAGCGTGACAAATGATTGAGCCACACCTGAACGTAAGATTCCTAAACGGACAACTGCCTCGCGAGTTACGTCAAAATATGTGTATTCTCAACAAAGCTCTTCCCACAGCAGCCGGACAAAAGCTACAGAGACAAGTAAGTTGTGCCATGTGCCCTAGAATCAAAGACAGGAAGATACGAATTACTTGTGCTGAGTGTTGGACTCCGTTGTGCCCAAAATGTGCATTTAGCATTGCCAACTAAACTGTGTTCAAAAGTGGTCTAAGATATTCTCAGCGAAACAAAACGTTAATTATTGGTTATATTCATCATGCTAGATTTTATTAGATAAGTAGTTATCATTTTTAGAAATATTTTCTGTCTGAAAAGTGCAAAGAACTAAGGTGTTGTATTTTTCATTCTTATTTACACTGTCCAAATGCGAACTATATACGTTCTGTGTTTGTTATTGTTTGCCAACAAATAAGATATTGTTATGTTCATTATACTTCTCTTCTTATACCATTTCAATATTGCATAGATATTTATAACTATTTCCTTGTCAGCCTTAATTAAGTTATGGGGTTTGTCTAACCCAACCTCACCAGATATGTTCCAATAAACTTACCTCACCAGCAGGGGCGTAACGTTAGGGCCTGCAATGTGGACGGGCCCGCTATTTTAGGGGCCCGCAGAAAAAGCATAATAATCTTATCAATGAATATAACAATTTGAATGTATACAGATATAAATTCTGAAATATGTATATCTTAAATAGTAAAGTTTAATGTCAGTCTGCATAGAAAGTTAATGGTTAGGTTATTCCAAACAATTTCATAGAATCGGTCAACGTTTAGTTGAGTTTAGCACAGCTGTGTGTGTGTGTGTGTGTGTGTGTGTGTGTGTGTGTGTGTGTGTGTGTGTGTGTGTGTGTGTGTGTGTGTGTGTGTGTGTGTGTGTGTGTTAACAATGCTTGTCCTTCACTATAAATTCTCTGATAATACTGGTTTGTATCATGTTTCTCTGTCGTCACAAACGAGCGAACCATAGCTACAACAATGAAAATGAATACCAAAATATCTCATTAGGCAGAAAGTTATTCTTTATTGATGTGTAGAGTTCCTGATGTGATATTGTAATATGCATATTTTTCTAAACATTTAAATTTTGTCACACTCTCATTCGACAACAATGTCAGTTATACATCAAGATGTGAATAACTGGCAGGTCAATCAACAGCCAACTCAAGTTTCAGACGAGCTCTCTTCGCGGGAACTAGGTGCATCGTAAAAGGTGGTGTGAGATTTTCAAAACTGTACTGGTTAAAAGTTTAACTTTTTCTATTTAACTGTGTACTTTTTTAGTAAAATGAAACCTACGAACATCTAAGTGGTGCACAAAAAAATAAAGAAGAAGCATGAATTAGAAAATTAAACAAACAAATTAATGAAAATAAGTAATTTTTTCTCCTCCTAGTAATAGTAGTACTAGCTCAACAGTTACAGAAGTGTGCAGTGTCACAAGTGAGTGCATTTCTGAACTGAACACCAATAATAATTGTGAAAGTGAAAACGAAATAGCAAATGCCATAAATATAATTAGCCTGTCACAGACTGTTCAAATGATCGTGCAGATTGTCAATTAGATGTAGATAATGAAACTAAAAATTCCTTGTTAGACAAAATCCTTGTCAGCCAGCGGGCCCATTCCCCAAAGATGCTAAGCAGGAAAACAGGCCCTTCTCCACTAAATATTACGAAAAGTTAACTTTGGCAGGACAAAGAATTTGGAGAGAATGGTTGTATTATTCATCTAAAAATGACTCTGTTTACTGTAAACCGTGTTGGCTGCTTGGAGGTGTCTAACCAAAAGTATATTGCGATACGAAACGCTTGCGTCGTTTTCAGTTCGTGGCGTAAGAAAAACACAGTTGACTCGGGTATGAATTCAGAACTAAAGAACACTGAGGACATATGGAAACAGTTCCTTTATCGTATTGTGAATGTCACTAACTCTGGCATCAAATAATATAACTGTAATTAAAGTTATGTCAGTTACTGATCGGTTATGCATTATATTTCAGGGGGGCCAGATTTATTATGTACGTTACGCCTCTGTTCACCAGTTACGGGTTAAAAAATTGAAACGTGTTTACTAGAGAAAATGTATATTGGGGGTCACATGGATAATCCGCTCTCCAAATAATCGGTAATATACTTTTACTTACACTAGACTTCTGGGACAAACATTACTAGTAGTTCTAATTTATTCCAGTGTTATTTTGTTGGTATTAATTAGACATTCTTCTGTCTTAAAAAATGCATACATTTTCTGGGTATTATCAAAACAGGCTGTAAATGGCACTCTCTGACCACTGTTGAATTCTCTGAAAACCAGACAATATAACACTTACTTAAGTGTAAGTTTTGGGTAAATTCAATGTTTATTTACGGACGTTTTTAAACTGTGTGGTTCTTAGCGTTCCACTCTATACTGGACGTGATAGACTTAATTTTGCTCAGAGGTCTCATTACATACTTGAAGCTGTTTTAGATGCCTAAATCTATGACACATTACCACTGGCTTTACTTCCCTTTCCAAAGGAAGCCATGCTTAAAGTTTTTATGGTAAAAAATTCATCGCTAGATTCTAGCATGTTACCCCTAGACCACGAAGGGACTACGTCAGTTTTAGGTGATTCAGTTACACACACACACACACACACACACACACACACACACACACACACACACACACACACACACACAAATAAACAAACATACATCCTGGGTCGTGACGTAGTGTGTTGGAGCATTGTACTCTGGTTCCCTGCCACGGAAGCCACCAGGTTCGATTCCACTCTTGGAGGATGTAGAATTCAAGTCTCGGGTATATGACCGCTGCCCATAGGTATTTGAGGAGGTGACACAGATAGCGAATTCGGATAAAAAAAAAAAAGCAACCTTTCGCTTGAGGGTACAAGATGCTCACCACATCTCGCCTTTATCAGTGGGCATGAGACCGGCAGTCGAGTTGACAGATACAGACCTGTTTATGGCTGTTGCGCCGATGATGATGATGATGATGGTGATGATGATGATTATTATTATTATTATTATTATTATTATTATTATTATTATTATTATTATTATTATTATTATTATTATTATTATTATTATTATTATTATTATTATTATTATTATTATTATTATTATTATTATTATTATTATTATTATTATTATTATTATTATTATTATTATTATTATTATTATTATTATTATTATTATTATTATTATTATTATTATTATTATTATTATTATTATTATTATTATTATTATTATTATTATTATTATTATTATTATTATTATTATTATTATTATTATTATTATTATTATTATTATTATTATTATTATTATTATTATTATTATTATTATTATTATTATTATTATTATTATTATTATTATTATTATTATTATTATTATTATTATTATTATTATTATTATTATTATTATTATTATTATTATTATTATTATTATTATTATTATTATTATTATTATTATTATTATTAGTAGTAGTATTACTATTACTATTATTATTATTATTATTATTATTGTTATTATTATTGTTATTATTATTGTTATTATTATTATTATTATTGTTATTGTTATTGTTATTGTTGTTATTATTATTATTATTATTATTATTATTATTATTATTATTATTATTATTATTATTATTATTATTATTATTATTATTATTATTATTATTATTATTATTATTATTATTATTATTATTATTATTATTATTATTATTATTATTATTATTATTATTATTATTATTATTATTATTATTATTATTATTATTATTATTATTATTATTATTATTATTATTATTATTATTATTATTATTATTATTATTATTATTATTATTATTATTATTATTATTATTATTATTATTATTATTATTATTATTATTATTATTATTATTATTATTATTATTATTATTATTATTGTTATTGTTATTATTATTATTATTATTATTATTATTATTATTATTATTATTATTATTATTATTATTATTATTATTATTATTATTATTATTATTATTATTATTATTATTATTATTATTATTATTATTATTATTATTATTATTATTATTATTATATTTTCTTGGGTCACACCTTTATTGTGACGTCAGACTATTTGATACAAAACATTCGAATCTCGGTTAGGGCGAGTTACCTGGATAAGGTTTTTCCGGGGTTTTCCCTAATCCAGAAAGACGAATGTCGGGTAACTCTAAACTCCATGGACCCCGGATTCATTAGAGCAGCATTTCACCCATTCCATTCATCTTCCGATATGATTTAACGTTGGAGGACGTAAATTACATAACAAAAGGTCCATGCTATGCTGTCAGTTTCTAACAGTATTTCTTCTATTTTTCAGTTCTGAAGAAAGCTTTCGATGCCTTCGACAGAGAGAAGAAGGGCTGCATCTCCGTCGAGATGGTTGGCACCATCCTTGAGATGCTGGGTACCAAACTGGATAAGGACACCCTGGACGAAATCATCCTTGAAGTTGACGCTGACGGTAAGTGAAGTATAGTTTAAACCGGATTAATATCCGTCATCGGAGAACTAAAAAATAACGAAAACGTGTTAGTTCGTGAAAAATGACTAATATTAATCTCTGACTGCAACAAATTGTACTGTAATTACGTAAACTGTCAGTTCAATTTTCAATGATGAAGAAATATGCAACACTCGTAAATATCTGTGGAAAAAAAAACCAAATCCTTGATTTAATAAAGTAAATTTACGAAAACAAATAATTTCTCCTCTGAAAGTGTCTCGTGTACTTGGAGTTAGACTGTGCCACCGGGAATATGACTCCCAAATCGCGAGGTTTTGGGTCGGCCACTGTCGCCATGTTTGTGGTTCTCCCTGGTTGCTAAGGTCATTGTTTTCATTTCCGTCCTGCCGTGGACTACCAGGAAGTAATTTGCTTCCCGTAATAGAAAGCCATGTGGAAGAAAACTACTTTATCGTCTGAGTCGTCTGAGTTATTTCCTGTTGTCGGATAGCTAGCCCGGATGCTTGCTGCTTGGCCATGCCATAGGTTTGCTATCGTCTACAGATTACAAGTGTCGATGTGAGGGCAGCAGTAGAAACTGTGCTTATGAACGGCCGAGAGGTTCAATTGCTACATTGTTGTTGCTTGAAGCGAGCAGAGTTGGCTCCTGGGTTAGGCCCTGGCATTACTCTAAAAACTGTCGGATGTTAAATAATTTGTACACCCCTAATACGGCCATGCTTCCTATTGTTAAAGACGCAGTGAAAAGACTTGCCTATCAAAAGAAAACCACAGAAGCTGAAGTAAGTGGTTATAAGTTCTCTGTATGAACAATATTATCTTGCTATTCTGTGGAACCCAATCTCTTTCATAACGACTCTTTGACTTTAGGGAGAAGCGTTGCACTGAAGCGATAGAAGAACTACACGACGACGACGACCATTTCCTTCATTCACAGTCGGATATTTTCTGCCGGAACTTAAATGACGTCATTTATACGAGGGTGAGTCAAAAAGTAATTCCTCCTATTTTTCCCCTTAAATAAGTAAGTTATGTGAAAAATTTGAGTTTGGCGCAATTCCTCAAACCTTCTTCTCCAATTCCCTGCGGTAGTAACTTCCTAAGTCAACAGATGGCAGCACTGCATCCTCTTGCAAAATGGCTGACATCGACATTCGTATTAGACAGCGTTCTGTGATTGAATTTTTGACTGCGGAAAGTGAAACGCCAATTTGCACTCACGAAAGGCTAAAAAAAATGTGTATGGTGATGCAACGGTGGATGTCAGCACTGTTAGACGATGGGTTCGTCGCTGTAACGAAGCTGAAGGGCAAACACCATTGGCAGATGAAAAGCGAAGTGGCAGGCCGGTGACTGCAGTGACTCCATGCAACATTCAGCGAGTCGATGACATCACTCGTGGTGATCGCCAGGTAACAATAGGTGAATTGTGATGACGATTATTCAACAACTGGGTTACTCAAAAGTTTGTTCACGTTGGGTATCAAAAATGTTAACCGCCCAAAACAAAGAAACAAGGAAAACAATAGCCTCCGAACACTTGCAGTGCTTCAGTTTGGAGGGAGAGGAGTTTCTGGAAAAAATTGTTACTGAAGACGAAACGTTTATTCATTTTTTTGAACCTGAATCAAAGAGGCAGTCAATGGAATGGCATGACACAACGTTACCTAAGAAAAAAGAAATTCAAAACTCAGCGGTCGGCAGGCAGAGTTAGGCGACAGTGCTTTGGGATGCAGAGGGTGTGCTTATAATTGATTTTTGGAGCAGGGATGCACAATAAATTCTGTCCAATACGTCAGAACTCTCAAAAAGCTGAAAGCACGTCTTCGCCGAGTTCGCCCAACATAAGCTATGGCAGATGTTCTTCTTTTGCATGACAATGCAAGACCACACACCAGCCGTTACACCACTGCAGAAACTGAGAAATTGGGATGGCAAGTCTTACCTCACTGACCTGGCACCATTAGACTTCCTTCTGTTCGGGCCACTATAGGAAGCTCTTCGTGGGATTCATTTTGAAGATGAGGAAGCTGTGAAAACGTCCGTGCGTCAATGGCTTAGGAAGCAAGACCGTGTGTTTTATCACACTGGAATACATGCCCTAGTTAAAAGGTGGACAAAAACTGTGGGAAAGGACGGAGGTTATATTGAATATTGACAAATTAATCGTCAATGTTGTAGTTTTCAAGCTATGTCAATTGGATTCAATTTTCTAGGCAATTAAAAGAGAAAAAACAGGAGGCATTACTTTTTGACACAACCTCGTACATAAATCACTGGCACTTCAGACGGGAGTTTGCTACTTGTATAGGTTTATCCATGTTGCAGCTTGAAGAAGTCATCGGTTGGTGAATGCATGATCTCAAGAAAGTAGGTCTGCACCCTGACAGGGCACATGTACACATTTAACAAAGTCGATTTGTGTTGTAGGCTCCGGCGAGTTGGAGTTTGAGGAATTCTGTACTTTGGCAGCCAGGTTCTTGATTGAGGAAGATGCTGAGGCAATGCAGCAGGAACTTCGAGAGGCCTTCCGGTTATACGACAAAGAAGGTAAAACACTTTAAAATTAATTAGACTTCCGTATACCACATATTTCAAAACGGAATATGGGGGTAAAGAGTACACAATGGAGGGGAAAACCTCGCACACAAATAAATTACTAACACTTCCCAGGAGGAATGGACGAAATGAAGAAATCGCAGGAGGTCGTGAAAGTCTCTATTCCCTGGTTACAAAAGCGACCCCACCGCGTTCATCTGTCCGTCATACATCAAGCCTATAGATATATAATAAAGAGAAATAATGTAAAGGTAGACGTGGTATAAAACCTTAGCATTGGAATACCACGAGAAACACAAGTTCGCAGTGTACGGTCGCCTGAGATCGAACCCGGACCTCCTGCCACGTTGCCACTGCGTCCGAGAAATTGCCAGGAATGTGGTAACTGTACAGTAACGATCTTGTAACATTACAGATTACATACAAAATTACTGATTTTCATGACAAGATTGTAGAGGTTAGTATGAAGTAATTTATACCAACCTCTACAAGGTGGTTATGAAAATTGTAATTTTAAACTTTTAATAACCATAAAATATTTGTAAGAATTAAAAAACAAAGTGGGACACATATGGTTATATGGTAGGAATCTGTATAGTGCTATATTATAACACTATAATGTTTATTAAACATTTTTATATAAATAATTATGTTTTTTATTCTTCCTCCTTTATTTCATCATTAATTCGTCTATCTAATCTCATTCCAAATTATTTAAATATTGTATTTTATACCTAAGTGCATAAAGATACTATTATTTTGTATCAATTAATTAGCATATTTATATAAGTACAAAGATAGGACACTCTTGTTGAAAGACTCTTTGAAACTTTGTTCTGTATGTTCCAGTCTGCCCATCATTTAACACTGCTATTATTATTTAAGAAAATATAGATTGTATAGAGTTTCCTTAATGACCTCTAGTAAAGAGTATCCAGGAAACACCCTGTCTCCGCAAAGTGAGATTATATTGACAATTTCTTTAAATATCGGCGTTGGGGCTTCACAAAAGTACGAGGGTGGGTCAAATGAGAACCTTAAATTTGTAATAACAAATCGAAATTTCGCGCTGTTATCCTCAAAGTTGGTAAGCATGCTACAAACAGCGTGCAGAATGGCCTGTAGGTGGTAGCATAGAGCAGATGCACACATACCGCTGCAGTATCAGTATAAAGATGGCCAACCCACTTGCGACTTGCACCAGGAAAGAACAGCGTTCTGTTATTCAGTTTTTGTGTAGTGAAGGTATGAAACTTATTGAAATACATCGACAAATGAAGGTTCAGTACAGTGATGCATGTTTGTCACAGCAGCAAGTCTACCAATGGAGTAGGAAGCTTGCAAATGTTGTGACTTCGGTGGAAGAGGCTTCACGTCCAGGTCAGGCACAACGAGTTGTGACTCCTAAGAACATTGCAGCAGTTGAAGCCATAGTGAAGGAAAACCACAGAGTGACACTGAATGAAGTTGCAGCATGTTTACAGATCAGTCATGGGTCAGCACACCACATTGTGCATGATGTGCTCCAGTTTCACAGACTGCAAGATGGGTGCCACGGCAGATGACTCCTGAAATGAGAGAACGACGTGTTGATGCACTTTGAATGAGAAGGTGATGGCTTCCTTGTAAGAATCGTTACTGGAGATGAAACCTGGGTTCACTTCCACCAACCGGAAACGAAGAGAGCGAGCAAGGAATGGCGCCATCCCTCATCACCAAAACCAAAGAAGCTTCGAACAGAAACATCAGCAGGGAAGGTTATGCTGACTCACTTTTGTGACGAAAAAGGTGTCATTTTGGAGCATTAAATGCCTACAGGGACCATTGTCACCATTGTATCATACACAGATCTCCTAAAAAATCATCTGCGACCTGCGTTGATGTTGTCAGCAGTGTCCTTTTGCAACATGACAATGCACGGCCCCAAACAGCCGGTACAACAGTTGTAACAATCACATACCTGCATTTTGAGTGGCTTCCTAATCCACCATACTCACCAGACCTTGCCCCAAGTGAGTTCCATATGTTTGGACCACTCAAAGCCGCAATGAGAGGAAAGAAGTTCCGTTCCAATCAAGAGGTATGCCACGAGGTGCATGAGTGGCTGCGCGGATTACCAAAATATTTTTTTCTAAAGGCATTTATGCACTTTGTAAGCGCTGGAGGACTTGCATTGAGCGTGGGGGAGATTATATTGAAAAGTGATAAAACTTTGTACCACTTCTGCACAATAAATAATATTTAAAAAACAATTAAGGTTTTCATTTGACTCACCCTCGTACTCGCGAAAGAGTCTCGTTGTATAAATTGGCGTTTTGTTTCAAAGTTGTATCAGTACGTTTTCCACAAAGATGCCTATTTAGAGAATATGTTGTTGTTGTTGCCTAATACCCGATGGTTGACAATGACGTCATCGGTGTTCTTACACTCCAATATTTGTCATAATTATTCTGTATATTGTAAACTTATGTACAGTTATGAAGGTGATTATGGTCCATTTCTTCATTTAGAATAGCAAAATGGACAAACTGCGAACTTGTATATTCCGTTTCTATGTAAATGTTTAGACATACAATCTTGTCCTGTTAACGACTGCTTATTTCCTAGGTAGATCTGGCATTACTAATGGATTCTGGGCTAAAACTTCTATTTTGTTTCCTTTTTCCCCCTTAAGATGATTTTATTGAAATGTTTATATAGATTTTTATTAATTGTTTTAAAGAATGAAATGTTAATGTTCTAGTTGGTCCGTATGTTAGAAGGCCTGCTTTCTTTGCTAAGTTTTCTGTATACCAAATGTGCCGTGTTCATTATAATACTGTGACTTTGTGGGTTCGTGAAATGAAAAGTCCAATTTCACCACTCAAAAATGTTCTTTATTTCCACCGACTTACAGTTAAACACTTGCCAATTACACAAAATTACGTAATGCACACAATTACGATTCACCAGTTCGTCCGTTATCGTTCCGATGCACGTACACGGCGCTACTTCACTAGCACGTCAAACACTAACCAACTGTCTCTCTGAAACCCTTTTTATCTGAATGTCAGTGTTTTTCTAGAAGTCTCTAATCACCGAACGTTCCAGACCACCGGAGAAGGGGAGAGAAACGCCCAGGGTCAAGTGACATTTTCCTAACGACCCCTCAGTTAGTGACAGAGACTAATGGGAGGCGTGGCACGGCTGCACTTTGGTTTCCTCTCAGCTGTTGCCCTCATGCCTACCGCTAATTGGGTGACACTGCTCCCTCCTCAAAGCTGGTCGTCCCGAACAGCACCATCGTAGCGAGCTAGTCGATCCAGGTGTACCACCAACATCTTTCCTCGGGGAACCTTCTGGATGCGGTAGACCACGTCGTTGATCCTCTTCACAACCCGGTACGGTCCTTGCCATGGCTGCTGGAGCTTCGGGCAGCGTCCCTTGGTCCGGGTAGGACGGTACAACCAGACCAGGTCACCTTGCTGGAACCCTTAGCTGTTGGCTTGCCTGTCATACCTGGTCTTCATGCGGTCGCTCGCCTTCTGGATGTTCTGGCGAGCCATCTCGTGCATGTTGTGGAGATGGTCCACCAAGTTCTCCACATACTCGGTCGCTGGCTGTTTCGCTTCCGGAGGGCTTCCAAAAGCCAGGTCACAAGGGAGGCGTAACTCTCGGCCGAACATTAAGCTGGCTGGCGTCATCCCAGTTGTGTCGTGTGTAGACGAGCGATAGGCCAGCAAGAACAGTGGCACCTTGACGTCCCAGTCTCGCTGATGGCTGGCCACGACTTTCCTCAGGTGTTCCTCTAAGGTCTTGATGTACCTTTCGACCATGCCGTCCGATTGGGGATGTAAAGGCGTAGTGCGAGTCTTGTTCACCCCAAGCCTTTGCAATGCCTCCTTCATTAGGTTGGACTCAAAGTTGGTACCCTGGTCACTGTGTAGCTCTAACGGCACCCCAAATCGACAGAACACTTGCTCCACGAGGCAGTCTGTGATTGTCTTTGCCTCTTGGTTTGGGATGGCATACACCTCCGGCCACTTGGTGAAGTAGTCCACGACCACCATTAGGTACTTGTTGCCTCGGTCGGAAACTGGGAACGGTCCAGCAATGTCAACGGCGAGCCGTTCGAATGGCGCTCCGACGTTGTACTGCTGCATGCGACCCCGGCTCCTAGTCTGGGGGCCGCGACTCGCCGCGCACACGTGGCACTGACGGCACCATCTCTCAGCATCTGCTCGGAGCCTCAGCCAGTAGTAGCGCTGCCGTAGTTTGTCAATCGTTCGGTTCGCTCCCAGGTGTCCTCCCGAAGTACCGGCGTGTACTTCCTCCAGGACTTCCGGGACCTTACTCCGGGGAAGTACCAACTGCTCTCTCTGCGTCTTCCCATCGGGTGATTCCCATACCCGGAACAGCACGCCCTCTCTGGTCTTCAACGAGTCCCATTGGGCCCAGTACGACTTGTAGGTGGCGCTCCTCGGTGCGATGTCCTCCCAGGTTGGTCTCATCCCTGCCTCCACTTCCCTCAAGAGTGGCCCCAAGTCTGCGTCCGCCAGCTGCTCCCTCCTCAGGCCTGCGCTATCCCAGCCTTCAGCAGGCACTGCCACAACTACTCGGACTGCTGCGGCACGCTCCTTCTCTTCCACCCTTGTGCACTGGCCGCACTCTTCTGGACAGGGTCTTCGGGACATGGCGTCTGCGTTACCGTGGCTCTTCCCTCTACGATGTTCCGAGGTGAAGTCGTACTCCTGCAGCCTCTGGACCCAACGTGCTGTCTGGCCTTCCAGGTTCTTAAAGCTCAATAGCCAGGTTAGGGCGGAATGGTCAGTCCTCAGGTGGAATGGCTGACCGTACAGGTACTTGTGGAAGTGCTCCAATGTCTTTACTACCGCCAGTAACTCCCGTCGGGTGACGCAGTAGTTCTTCTCTGCCTTGGATAGCGTCTTGCTGTAGTAGGCTATCACCCGCTCATGGCCGTCCTGGATCTGCGATAGGACACCTCCAATGCAATGGTCGCTGGCGTCGGTGTCCACAATGAAGGCGCCAGCCGGTTGTGGGAAACCCAAAATAGGAGCACTGCACAGGGTCTTCTTCAGGTGCTGGAAAGCGTTTTCGGCGTCCTCCGTCCACACATAAGGCCGGTGTTCCTCTGTCAGGCGGGTGAGGGGTTTAGCGATGCTGGAGAACCCCTTTATGAAGCGGCGGTAATAGCTGCACAGCCCCAGGAAACTGCGCAACTCTTTCTTATCCCTTGGGCGAGGCCAATCTCTCACGGCCTTTGTCTTCTCCGGGTCTGTGGCCACTCCGGTTGCTGAGACTATGTGGCCCAAGTAGTTAACTTCCTTGCGGAAGAGCTGGCACTTCTTCGCGTTCAGCTTCAAGTTGGTCGCTTGCAGTCTCTGTAGCACCTTACTCAGATTCTCGAGGTGATCTTCAAAAGTCTTCCCGACGATGATGATGTCGTCCAGGTATAGCAGGCAGGCATCGTAAGTCAGCCCTCTCATCACTGACTCCATAAGGCGCTGGAAGGTAGCTGGTGCGTTGCAGAGGCCAAAGGGCATAACCGTGAACTGCCAGAGCCCTTGGCCTGTCGAGAATGCGGTCTTCTCCTTGTCTCTTGGGTCTAGAGCTACCTGCCAGTAGCCCGACTTCAGGTCCAGGGTCGAGAACCACTGTGCACCAGCTAGCGTGTCCAGGGTGTCGTCAATTCGGGGTAAGGGAAAGCAGTCCTTCCGGGTGACAGCATTCAGCTTTCTGTAGTCTACGCAGAAGCGCAGCTCGCCGTTCTTCTTCGTCACCAAGACTACAGGAGAACACCAAGGGCTGTCAGACTCTTCAATCACTCCCCTGGATCTCATGTCCTCCAGCATGACTCGTACCGCCCCTTGCTTCGCCAGCGGAACGCGTCTATGTGGTTGCCGAATAGGCCGGGCGTCTCCGGTGTCGATGCGGTGAAGCACTTTGTCCGTGCGGCCGTAGTCACTATCGCCTTGGCTGAAGACGCGCTCGTATTGCCTCAGTAGTTGTCGAACCTTCTCCAGCTGTTCTGCGGTCAGGTGGTCGGCCGCCCTCTCCAGTAAGCCTTCTAGCCGGGGCCCCAGGTGTTGCTTCGGCGCCGGCTCCTGTGTCTTTTCGATTGCTGTTACGCTCACTACGGGCTCGCACGTTCCCAACTCCGTCCCGGCCTGGACGTCGTGATCGGTGTCCGTTGGATTTAGCAGTCTCACTGGCACCTCCTCTCGGCACGGCAGCAATGTCCTGGCTACACACAGTCCGTGTACAGGCGTCTTCTGGTCCAGCATCATGTTCCTGGTTCTATGGCCCTCCAGTCGCGCCGTCACCACCACCTCGCTCCTCGCGGGAACAACCACGTCTTCGTCCAAGACGACCCTGCAAATTCCAAGGCGCTCTTCGGGTTGACGAAGTATAACCTCTTCTCCGTTAAGCCGCAGGACCTTCTTGCCGACGTCGACCGTCGCCTCATGGCTCCTGAGGGCATCCAGTCCCAGGATCACCTCCTCAGCCACCTTCGCGACGAACACCCACAGACGCACGGCACTCCGTCCCAAGTTCAGCTCCAGCAGGGCCTCCTTCTCCACAGGCAAGGTGTCGCCCGACGCCGTGACAAGCTGGTATGGCCGGCTTGGCTCCCTTGTCGGCAAACCCTTCGCCACGTCAGGTCTGATGATGGTCACGGCCGCCCCGGTGTCCACCAGCACGCGGCACGGCTTTGCTCTTATCCAACCGTCCGCAATGAGGCTGTCATCCATACGCCGGCTGACGGCGCGCAGTGTCACTCGAGGGGATGGTGGTGATGGCGCCGACGTGCCCCTCCCCACGACGGCCCTTACTCGTTTTCCGACTGCTCTTCCTGGTGTGGGCAGTCTCTCTGCAGGTGTCCGGGCTGTCCACACCCCCAACACAGGCCACTAGGTGTTCGCCGGCGTCCTTCAGCTGGTCTTCTGTCTCCGGCGTAGCGGACACTCCTCGTTCTCGACGTCGGGATGGATGTTATTTTGGCCGCCTCCATCCTTAATGCCGCTGTCAGCGCCTCGTGGATGGTTTTATATTCCCCGAGCATTAGGCGCTGACGAATCTCCGTGTCCCGTACTCCGTCGACAAAATTGTAGGCGGCTTCCCGGGATACGAACTCCAGTGGCAGGTCAACCAAGGCCTTGCTAGCCAGCTGTTCGATCGCAATGGCGAACTCCTGCAGCGTCTCCCCCGGCTGCTGTGACCTTGCCTTTAGCTGGCTGCGGTATGCTGCGGCTAAGCGGTGGTTCCCGAAGCGATCCTCCAGGGCTTCCCAGATGTCCTTGGGCGCCGCCGTCGCCTGCACCGCGTTTAGGACTTCCGCGGCTCTTCCCTGGAGGCTGGCTATTAACTGTGTGGCCTCCTCCTCCAGCGACCATCCGTTGTGCCTGGCCACTGTGTCGAACTGGCGGCGGAAGACCTCAAACGTTGACGCGCCGTCATACTTGGGAGGTTTGACGCGCGCAGATGTTGTGTCGCGTCCCGGCGCGTCGGCCTTTAAATCCTTCAGCTTCCTGCCGACGACGTCCTCAACCATGGCGTTCAGGGACTTGACGCTGCTGTCGGCTTTCCCTTCCAGGTCGTTAACGCGGCTCGCCAGGTCCTCGACGCGCTCGTCCACTTGGCCCATCCGCTTGCCCAGCTCCGTCACGTCATCCCTCACGCCGGCCAACTGTTCTTCAAATTTGGCGGCGAGAGCCTCGTTCGCCACCTTCATTTCCGTGGTCAGTTCGGCCATCTTTGAGGTCATTGTCGTGGCCAAGTTGTTGTTAGCCGTTTCCGTCTTCGCTGTTAATTCGGCCTTCATTTCTTCCTTCTTCGCTGTTAATTCGGCCTTCATTTCTTCCATCTTCCCGGTAATGTTGTCGTTGGCCGTCTTCATTTGTTTCAACTCTGCGGCCAGGTTGTTATTTGTAGTCTCCAGCTTCGCGGCTAGGCTGTTATTTGCCGCTTCCGTTTTTGCAGCGAGGTTTTCACTTGCCGTCTTCATTTCTTTCAGTTCCGCTAAAATCTTTTCTAATGCTGCCTCCATTGTGTTATGTCGCACTTCTGACACCAATTGTGACTTTGTGGGTTCGTGAAATGAAAAGTCCAATTTCACCACTCAAAAATGTTCTTTATTTCCACCGACTTACAGTTAAACACTTGCCAATTACACAAAATTACGTAATGCACACAATTACGATTCACCAGTTCGTCCGTTATCGTTCCGATGCACGTACACGGCGCTACTTCACTAGCACGTCAAACACTAACCAACTGTCTCTCTGAAACCCTTTTTATCTGAATGTCAGTGTTTTTCTAGAAGTCTCTAATCACCGAACGTTCCAGACCACCGGAGAAGGGGAGAGAAACGCCCAGGGTCAAGTGACATTTTCCTAACGACCCCTCAGTTAGTGACAGAGACTAATGGGAGGCGTGGCACGGCTGCACTTTGGTTTCCTCTCAGCTGTTGCCCTCATGCCTACCGCTAATTGGGTGACAATACTATTGTTTTATTCAATTGTGTTAATTGAGTTATCATATTGTTTATTTCTATTGATAATTCATTTAACAAAATTGAAAATATAGAATGTAATGTATTACTGACGATAGGGTGTTCTTGTTTAACATGATATGTTTTTGTTGCAGGTAACGGTTATATCACGACAGGCACTCTTAGAGAAATTTTGGCAGAACTGGACGACAAACTCACTTCAGAAGATCTTGACGCCATGATTGAGGAAATTGACTCCGACGGTTCTGGCACTGTTGACTTTGATGGTAATACTCTTGAAATAATCTTTAACGCTAATGATATTCCTGTATACGTGTTTTCATGTGAGTATTTTAGGGCAATTTAAAACATAGGTCATTGGCTCCTTGTTGTACGGAGCTGCTATGTATTTGTTGTACAAACCAACTTGCGCTGCTTGTTAATTTCTCCGACGTACACACAACGTTTCCCTTTTTCACTGCACTGCTGGACGACTCCGCTATTCATCGGTCAACTATGCAGACTCACAACTAATTAACTGGGAGTAGTGCAGCGCTTGTAGACCGACTCACAACTCTCGACGACTGCTCTGAGAGAATTTCTGCAAATGTTAGTTACAACAGGTGAAATATGGTCGTTTACAATGGTCCATTGTACAAGTGGAGTTGTGTAAGCCTAACGAATTACTGCCTCTAAACCTAAGGTCACTCAGTCAATCAAAAAGATCATGGTCTGCATCTTCTGGGACCTAAAACACAGACTATGTGCTTCCATCAAAGAGAAGATGCGAGGAACGCTGAATGGGAGGTGAACAACAACACTCCTGTGCACACAGCTCTTGTTGGAAAGGAAGCTGTGAGGAAATGTGACTTCAAGGAAATCGACCAATCACCCTACTGCCCAGATACAGCGACCAGACTATTTCTCTTCTCAAAACTGAGAGGAAGGAAGTCTTCATGTGAATATTTCCAGACAAGACTTATATTTTGGAGGCCAGGAGATTGAAATGTCACTTTAAAGATTTCAGAATTGTGTTGCTATGTTTATTTACTCTCGTTAAGTGTCCTCAATCACTACTGTAACGTCGTACACTTTCCCTTCCTATTACCAACCCTCCAAAGGGCTGAGCAGAACAGAAGTCAGTTGACAAATTGGCGGGGGGGGGGGGGATGTTCCTATTTAAATATACTGCCTACTTTTAACATTATTTACTTATTTATCAATACTTTCCTTTTATAAGGCTGGTTTATGTGAAACATAGCTAACATGAATTATTATTTCTTAATATTAATGTAAGTTTTTATTACAGTTTGTAAGCTCACTTCTGGAGATATTTAAAATGTTGTCCATTTACTTCTAGACAGTACCTAGCTCTATTCTGACATTCTTCTGTCACTCTTAACATTGTTGCACAGGGAAAATCTGAATAGTATATGTGATGCTATGTTTTAACTAATCTAAAGTTGTGGCTTTTGTCTGAAGAACCTTCTGATTTGCATAATCCAAAGAACAATATCAAGGAATGCGAGGATACCATGACTGGAGTCCACGTCATCCAATCCATTGCTCACCGAACACCTCATCTACTTTCTGGCGAGAATCAGAGCATAATGTGCCGAGACCCCATCTTGTTGAAATTAACAGTTGATTAAGGAACTCGTGTAGAGCGTGTTCAGCAGTTCCCGTAGGGATACTGGTTTACATTTCCACAAGTTATTGCACACCAGACCTAACCTTTGGTGCAGCAGGGTCATTTCTCATACAACCTCAGCAACACACAGTCTGGCTCTACTCATACAAACCTTAGCCTACACACGGATAGTATGGAAGAAATGATTATTTCCATCAATTTACCCTAAAACAAAGTGGTTTAGCTATGAAGCCTGCGACTAAAGTACTTACAGCACAGTAAGTCGGTACAGAATGTGCGTGTCTTATAGCATATGAGAACCCCTAGTGGTCTACCGGAAAACATACGAGTCAGTTGGAGAATTTAATGCCATGTCGGCATGTTGGCCGTAGTAGCTCAGTGGTTAGAGCAATCACACGGAGAGCAGGAGATCCTGGGACTTAAGTACTTACAGCACAGTAAGTCGCCACAAAAGGTGCGTGTCTCATAGCATATGAGAACCCCTAGTGGTCTACCGGGAAACATACGAGTCAGTTGGAGAATTTAATGTCATGTCGGCATGTTGGCCATGGTAGCTCAGTGGTTTAAGGCAACCGCACTGAGAGCGGGAGATCCTGGGACTTAAGTACTTACAGCATAGTCAGTCGCCACAAAAGGTGCGTGTCTCATAGCATATGAGAACCCCTAGTGGTCTACCGGAAAACATACGAGTCAGTTGGAGAATTTAATGCCATGTCGGTATGTTGGCCGTAGTAGCTCAGTGGTTTACAGCAATCACACGGAGAGCAGGAGATCCTGGGACTTAAGTACTTACAGCATAGTCAGTCGCCACAAAAGGTGCGTGTCTCATAGCATATGAGAACCCCTAGTAGTCTACTGGGAAACATACGAGTCAGTTGGAGAATTTAATGCCATGTCGGTATGTTGGCCGTAGTAGCTCAGTGGTTTACAGCAATCACACGGAGAGCAGGAGATCCTGGGACTTAAGTACTTACAGCATAGTCAGTCGCCACAAAGGGTGCGTGTCTCATAGCATATGAGAACCCTTAGTAGTCTACTGGGAAACATACGAGTCAGTTGGAGAATTTAATGCCATGTCGGTATGTTGGCCGTAGTAGCTCAGTGGTTTACAGCAATCACACGGAGAGCAGGAGATCCTGGGACTTAAGTACTTACAGCATAGTAAGTCGCCACAAAAGGTGCGTGTCTCATAGCATATGAGAACCCCTAGTGGTCTACCGGAAAACATACGAGTCAGTTGGAGAATTTAATGCCATGTCGGTATGTTGGCCGTAGTAGCTCAGTGGTTTAGAGCAACCGCATGGAGAGCAGGAGATCCTGGGACTTAAGTACTTACAGCATAGTAAGTCGCCACAAAGGGTGCGTGTCTCATAGCATATGAGAACCCCTAGTGGTCTACCGGGAAACATACGAGTCAGTTGGAGAATTTAATGCCATGTCGGTATGTTGGCCGTAGTAGCTCAGTGGTTTAGAGCAACCGCATGGAGAGCAGGAGATCCTGGGACTTAAGTACTTACAGCATAGTAAGTCGCCACAAAGGGTGCGTGTCTCATAGCTTATGAGAACTCCTAGTGGTCTACCGGGAAACATACGAGTCAGTTGGAGAATTTAATGCCATGTCGGTATGTTGGCCGTAGTAGCTCAGTGGTTTAGAGCAACCGCATGGAGAGCAGGAGATCCTGGGATTTAAGTACTTACAGCATAGTAAGTCGTCACAAAAGGTGCGTGTCTCATAGCATATGAGAACTCCTAGTGGTCTACCGGAAAATATACGAGTCAGTTGGAGAATTTAATGCCATGTCGGTATGTTGGCCGTAGTAGCTCAGTGGTTTAGAGCAACCGCATGGAGAGCAGGAGATCCTGGGACTTAAGTACTTACAGCATAGTAAGTCGCCACAAAGGGTGCGTGTCTCATAGCATATGAGAACTCCTAGTGGTCTACCGGGAAACATACGAGTCAGTTGGAGAATTTAATGCCATGTCGGTATGTTGGCCGTAGTAGCTCAGTGGTTTAGAGCAACCGCATGGAGAGCAGGAGATCCTGATACTTAAGTACTTACAGCATAGTAAGTCGCCACAAAGGGTGCGTGTCTCATAGCATATGAGAACCCCTAGTGGTCTACCGGAAAACATACGAGTCAGTTGGAGAATTTAATGCCATGTCGGCATGTTGGCCGTAGTAGCTCAGTGGTTAGAGTAATCACACGGCGAGCAGGAGATCCTGATACTTAAGTACTTACAGCATAGTAAGTCGCTACAAAAGGTGCGTGTCTCATAGCATATGAGAACCCCTAGTGGTCTGCCGGGAAACATACGAGTCAGTTGGAGAATTTAATGTCATGTCGGCATGTTGGCCATAGTAGCTCAGTGATTAGAGCAACCGCACAGAGAGCGGGAGATCCTGGGACTTAAGTACTTACAGCATAGTAAGTCGCCACAAAAGGTGCGTGTCTTATAGCATATGAGAACCCCTAGTGGTCTGCCGGGAAACATACGAGTCAGTTGGAGAATTTAATGCCATGTCGGCATGTTGGCCATAGTAGCTCAGTGATTAGAGCAACCGCACGGAGAGCAGGAGATCCTGGGACTTAAGTACTTACAGCATAGTAAGTCGTCACAAAAGGTGTATATCTCATAGCATATGAGAACCCCTAGTGGTCTACCGGAAAACATACGAGTCAGTTGGAGAATTTAATGCCATGTCGGCATGTTGACCATAGTAGCTCAGTTGTTTAGAGCAATCACACGGAGAGCAGGAGATCCTGGGACTTAAGTACTTACAGCATAGTAAGTCGCCACAAAAGGTGCGTGTCTCATAGCATATGAGAACTCCTAGTGGTCTACCGGGAAACATACGAGTCAGTTGGAGAATTTAATGTCATGTCGGTATGTTGGGCATAGTAGCTCAGTGGTTTAGAGCAACCGCATGGAGAGCAGGAGATCCTGGGATTTAAGTACTTACAGCATAGTAAGTCGTCACAAAAGGTGCGTGTCTCATAGCATATGAGAACCCCTAGTGGTCTACCGGAAAACATACGAGTCAGTTGGAGAATTTAATGTCATGTCGGCATGTTGACCATAGTAGCTCAGTTGTTTAGAGCAATCACACGGAGAGCAGGAGATCCTGGGACTTAAGTACTTACAGCATAGTCAGTCGCCACAAAAGGTGCGGGTCTCATAGCATATGAGAACCCCTAGTGGTCTGCCGGGAAACATACGAGTCAGTTGGAGAATTTAATGTCATGTCGGCATGTTGACCATAGTAGCTCAGTTGTTTAGAGCAATCACACGGAGAGCAGGAGATCCTGGGACTTAAGTACTTACAGCATAGTCAGTCGCCACAAAAGGTGCGGGTCTCATAGCATATGAGAACCCCTAGTGGTCTGCCGGGAAACATACGAGTCAGTTGGAGAATTTAATGTCATGTCGGCATGTTGACCATAGTAGCTCAGTTGTTTAGAGCAATCACACGGAGAGCAGGAGATCCTGGGACTTAAGTACTTACAGCATAGTCAGTCGCCACAAAAGGTGCGTGTCTCATAGCATATGAGAACCTCTAGTGGTCTACCGGGAAACATACGAGTCAGTTGGAGAATTTAATATCATGTCGGCATGTTGACCATAGTAGCTCAGTGATTTAGAGCAACCGCACGGAGAGCAGGAGATCTGTGGTTCAAATCTCGGCTATGACATTGACTTTTTCGGTCTGGCTCCAATTATTCATACTACATTCCCTTTTAACTAAATAAAATTAACAATAAGATAATATTGAAATGTATTTGACAGAAAACTGCTCATATGATCCGGTCCATGAGGTTTGAGTGAGGTATTCTCTGGACCAATGTTTCCATATATTATCTGCCAACTTCTGCTGTCTCCTGAATTCTCTTGTTAGCGAGACGCTCGTCGTAGACTCAGGTCCACTGGGTAATGTTGTTAGTATTGCTCCACAAAGAAAGTGTGCTGGTGTCAGTGACTAAGAATCTGCCTTTTCTGTTTGCGTTATAGGTCTGGAGTTCAGGGCTGCTTCAGTCATTACTAGGACGGTGTTCAGGCCTTCCTCCGTAATTTGGGCTTTGCCTAATACTTTCCTCAGGCGCGTTAAATGGTCACGGCCATTCTCTCCCACCATCCTTCCCACCAAGCAGCCCGTGGGAGAATAAATTTCCAAGAAATTCATCTTTCTGCTTGATGCTGCTGCTGCATTCCTTTGACAAGAGCAGTCACCGCATACTACTTCACCATGCAGGGTGCATCTGAGACCAGCTGGGCATTAAGCAATTTGAAACGCAAACGCACGCGTGAAAGAAAGAACGCTACATGATTCGACGCAGAAGTTAATGCCTTCACAGATGAGACGACCCTGGATGATTGCGAATACTATCGTGACAGGTTTCAGAATACTTTGACTGAATTAGTAGCACTAGACGACGACATTCACGGCCTCCCGGGTTTCGGCACCAAATGTTAGGCGCTGAATAATACCGCCATCTTATTTCAAAGAATATATATACAAAGATAATGCACTTAACTTCAATGAGGTTCAAGAGAAAGACATTCCCCCGCAAGATCCGTGGTTTAAATCCCGGCTATGGCATTCAATTTTGTAGTCTGCCTCTACTCATTCATACAAAAATAATTGTTTACTCTAGCCTCTAATCCTTTTAATCTATAGAAACTAATTTAAAAAAGTGAAACATAAGAGTTGGAAGATTCTTAGGATATTAAAAGGAAATAAATAAAAGGAGGAAATAATGTCATATATTATACAAATCGTACTTTAGAAATAAAAGAAGCCCACATCTATAGCGTAGATAGTAAAGTGGTTGCATCAGGTTGAAAAATTCCTGAGTTCGAAACCCCATCAGAGTGTTTAATTTTTTTTCCCGAGGTCTTCTCTCTTATCCGATACAACTTAACGCTCAAAGACGTTAAGCTCTCTGCACCAGCATTTGCCTCCTAAATAAGCAATGACAATAAAACAGTCAACGGACTCCAATTTAACTGAATTAAATATTATTGATGTCAACAAAGGATTCTCAATAAACCTCTAACAAATTATTCAGTTTGTTGGGTGCTTGTGGGGTAGTGTTTTGTTATAGTTTATATTTTTGTCTTTTTACAGAGTTCATGGAGGTAATGACCGGAGAGTAAGCGCCATCTATCAGCATCCAACGGACTTCGTCATTATCGTCGAGGAGTTACGTCTCCTTTGCTCAATGTATATATATTTTATACATATCACAAACGTTCTTTTACATAAATGTTACATGTTTAAGTGTAAGGTGTCTGTCCACACTAACTCTTATGAATATGCCTTACCAGTATTACTGTACAACTGAAATAAATGGACACTTATAACAAACAATGTCTGTACTTCTTTCCCTGATGAACACCTCAGAAATCAGACCATGTCTCCTATATATTGTTGACCATTCACAATTTATGGTGGATATTAAATACAATGCATGTCTAAATATATCCTCAATCTGCCAGCCTCTGTGGTGTGGTGGTAGCGTCATATTAAACACATTCCATGTTCTAATCTCTGTCAAGATGATAAGGTTCTTCGTTGCAGGTTTTCCCTTATCCTGAAAGATAAATATCTGGTAACTCTAAGCTCTATGGACCCTGTACTCATTGAACATATCGTCCTAGATGACCTAACGTTGGAGGACGTTAATTGAAAAAGATCTGAAATGCTATACTTCAGCAGAAGGTTAGCAGAAAGGAATGTAATTGTTCTATAGAATTCTACTGTCTTATATATAATATTGTGACCAGAATTACAGCAGTATTACATTTTTACAAATTCACCCAGCAAACGCGTCCCTTTCCGTAGCACTGTCTTTTCACATGTCTCCACTGCAACAGCAAATTTCGCTGCTTGTAGCTTCTCGACGCTCACCAAACCCATTGCGTGCAGACTTACGCTGATATTGTCTACTGATTCGGGATAATGTGTTTCATGAATTTGTCAGGGACGGTGATGATTATGTGCTCTAGCACACTGTAAAAACAACATTAAAATTGTTCAATTTCTCTTCAGATGCGAGAAGGTATGTAAACACAACGGACGAAAATGATTTTAGTGCTCTCCCCGCTATAGCTAGTAGGATTAGGATTTCATTACAGAGGGGATTCAATACTTAGGCCACCATGCTGGGCCCATTGTGCCTAGGCCCCCAAATGGGGTACCTCCGGGAGGAAGGATGAGCCCAACACAAAGAGCCACGACACTAGAGAGGGCAGGGTCCCTACAGTTTACTTGGATACAGACTTCCCCTACAGGCCAGGACAACGAACTCGCTCCCCTACTGCGGGATGGCAACGAGCCCAGCAGGTGAGCCCCAAAGTTCCCTGGCTGGCGGTTCCGGAATGGTCCCAGCAAATGCGCGGAAACTGGCAAACGACGTACCGGAGGATGAAGTAGTTTACTTAGAGCATATCATTCGGCCATGCACCGCCGAGACACCAGCCGACACTTCTACCCTGAAACAGACCACCAGATGAGAGATGACGTGAAATGATAATGGAGATAAAATGGAGGGACGGGAAAATTGCTTGGGCGATAGCGGCAGGACTAGAGAATCCGCGACCACAGAGAATTCTTTCATCGTGGGAAACAGCCAAAAGTCGCTAGGAGCCAGGAGCATGAGCAATCACATCAAAGTTGTTGTCACGAAGAAACTCCTGCTTCGCGTTCGTCCGATGCGCTGGTGCGCTGTCTTGATAAAAGAGCACACATCCAATCACTTCCGCCCGTTTTCACGCAATACTGGGAGGAGTTTATTCTTCAAAACATTTTGGTAGGATGCAGCTGTCACCCTAGTACCCTCTGGAATGCAATGAGTAAGGATTACACCACTGTTGTCCCAGAACATGGCCACCAAAATTTTGTCAGAACTGGCGCTCACCCGAAATTTCTTTTTGCTGGCGGTGAGCCTGTGTGCTTCCAGTGAGCTGACTGGCGCTTCGTTTCAGTTTTGAAGAAGGGCATCTACGTCTCATCCATTGTCAAAATCAATTAAAAGAAAGTTCCATTCATGCCGTCATCACGCGTCAACATCGCGCAGCCTTGTGAACATCCGTCAGCATTTGTGGCACTCATCTGGAAGACACTTCTCACATTTTCAGATCTTTATGCAGGAATGCGTGCACAGATACCACGAAAATGCCAATTTTGGAGGTGATGTCTGAACTGTCTTGGTTTGTTGTCACACGGTGTTCTGTATTCATTGAACTGTAGCACCCAGAAACGTACATTAGACACATCCATGGCACCATCACCACATGCCTCACATAACTCTCTTGGTTTGTTGTCACATGATGTCCTGTCTTCATTGAACTGTCACACCCAGGAACGCACATTAGACACATCCATGGTACCATCACCACATGTCTCACTTAACTGTCTTGGTTTACTGTCACACGATGTTCTGTCTTCATTGAACTGTCGCATCCAGGAACGTACATTAGACACGTCCATGGTACCAACACCACATGTCTCACTTAACTGTCTTGGTTTACTGTCACACGATGTTCTGTCTTCATTGAACTGTCGCACCCAGGAACGTACATTAGACACATCCATGATACCATCACCACATACCCCACTTAACTGTCTTGGTTTGTTGTCACACGATGTTCTGTCTTCATTGAACTGTCGCACACAGGAACGTACATTAGACACATCCATGGTACCATCACCACATGCCTCACATAAATGTCTTGGTTTGTTGTCACACGATGTTCTGCTTTCATTGAACTTTCGCATCCAGGAACGTACATTAGACACGTCCATGGTACCATCACCACATGTCTCACTTAACTGTCTTGGTTTACTGTCACACGATGTTCTGTCTTCATTGAACTGTCGCACCCAGGAACGTACATTAGACACATCCATGGTACCATCACCACATGCCTCACTCAACTGTCTTCATTTGTTGTCACATGATGTTCTGTTTTCATTGAAATGTCACACCCAGGAATGTACATTAGACACATCCCTGGTACCATCACCACATGCCTCACTCAACTGCCTTCGTTTGTTGTCACATGATGTTCTGTCTTCATTGAAATGTCACACCTAGGAATGTACATTAGACACATATATGGTACCATCACCACATGCCTCACTCAACTGTCTTCGTTTGTTGTCACACAATGTTCTGTCTTCATTGAACTGTCACACCCAGGACCGCACATTAGACACATCCATGATACCATCACCACATGCCTCACATAAATGTCTTGCTTTGCTGTCACACGATGTTCTGCTTTCATTGAACTTTCGCATCCAGGAACGTACATTAGACACGTCCATGGTACCATCACTACATGCCTCACTCAACTGTCTCGGTTTGCTGTCACACGATTTTCTGTCTTCTTTGAACTGTCACACATACGAATGCACATTAGAAACATCCATGGTACCATCACCACATGCCTCACTCAACTGTCTTCGTTTGTTGTCACATGATGTTCTGTCTTCATTGAAATGTCACACCCAGGAATGCACATTAGACACATCCATGGTACCATCACCACATGACTCACATAAATGTCTTGGTGTGTTGTCACACGATGTTCTGCTTTCATTGAACTTTCGCATCCAGGAACGTACATTAGAAACATCCATGGTACCATCACCACATGCCTCACTCAACTGTCTTTGTTTGTTTTCACACGATGTTCTGTCTTCATTGAACTGTCGCAGCCAGGAACGCATATTAGAGATATCCATGGTTCCCACCAGGAACGTACATTAGACACATCCATGGTACCATCACCACATGCCTCACTTAACTGTCTTGGTTTGTTGTCACCCGATGTTCTACCTTCATTGAACTCTCGAAACCAGCAAGGTACATTAGACACGTCCATGGTACCATCACTACATGCTTCACTCAACTGTCTTGGTTTGTTTTCACACGTTGTTCTGTCTTCATTGAACTGTCACACCCAGGAACGTACATTAGACACATCAATGGTACCATCACTACATGCTTCACTCAACTGTCTTGGTTTGTTGTCACACGATGTTCTACCTTCATTTAACTGTCACACCCAGGAACGTACATTAGATACATCCATGGTACCATAACAACCTGCCTCACTCAACTGTCTTGGTTTGTTGTCACATGATGTCCTGTCTTCATTGAACTGTCACACCCAGGAATGCACATTAGACACATCCATTATACCACCACTACATGCTTCACTCAACTGTCTTGGTTTGTTTTCACACGTTGTTCTGTCTTCATTGAACTGTCACACCCAGGAACGTACATTAGACACATCCATGGTACCATCACTACATGCTTCACTCAACTGTCTTGGTTTGTTGTCACACGATGTTCTATCTTCATTTAACTGTCACACCCAGGAACGTACATTAGATACATCCATGGTACCAAAACAACCTGCCTCACTCAACTGTCTTGGTTTGTTGTCACATGATGTCCTGTCTTCATTGAACTGTCACACCCAGGAATGCACATTAGACGCATCCATGATACCATCACCACATGCCTCACATAACTCTCTTGGTTTGTTGTCACACGTTGTTCTGTCTTCATTGAACTGTCACACCCAGGAATGTACATTAGACACATCCATGGCACCATCACCACATGCCTCACATAACTCTGTTGGTTTGTTGTCACACGTTGTGCTGTCTTCATTGAATTGTCGTACCCAGGAACGTACATTAGACACATTCATGGCACCATCACCACATGCCTCACATAACTCTCTTGGTTTGTTGTCACACGTTGTTCTGTCTTCATTGAACTGTCACACCCAGGAATGTACATTAGACACATCCATGGCACCATCACCACATGCCTCACATAACTCTGTTGGTTTGTTGTCACACGTTGTGCTGTCTTCATTGAATTGTCGTACCCAGGAACGTACATTAGACACATTCATGGTACAATCACCACATGCCTCACATAACTCTGTTGGTTTGTTGTCACACGTTGTGCTGTCTTCATTGAATTGTCGTACCCAGGAACGTACATTAGACACATCCATGGCACCATCACCACATGCCTCACATAACTCTGTTGGTTTGTTGTCACACGTTGTGCTGTCTTCATTGAATTGTCGTACCCAGGAACGTACATTAGACACATTCATGGTACCATCACCACATGCCTCACATAACTCTGTTGGTTTGTTGTCACACGATGTTCTGTCTTCATTGAGCTGTCACACACAGGAGCGCACATTAGACACATCCATGGTACCATCACTACATGCTTCACTCAACTGTCTTGGTTTGTTGTCATACAATGTTCTGTCTTCATTGAACTGTCACACACAGGAATGCACATTAGACACATCCATGGTACCATCACCACATGCCTCACTCAACTGTCTTGGTTTGTTGTCACACGTTGTTTTGTCTTCATTGAACTGTCACACCCAGGAACGCACATTAGACACATCCATGGTACCATCACTACATGCTTCACTCAACTGTCTTGGTTTGTTGTCATACAATGTTCTGTCTTCATTGAACTGTCACACACAGGAACGCACATTAGACACATCCATGGTACCATCACCACATGCCTCACTCAACTGTCTTGGTTTGTTGTCATACAATGTTTTGTCTTCATTGAACTGTCACACCCAGGAACGCACATTAGACACATCCATGGTACCATCACCACATGCCTCAGTTAAGTGCAGAGGTTCTACTCCCATTAGTCCTGGACCCGTAGGACCAAGGACCCGGGCCTCCTTCTACCCGGGAGCGATGGAGACTCCGGGGCTCTTTCCATAGGGCAATACCTGATTTCTTAAAAAGCCCCCCCCCCCCGCCGCTGAGCACAACGTCAAGACGGGATGGCACCACATGCCTCACTCAACTGGCGATGAATTGCGATAGGTATCACACCACGAAAATGGAGAACACGAATGATTACACTGTTCTTGCAATGTAAGCGTCGCCATTTTAAGTGCAAAAAATTCCTTACTCTCGTCGCTGCCACTAGAGTTTTATGTGCGGTACAGTGCTGCCATCTCTGTCATACATTCACAGAGAGTTCACGTGTATTTAAAAAAAGGCAGAAGTTCGTATCTGTACCAGTCCTGAAAAAACAGGAGGTTTTTAACTTGAACTACCCTTAGTACCTGGGCTACTGATACCAGACTTTGAAAGTGACATTGTTAACACTTCACAAAATACAATATAAACATGTGAACTTTCTGCCTATTGTCACAGTTTACCCAAAGCACCTAACACTCAATTTGTGTTACGGACTGGTCTTGAACTGGACTAACGTATTAACGCGCAACTACAGTGATCCGTGGTCACCTAATTTTTTAACTAAATATACACAGTTACTAACGACACTTAGTTATGTCTTACTCCGTAACTCGTAATGAAAATAAATAAAACACCCAGGTAAGATTGGAAGTTGCATACACAAGCATAAACACGGGAGTCGTTTGTTTATTCTCGAAGCAATAACTCGAGTACAATACGTCGTAGAAAAGTGGCCTCTGTTCAGACTGCCTCAAAAATTTTGCCTCTACACCAAGGCATATTAAAATGACGAAAATCCAATAATAATTTTGGCGCATGAAAAGGAGAAATCTCTGTTGCGCACACTTCTGCTATGCGTTCCAAACTAGGCAACGCTGCACGACTATGATAGGATTGTCGCTTTAGGCGAAACCTTTGGAGCTCCGCCTCATGTGCCTTCTAATCAGGGGCGGCTGCACAGCTGCAGCACGATCTTTTCTGTTTTATAAATCACATTATATAAATTTTAAAAGACCATGTAAGTAACAATGCATATTATAAGTATAAGAAATCGAGTACTACCAATATGAAATCTGAATGCATGGAAAACACCTGCGGAACTAATGGAACGCATCCGTGACGTCAACGTGCTAAGAGCCAGCATTGCGCATGCGTACAACCTTCCCCCTCTTGTCTCCGTCATGTCCTAAGTTCCCTAATCCTTGTTTCACGTAAGTTTGCCCCTTATCTCTTAACGGTCACATCTCAGTGGCTGCTGTTGTGGTACTGACTGTTGTGCGGTAAAAATTAGTTCGTTTTTAACATGGTGATATGTCTTTATATGTTGGAAGAGAATTGTCAAATTTATATTTTCGTAACTGTTCTAATGAAATATATTACTCAACAGAGTTGATTTATCTGAAGTGCATGTTAATTCTTAAACGAAGTAAGGAAGGGGTTCCTTTGCTCTCAAGCACATGGCACGACAAAAAAAAAATATAAAAAATATAAAAAATAAACTCCGCATTCTTAGGTTCCGATGCCTAGATTCTATGTCGGAACCTTTTAACTATTTCTTATTTTCATTTATAAATTTATTAATTATAAGAATAACTTTTTAATTGTTTGCAGAAACAATAACCTAAGTGACTGCTAAACTTTGCAGTCAACTAACCTAACAACTATCCTAATTATATTTTTTCTTTTGTTCCAAATTAGTCTCTCTCTTCAATTATATATATCGCTGTCAAGTCAATCCGATTTCAGTCTATATCACCTTGTTGGTTTATAAGCTCTTCTCCTCCCAACTCATGGATATTTTCAATTTCAAAATCTCCTTATTCCTCTTCTTCTACTGGTGTTGCTTCCTCAATTGGATCCCTTCCTATGTTCAGATTTCCTTCCATCTCTCGTCTTTGGATTCTAGTTGATCGTCTTATTTGTTGAAGTGTTGCAGGTGTAGCCAATTCTATTGGTGTCGATTTCTTAGAAGTTATATATTGTTCCCAAGCTTTTGTTGAAATGATGTTTGTTATTGTGTCTAACTTATTGAACTCCTCTGCGTCTCTTATTATTTTCCATGTTGTCTTTCCTTGCGGCTCTTGTCTCAAATCATCCACTTCTCGATGCTCCTGACACTCGAAGATTTGGTGTTCTGGTGTATCCTCTATGCTGCATGCTGTACATAGACTTGTCGCACGTCTTCCTATCCTCTTAAAGTAGGTGGCATAAGGTCCATGTCCACTAATAAAATGGATTACTCATTTAGTTGGTTTGAAGTGGCTCATCCTTAGTCTTTCTTCTATTGTTGGAAGTAGTTCATAAACTCGACGTCCTTCCTCTATGCTGTCCCATTCGTTTTGCCATTCCTGTAATATTGTCCTTTTAATTTGCATCCTTGTCTCACATTCTACACCTACTATTTCTCGTACTTTTTGCTGATTATTCTTTCTTCTCCAGTATTCTGCACCTCTATATCTTATGATCAAGTCCATCGGCCATATCCCTAGGATTACGAATAGAGTCATCGTGGGGGTGGTCTTAGTTCCGCCTGCATACCGTAAAAGTATCTGTCTTTGTGTTCTTCTTATTAGCATTTTGTTTCTTTTATTGCCAAGCCTTTGAACCCATGTACTTGCTCCGTATCCCATAATCCCAGCTGCAATGCTTGTATGATACAATTTGATGATATCAGTGGGTAATTTAAAATTCCTTTGAATCAACGACGTCAACTTTCCCATCACTTTTGAAGTTTTGTGTCTTATGTAATCAATATGCGTATTAAAAGTCAAATTCTCATCAACAATTATACCTAAGTATTTGAAACTTTGCCTTCTTGGTATCGGTGCATTGTTTATTCTAATCACTGGGTTCCTCTTTAGTTTACCTTTCGTTACTACATAAGCTGATTTTGAGGATGCTATGGTTAGTTTTACGTCATAGCACCAGTCTTGCAAGGTCTCAGTGATATTCTTAGCCTTGTTTTCTATTTCTCTACGATTATTCCCATCTATAATTACCATCAGATCATCTGCATACGCTATAACTTCTGATGTGGAATTTATATGTCTTAATCTCTCCAGAATTGGTTCAGTTAGTATATCCCAAAAGATGGGACCCAATATTGACGCTTGAGGGCGTCCTTTTGTAACATCTCTGATTAATTTTCTGCTTTCAGCTACTAATGTTACGGTTCTGTCTTTACAGTAGTCCCTCAACATATTATATAGACATCTTGGATAATCTTTGTCTCTCATAATTTTAAACAATTCTGGCCACCACAGATTATCAAATGCACCAGAAATGTCAAAGAATATATTTATGACATACTTATTGGGATTTGATTTTATGTTCTCTAATGATTTATTTATTACATCATCAGTTGATCTGTGCTTCCGAAATCCATATTGAGTGTCTGTCATGCCTATCATAGTCCTAAACTCATGTATACGTTTACTTAGTAGTTTTCTTGGATCTTTCCTATAGTGTTTAGCAAACACACTGGTCTGTATGATTTTACTTCCGTAGGATCTTTATCTTTTGCTTTTTTCAGAATTACCACGTTTGCGTTTTTCCAACAGTATGGTATTCTTCCTTCGTATATACACTCATTAAATAGCTCTGTAAGAATAGGAACTAGTGGTTCTTCCAACGCCATTATGACTTCTGAAGGTATTCCATCTGGTCCAGGTGATTTCCCTGTTCTACAGTCTCTGATTGCTAATCGAACTTCTGATTTATCAAACGGATACATTTACCTCTCTCCGTTGTAGTTTCCTTTGTAAGCATCTCTTTTCTTTCTCTGATCATCGTTTTCTCCTTCCAGTATATCCAATGGTAATAGTTTGTTCAATAAATGATTTGTTGATTCTAGCCAAGCTCTTGTCATTTGCCCATCATCCTTTCTGAGTGTAGATATAACCTCCGGTACATTAACTTTCTCCATTGCAATCTTGTATGGGATTCCCCATGCATTATTTGATAATTTTTCTTTGACGAACTTGTCCCAGGAATTTTGTCTGGATTCCTCTAGAGTTATCTTATATTTTTCTTTTATTCTTCTAAAGATATTGAGATACCTCTCTCTTTCTTCTGAGATGACTGTTCTCTGATATATTCTTCTTGCTTTCCTTAATTTACTTCTTAACTTTTGAAGTTTTTCGTTCCATACATCCCGTTCATTAATCTTTGGTCTTATCCTTAATAGAGTTTTCTTCATAACATTTTGCACACTTTCTGTGAGTTTCTTCGCCTTAGTGTCAATATTATCATCATCTAGGATTGCCGGTAATCTAAATTCTTGGACAATCTTCTGTTTATCCATATTTTTAACTATGTATCTAGTTGGTCCAGTATGTAATGGTACTTCATTTTTCATCCTTACTACATAGTCAAATAATATTAGATTGTGGTCGCTAGAAGTCTGTTGTTGTGTCACCTTCCAGTTTATTATTTTAGATACAATGTATCCTCTAGCTAAGGTAACGTCTATGTTTTCTTCTGCTCCAGCCCTTCCTTGAAACGTGTAAGGATTATTTCTTTGATTCAAGACCTCCAAACCATATTCTTGGATTAGTTCTTCCATTTTGTCTCCATTTTCGTCAGGACTTTTACTTCCCCATAGAACTGATTTTGCATTGGCATCTAGTGTTATTAATATTGCCTCCCTATTGTATTGGTCCAGTCTTTTCCAAGTGCAGTTCTATATTGTCTCTATATTGATAGTATTGATTTATCAGAATATTGGTTTTACCTCTATAGGTCATTTCTAGACAACATAGCCATTCATCATTGTGTTGCGCTATTTTAACTATTTGTATTTGTTTGTTAAACACAATAATGATAGCTTGAGGATTTGTACCTGTTGTTATGATTCTAATACCAATTGGCATATGTACCACTTTTCCTCGCAAGGTGTACGGTTCTTGTATTTTTTGCTCTTCTGCCAATTTACGTAGTTCCAGCATGACCATTTTACTACGCATAGCGTTAACTTGTCCAAATCTTATTAGAGATGTTTCATTAAAGTTGCATTGTTGATTATCATTATAATTATAATTATTAGCCATAATTTGTTCTTGATATGATTCTTTCCCTCAGCATTGCATATGTTGGACATTGTCGTTTCTCTTCTTTGTTCTCTGTGCAAATCTTCTTTCTTAGGCTACATGGTATGCATTTCCTCTGTTGCTCTTTCTTATCACAGTCCTTTCTGTCATGCCCTTCCTCACCACAATGAGCACATTTGCTATGTTCACTTTTGCAAAACTTAGCTACGTGTCCAAGATCCTGACATTTGAGGCATCTAGGGACTGTTATAAAGTCCTTTACGCTAACCGATTGAATGCCAATATATAGTCTTCCTAACATTACAATGCGCCTTCTTAACAAGGGTTCGACCTCCATGACATGGTGAACTGTTGCCTTATTTCTTGGTCCCGTTTTGAATCTTAAATTAACTTTACTATCGAAGTCTTCCCAAGACATATCATCAAAGTTTTGTAAATACATATTTCGTTTTATTTCCTCCTCTTTCACTCCAGCTAGTACATCGTAAATTATTACTAGAGGATTTCTCCTTTTGGGTTCTTCCATCTTTAGGTCTTTCTCCTTCAAATTTTTACTATTCATTATCTTTTGAATATCCTCCTTAGTTTCGGTTTCCACTATTAATGTCCTTTCCGTAGCCTTTATGAAGCTAATCTTTATTTTCTCCTGCGCGGGCTTTAAGTTCTTGCTTACTATTTCCTGAACTTCTTTGGTTGTTTTTCCTTTTGCAGATGAGATAAATAAAGTATGTTTTTGTTTTTCTTGCAGTTTTTTCTATTTTTTCTATATTCTCAACTGTCTTCGGTTTTTGTAATACTTGTGAGAAACTTGCAGCCAAAGGTTGTATTGCTGTTGTTTCTTTGCGAATGGCTAATTCCGTTCTTAATTTAATATTTTCTTCCTTTAACTTATCAAATTTCTCAACAATATTTGCCAAGTTGCTATATATCGCTTTCTTTCCATTCACAGACATTTTGTCGGCACCTACTATTGAATTCATTTCTTGAATTATCTTTGTTATGTCGTGTTCAGATGGATATTTATATACTGCATCATCTACAGTAATTTCAATACATTTAGCTTCTTTGTCATATCCCGCTATTTCTTTCGAGGTCGTGGCAGCATCCGGAGATCTTACCAACGACCTCTTGGGGGTGAAGATTTCTTTTTCAGTTGCATCCTGTGACTTACGAATTTCCCTCTGTCCATTTTTAAGCTCCTCTCGGCCTATAGAGTACAAAACTCACTCTATAGCTCAGGGTCGGGGACGTGAACCCGGGAGCAAGTCCTGACAGCCACCTACAGTCGCGTACACACGCAAGACACTGTAGATGTAATCTCACACTAGTCACCTTGACAGGGGGTTAACTGTCAAAACTTCCGACCCCATGGCACGATAGCACGTGATTTAGCGGTAGTAATGGCATATTTGTTTATATGACTTTTATCACTGACCTTGTTTTGAACTGGAGTAGTCATATATCGCCATTCGATTGTGTGCTATGCCGAATGCGAGAGCTAAATTATTTTATTGATCGTTTATTGCGACGATTGTTTATTGCGTGCTTATTAGGTATATGTATGATGACAGAGTCTAGCGCCAGTTTTTCGCTGAAATATCGCAAGGGAAAACCTTGCATGTGTTAAATGTACGCGCAGAGAAGAATCCGCCTTTATCAGTGAGAGAAGTCGAACAGTTGATGCTCTGAACTTACAGGTGTAGGAACATCGCAACATGAAACTGAGACAACAGGAAAACTTACTACCCCAGGGGCAATATTGCTGTGTGGCGAAGACGTTATTTAAGGACAATCAGACTGTACCAGGATACAAGTCGCAAAATATACTACCTTGACGAAACTTGGGTGAATAAAGGACACAGGACTAGTACGGCGTGACACGACTTTTAAGACTGAAAGACAAGCATTTTTGCAAGGTATGTGTGCTGGGTAAAAAAAAAAAAAGTGGGAAAGGCCTAAGGCCTTTCATTATAAACTTGTCCCAGTTTCATTGCTCATTCATTCAGTTTCAACTTGCTCAGTTTCATTATAAACTTCATTATTTTTGAATGCCTTCATATTCTTATTTGTATGATTTTATCTATCTTCCTGGCAATTATTATGACGTTTACTGCAGGTTTCAATGTGACGGGAAGGCACCGCCTATGGCCAATGGCGCGAAAGCATTAGCCAATGAGGGTGAGGGGGAAAGTAGTTGCACGCGGAGTGATACATGTCAGCGGGGCAAGGTTATATGAAACAGACTAGATTTTCGCACAAATGCGTGCTGCATCTGGGTGTTGCGCGGTGATCATTCGCTGCACGGTGAAGCAGGGCCGCCAACACTCATAGTTATAGCTGTAGAACTTGAATGTACATTGAAAATCATTTAACAATCTGTCATTGCTTTATATTTTAGTTCTAGAAACTAATTCCATTCTTCTTACGTAAACAGATCCAATATCTAATGGTTATAAAATCGCAGGGCAGATTGTTTGTGATGCACCTATCATGTTGGCATGATACTCCATTCCCCCGACCAAAACAAGTGAATGTGGTTCGCGTACTCGCATTGTATCCAAGTATTTATTTGTGTAACGTTATTTAGTGGCTGATATCAGTTTCTTTATTTTGTGTGTGTGTGTGTGTGTGTGTGTGTGTGTGTGTGTGTGTGTGTGTGTGTGTGTGTGTGTGTGTGTGTGTGTGTGTGTGTGTGTGTGTGTGTGTGTGTGTGTGTGTGTGTGTGAAACGTGTTAGAAATTCGCTTTATTCAGTGTATGAGTAATGTAATATCACGAAAACTTTAACCAATAAATAATGAGAAGAAAGGGTTAATATAAAAATGTTAGGGCAAATTGAGCAAAAAGCGAAAGGAAGTAGAAATTGTGTTTATACCATGAAGAAACATGAGCGCATGGACTTCATTTTTCGAAACTAGGTGATTTGCATGGACTTTTTCCCGCAGCGCGCTGTTATTATTCGGCACGAGCTGCTTCTAATACCTTGTGCCAGCCCTTCAGCACAGATGAATCTGAAAGTGGTTGCAACCCAAGTATGTCAACACTTTGAACAGGTTTCTCAAAAAGAAATGGCTATTGAGCTTTATTTGGAACACACAATCACTTGGATCAACTAGAGAAAACCGCGAGGCTTTCAAAATGTCCGCCAACGTACCAGCCGTCGTACTGTGTCACTTAAACAGTCACCTTGTCGACGGTGTCACAGACATCTTGGGGCATGTCCAAAACTCAAGTCCGATCTTTTGTCCCGAAGAATTACGGAAAAACAATTTTGCCGTATATGACAAAATATTTGGCCTAGCGATTAATGGTAATTGCCTATCGTCGTATTCAGAGAAAAAAGCTTGAAGGGACGCACGCACTCGATCCGATGTAAGGTTAATCATAAATTAATTTAGAAGTAAATATATAGATTAAATCTGAAAAAAATGAATGCATATATATATGAAGTATTACAAAAACAAATACAAACTACAAAACACTGAAGTGATCTGCTTGATGCTAGGAGCATAAGCACTGTAGTTGCTTTTCTAAATTACAACATATTTAAAAAGAGCAACATTTGGTCATTATATGCCTTTTATGTAAATGTGTTCTATCATTTGTTACATTTTATATACAATTATACTTGTTATTTTTTCTTGTTTGTTCTTGTTATTTTCATTACTTCTCTTTCTTTTTACCGGTAATTATCAGTACTGTTGCTAAGCGTTTTAACTATGTTCATTTTGTTTATGTTTACCTTGCGCACTTTAGCAACCTGAAAATTAAGGAAGCAGTTTTTCTTTTTACGAATTAGAGTTAAGTGGTGCCCTGTGTCGAACTTTAATCTTTAGGAATTGTTCATGGACATCTTAATTCCGTGTTTGGCAGCACTGATGCTGTTTGCGGCGACTGGCACACTCACACTGTTGCATTCTGTCATACTTTAGAGAAACAGTATTTACTTCTGCATCACTCATGTGTATAATTGGAATAATTACATGGGATTAACCTTCTTTGTAACAGTTACATTTATTAACGCCAAATATATGCCTTGGCCATTTGTAAGTAAAAGAGTGACACTATGGATGCAGAAATAGAACTATCATCATTGACAAACTTTGAAAGAAAATTCGCACTCAGCGCATTGTTTGTGTGTTTACCCATTATCTTTGCCAAAATATTTTTATGGGACAGTAAGTATTTTAATTATTTTCACCGTACTAAGGTGTGTACTACGTTAAGCAATCATTGTAAATTAAATTCCACTTGTAAAGCGTATTTTATAGACATGTAATTATAATATTGGTTCCGCTCCCATATTGTGAAAGGATATCTTACACACTTGCATTAGTAACATAAGAATTTTAGGTTAGATAATAGTATATAAATAGCTACTAGAACAAGGTTAGGTTAGGGTTGGTGTAGATGTTTCTAGTAGTTCCTTTTAAGGACATTTCCACAATTCTCCACATAGTGAGGGTTTATATACATGTCGTTAAAAAATATAGCGAAACATACTGAGGGTCCTAAACTGCAAAGCATAACTGAAACATCATAACTAATAACTACGCCTCATTTAGCTCAGGATTAATATGCACCTAACCTGACGTCGCTAACATGTTTTTCAAACTTTAGTAATTGTTATCCATATAAAACTGGTACCTAGTGGAATTGACCCCATGTAGTAAAGAATGTCCCTCTTTTGGTAATACCTCAGACAAGTGGCGTTGGGATATCCGGGCTGTGACATCGTAGCTCCACCGTTGCCACCTTCCACAGCTTGTTAACACGGAAAATACCAACATTACTCAAGGAAACCAGCGATACTGTAATACACAAATAAGCTGGCGTAAAGATCAGTGGATCATTGCCAGAGTTTATCATCACAATCATCATTAATTATTATTATTATTATTATTATTATTATTATTATTATTATTATTATTATTATTATTATTATTATTATTATTATTATTATTATTATTATTATCATTATCATTATCATTATCATCGTCATCATCATCATGCCCGCCTCGGTGGCGTAGATGGTAGCATGTCTGCCTCACGTTCAAGAGGTCCCGAGTTCGAATCTCGGTCTGGGTGAGTTACCTGGATAAGGTTTTTTCCGGGGTTTTCCCTTATCCTGAAGGACGAATGATGGGTAGCTCTAAGCTCCATGAACCCTGGACGCATTTGAGCATCATTTCATCCACCGTCCGATATGACTTAACTGAGGACGTAAAATTACAACAACAAAAAATCATCATCATTATTCCCATCACAGTATCGCTAGTTTATAATAAGAAAAAGAAAATGTGTTGGCAATGCTCTGCTGTTTTCGCACAATTGGAGTGCCACAGTTGGCAACAACTTGTTTTCGTGATGTCATTCCGTACCAACATAACTCTACACACCTTATCTGCAGTTTTACCCCTCTTTTAACTAATACCTGGACTTACAAGTTCTGGCAAACTTCAAGGAATAATTTCAGGGCTAAATGAGAACATTTTTTAAGTTCTGATATGCTATTTAATAGAACAGATTATGATGTATATTTTACTATCATTTTACTTAAGATATCCACCTTTAGTGTTCACACAAGCCTTTAAATGGCTTGGCCAGTCATCTGTGCTGCACATAAGTCTAAATCCGCCACTGCTGTTCGCAGGAATTGTTTTAGGCTTTCAAGTTTATTGTGTCTTCCAGAGGATTCAGGTCTGGACAGGATGATGGGCAAACCATGTGGCTGATAAACTCAGGCACATTGTCCTTGTGCCACTGCTGATACTTCCTAGCTTTGTGAGCCGTAACGCTGTGCTGTTGGAAGATCCAGTGTTCACTGTTGAACATTGATTAAAAGTTAATTGATGGAAATTAATTATTTCTTCACACTAGCGGTATATGGCTAAGGTTTTTGATAGAGTCAACATGAAAAATTCAATGCCATGGCTGGGATTTGAACCACGGATCTCCTGGTTGCTGTCCAGTTGCTCTAAGCTATTGAGCTACCATAGAAATATACGAGTCAAATGGAGAATTTAGTTTCATGACGGCAAGTTGGCCATGGTAGCTCAATGGGTTAGAGTGACTGGACGGAAACCAGGAGCTCCGTGGTTCAAATCCTGGTCATGGCATTGAATTTTTCATGTTCACTATGTATTGATTAAGGGGTTTCAGAACTTTCTCCAGGACTTCTTCTAGGTACACATTTGCATTGGGTTTTACCCCCTTTTCACCATAGACCTCCATGGCCCCTTGGAATGAAACTTCCAACCAAACCATCACTGATGCTGGATGATGGCCTCGAAGAACCCAGGAAGCAACCTGATGGGATTCTTCACTGCTCCAAGCTTACACTCTGTCATTCTGCCTGTTGAATTTCTCCTCAGTTGTGAAAATTTTTTTGTCTGAAAAAATGATTCTGCAATGTTGGTTTTTGATGTGCTGTCTAAGAAGGTATGTGATCTTTGTCGTCTAATCTTCAGACAGATGTTGAGTAGATGTTCTTTACATCGGTGGTAAGCCTGAAGTCGTACATCTTGATTTATTAGCTTAGAGCCACTCTTTCTTGACGTTTGAAACTGCTGCGCCATTATTTTTTTTTTCTAACAGAATCTCTTTTGAATCATCTGGGGTTGGAACAAGTGCGGCCAGCCAGATCTCTCTTTGTCATCAACATTAGAAAGATGGGTGAATCTTTTGATGATCTGGTAAACAAATCTGAGTGAGATTCCAAGTGGTTTTAAGAAACTGAAAATTGTTGTTGTGTCCTTCTTGCACTTGTGTAATGCTATGACAGCTACACGAATCTCTTTCACTAACCATTCCATGATGAGATAAAGAGCAATACTGACAGTATAAAGGTAGAACATTTCAAGGAAGAGGGATAAGGGGAAATGTTGATGACAGATCTTATGATAACACTAGGTAAATATTGAAATTATGTGATGCTGTAAGCTAAAAATACAGAAGGAATTCCAGAATATGATGTAGCTTTTGATTTGAAAATAATAGAATGAGACTTTCCCAGTATAATACACGATTCTGAGCTTTCTGTAGTGAATGTAAATTACATTATTTTTATATAGTTGTCCATAATCAGGAACTATAAATGTCTCGAGATTCAACTCCTTGGAAGAGAGCTAGTTATACAAGTATAGTGAAATGTTTAAGTAAACACATTCTGTACAGCAGTTAAGGAAATCTTATGATATTTGATATTTATTTGTACAGTTTCTATTACAGTTTCAGTACAATGACACATGCACTATTATACCTTCTGTCAAATACATGAAATTGCTGACCTAAGATTTACTTGCTGACTCAGGTCCCCTGGCTATAAGCCTTTGGTTTTCCTGAACAGCTTACTGTCATTTCTTCTTGATCTTCGCTTCTTTTACCCTAATCCACTTTTCTCTTAATTTATATAAGAAATCTGCTATACATCTATTTTTCTTTTCTCCCATCCCCTACCCCATTCTTTCTTTAATTGCTTATAAAATTTCAAAGTTTTCTTTTCTTCTATACTTTCCCATATCTCCTGCCTAATTATGTCTTGTACTCTGATTCTCACATTCTTCCAAAAACCGCTATGATTTGACTCTGCTCTCCATAGATCTCCCATGCCTATCTTCGATATCATTCTTTCCAATTCCGACCACCAACTGTTGGTGTTCTTAATGCTTTTCTGTTGCTTCATGCACAGATTCAATAATTTCCCTTTCTGCCCTTTAATATACTTATATCAGAATTTCAATATTCTCTCTATTATTATTCCCTCCTTTTTTGTATTACCTTCTCTTGTTGCCGATTTTGGCAGCCCTAGTACTTCATACATCTGGTCTAATTGTGTACCTATCTCTGATGTGCCCCATACCTTGTTCTGGCTTCAATGATCGCTTCATACATTCCTTCTAACCATCTGACATCTCCAGTTTATGTTTACATATTCTTAACCCTGACATTACCGTCCTGCCATTAGCTATCACTTTTGTGCCTTGTGCAGCCCATCCTCCACTGCTACACATCCTTACACCTAAATAGGCATACTCGTTTACCACTTCTACCTTTTGATTTCCTATGAACCATTTCTCTCCTTTCCTTAGTATCAATCCTATTTAAATACCATTTTTTTTTTTTTTTTTTTTTTTTTTTTTTCTATTTATCCTTAATCCCCAGTCAGCGCAAAACCTATGGATTGCTTCTATTTGTAGACCTATTACGGGAATTGCTTCTACTGTTAAATCATCTGCGTACAATAATCCAGGGATCTCTTTGTTCATTATTATTGGGCAATGGGCATTGTTTTCCTTAACCCTCCCTAATATGTCATCTATAAATGAATTGAATGGAATAGGACTCAATTTGCACCCCTGTCTTAAGCCCAATTTCTGTTCGGCATCTTCTGATAATACATTCAACCCACATCTTATTCTGAATTTCACCCCACTATAAATTTTATCAATTTCATGTATAAACTTCTCGCTCATCCCTTTTCTTCTTAATTAAAGACCCCCTGTTTACCATATCGAAAGCTTTCTCAAAATCCATAAAAAGCATATACAATCTCCCCCTTTTCCTGCTCAAATGAAGGATTAATTGAGCAATTAAATGCTATTTTAATTGAAAAATGATTTATAAAATGCCACTCATTTACTTTATGCATTTTCAGGTGACTTTTTAGAAACAGCAAGTGAGATTGCAGGAGGAAAAGAAAATTTATGGTTTCTTCTACTGTTGCCGTTCAACCTAGCATGGGAGCAGAGGTGGCTTTTGGTGTGTTTGGTGGCTGGAATCATGTTTACATGTGTGTCATACTATATTGTTTATTTGGACAGCAGCGTCCCAGGGGTTCAACCTCCCTCCCCATTTTCTGCAGGAAAACAAAGCAGGTATTTTGTAACACTTCTAAGTAGCATGCTGATCGCTAGAGCTCAGACCAAGAGGCAGGCAAATAGTCACTGATACGAGGGTGAGTCAAATGAAATCCTTAAATATTTTTTAAAATATTATTTATTGTGCAGAAGTGGTACAAAGCTGTATCACTTTTCAACATAATATCCCCACACTCAATGCAAGTCCTCCAGCGCTTACAAAGTACATAAATGCCTTTAGAAAAAAATTCTTTTGGTAGTCTGTGCAACCACTCATGTACTGCGTGGCGTACCTCTTCATCAGAACGGAACTTCTTTCCTCCCGTTGTGTCTTTGAGTGGTCCAAACATATGGAAATCACTTGGAGCAAGGTCTGGTGAGTATGGTGGATGAGGAAGACACTCAGAATGCAGGTCTGTGCTTGTTGCAATTGTTGTACGGGCAGTGTGGAGCCTTGCATTGTCATGTTGCTAAAGGACACCTGCTGACAGCAATCCACGTCACTTTGATTTGATTGCAGGCCGCAGATGATTTTTTAGGAGATCTGTTTATGATGCACTGGTGACAGGGGTCCCTCTATGCATGTAATACTCCAAAATGATGCCTTTTTTGTCCGAAAAGTGAGTCAGCATAATCTTCCCTGCTGATGTTTCTGTTTGAAACTTCTTTGGTTTGGTGATGAGGGATGGCGCCATTCCTTGCTCGCTCTCTTCATTTCCAGTTGGTGGAAGTGAACCTAGGTTTTGTCCCCAGTAACAATTCTTGCAAGGAAGCCATCACCTTCCCGTTCAAAGTGCTGAAGCATGTTCTCTCATTTCAGGAGTCTGCCGTGGCACCAATCTTGCAGACACTTCTCGAACCTGGAGCACATCATGCACAATGTGGTGTGCTGACCCATGACTAATCTGTAAACATGCTGCAATGTCATTCAGTGTCACTCGGCGGTTTTCCTTCACTATGGCTTCAACTGCTGCAATGTTCTGTGGAGTCACAACTCGTTGTGCCTGACCTGGACGTGGAGCATCTTCTGCTGAAGTCGCACCATTCATAGACTTGCTGCTGTGACAAACATGCATCACCGTACTGAACCTTCATTTGTCAATGTATTTCAGTAGGTTTCACACCCTCACTACGCAAAAACCGAATAACAGAATGCTCTTCCTCCCTGGTTCAAGTCGCAAGTGGGGCGGCCATCTTTATTTTAGTTAATTGATGGAAATTAATAATTTCTTCATACTAGCCGTATATAGGTTAAGGTTTTTGATAGTCAACATGAAAAAATTCAATGCTATGGCCGGGATTTGAACCATGAATCTCCTGGTTTCCATCCAGTCGCTCTAACCCATTGAGCTACCATGGCCAACGTGCCATCCTGACATGGCCATCTTTATACTGATACTGTACGGTATGTGTGCATCTGCACTATGTTGCCACCCACAGGCCATTCTGCACGCTCTTTGTAGCATGCTTACCAACTTACAGGATAACGGCATGAAATATCGATTTGTTGTTACAAATTTAAGGTTTTCATTTGACTCACCCTCGTAGCTATAAGAACTGAAATAGGCACAATCATTTGTTCAGCATTATTGCAAAGTGTCCTTCAGACATTTTGATACCGGTAGCAGTCAATTCTTTGACACTGACTGTGCTGTTTGCAGTCAACTTCTGAATGAAAAGTACAGCAAGAGAAAATGCAAAGTAAAATATATGTATATTGATAAAAGGATCTGTAGTCTTGAGAATGCATGTGCCACAACTTATAACTGAAGGATGTGCTTTACTACGTCATGGGATCTATGAAGCTAAATCGTAATCATCTGTGATGGCAGGCAAAAAGCTGGAGTAATATAAACTTTAACTAGTAGGTTTTCAAGGGGGGGAAAAAAAAAGTAAAAGTTTTGGCATATTTTGCTACATATGTTGGCACTTTCAAATGTGCAAATGCAGATGTAACATAACGGACTACTTTGTTGAAATTTAGCAATTTATTGTATATGTAAGAGTTTCAAAACAAAGAGAATTACACTACAGGTTCTGTAATTGAACTCATCTGCTTTTAAACTGTGTAATATATTATTTTAGTTAATTGATGGAAATTAATGATTTCTTCACACTAGCCATATATAGACTAAGATTTTTGATAGAGTCTACATGAAAAATTCAATGCCATGGTAGCATAAACAAAGGTTGCCAGATTGGTTACACTGGTGAATCACATACTCTCAGCTCAGTTATCGCTAGTTGTATGTGGGAAATATGGTAATGGAAATTGCTGAAGCTTGCCAGATTTCATCTGAAAGGACATATCGCATTTTGACTAAAGAATTAGATATGAAAAAATTATCTTCAAATAATTTTGACTCTTGATGCTGGATCAAACACCCATAAATATGGAAGTACTGGAACAATGCTTGGCCCATTTTAGGAGCAATGAACATTTTTTGCGCCAGTTCATGACCTCAAATGAAACTTGGATCCACTGCTATAACCCAGAGTCAAAACAACAGTTAAACAATGGAAGCATGCTGATTCTCCACCACCAAAGAAAGCAAAGACAATTCTTTCAGATGGAGATGTCATGGCTTCAGTTTTCTGGGATGTGAAGTGGATTCGGTTCTTCTTTGTAATATGTGACGCAGAGATTTTTTTCTAAGTCCTTCACACTTTGTGATGTTTTTATATACAACCATGATTTTTAATATAATTTCTTTACTTTTTAGTGCAATTTCGTGCTGGAGGGCATTCAACATTCTTAATTGTTTATTTCCTTACTGCACAATATAGCCATATTGAAGAATTCATTGCAGCCAAACTATCCTTGTTTCTCCACTGAACACAATGCTGCCAACAGTCTTAGTTGTCCCTAAATTACACTATCTAACAAACTAACACAAAGTAGTACCTAATTGCACCACCTAGCTAACCAATTGTACTAAACACACACAATACTCCTTAATTTTCACCAACTAGCTAACTAATTACAATAAACATAACTATTTCTAGCCTAAACACTAAGTGCAATCATTACACTACGTGATAGATATTGCTGTAGTCCTCGCCAGCATGACTCTATGTTATTTGTGTGCACATTTGTCAGTGGGTCGACAAAGTGCACTGAGTGATTCACTGCGAGGTGCACAGCAAACCCTCCAGCCATCAACCCATAGTATCCCTTCCAGGCATCAGTGTGAATGGTGCTGGTGAACTCTATGTGCTCTGCAGTTAGACTGTAGAGCGTATTTGCATCTCTTCTGTTGTTGGGACATATCATCATCCGCACCTCATTCGTTTCCACGACGATCATTCTCAGGATCTCTATGACGTGCCCACAATGAAACTTGCGTCGTCCTATTTTGCACTCGTCGATATGAATGACGTGACTGGGACCGCCAATTTCCCCCTTGCAGTATACTTAGTATCATTTGACATCATTCACACTTCGCGGCAGTAGCTGAACTAGTCCAATATAGTCCACGAGCTCATACATTTTACTGATTTGTAGAGCCATTTTCCGATTTTCAACAATGTACACAACGAATCTTAAATATTTCAAGAACGCACAGAACAAACAACCTTCACTTCTAACAGCACAGTAGGTACTTTTGCTGCACAGCAAAAGCAATAAAACCTGAGAAGAAACATCCACATGTCTTTTTGCACCGGTGTAGGACATTGCACCGGTCTGGGGCGTTTTTGCAGAGGTTGGCTACAAGTGTTACATATCTTTCTCATGTTGGTTACAATGCAAGAACCTGCAGGCTGTCTGTTTGCGCGTGTACCTTTGGATTTAGAAAATATTCTCGTGTTGCACAAAAGGAAGTTTCTCTGTAAATTCTATTTGTAGATTATCTCCTCAGTGGACAAACCATTACAGGAGAGACTGTGCTAAGCTGCTGGGCCAATTACAACAAAATATATGCAAAAAAGGCCAGGTTTAGCAAGGAAGAAAGTCATCTTCCATCAAAACAATGCATGCCCGCACTCGTGTGACATGACAAAATTACATAAAAAACTGAAGTGTGAATTATTGCTGCACCTGCCTTTTTCGCTTGATATGGCTCCATCAGAGTACCATCTCTTCCCAAAGCTGAAAATTTTCCTTGATGGATGAAGATTCGTCATGCCGGAGTTGACAACTATTTTGCAGGCCTGGAAGGAATCTCACTTTCAAGATGGGATCAAGGCATTGGAACATCACTGGATCAAGTGCATTAATCTACAAGGAAACTATATTGGAATATAAAAAAGGTTTCAGTGTTTTAAGTAATTTTTTTCTAATTGTAAAAACTATTTGTAGTCAGTTTATTGACACTCGTCAACAATTGAGTGTCAATAAACCGACTACAAATAGATTATACGATTAATTGTGACATCACTGTTACTAAACTCCTCAAAACACACATAACCTTTTTTTTCAATTCTGTTCTGAGAACTTATCAAACCAGCCGTGTAGTTTCATGAATCCATGTGATTTGTGTACCTAGTGTAGCTATGTAGTACCCTCTTCCCCAATGTTTTGTGTGTTTGATTTCCTGGTCATGTTAGCTTGCTGTGGAGTGGAATGGCAGACAAGGCAGCAGTGGAGCCCAGTTTCACAGTGTCTTGTGTTACTTGGGAGTACTGTGGACTTGTACGGAGAGTGGTACTGTCATTAAGAATGGTTGGCTGTCTGCAGTAGTGAGCCAAAAGGCTAGGTGTCTTGTCATGAAGAGATGACCTTGGCTCTGTTGCATGTTGACCACTGCAATTTTGTGCATGGTAAACTTTTTGGAGGTGATTCTGCCCCTGTTTATCTGTTCTGTAGTGGAGCTGTCTCCATCATGAGTTGTTGGAATTGTTTCACTGGTACATATTTGAGAATCTCTGCAACTGCCAGTCAGGAGTCCTGGCAGACGAGAACCAAGAAGTCATTTTTATCTAACGTATTTTAGTTAAGGATTTCTTAATATAGATATGAAGATTTTGTACCTTTTGGCCCTTTTTTGTAAATTTGTCTTCTTTTCTTGTATTTGTAATTTTATACTAAGATTCTTATTTGAACCCTGGTGTGACAACGCTAAGAGGGCCAAGGCCTACCAACTCGAAGCCAGCCTCACGCCCACTTATGCACGGCAGAGGTGGGTGATCATCCAACCGATATGGGGAGGGCATCTGGGCATCCCTCAGCCGGAACATTGGTTTTTGTGACCAGGGCCACTTACCTAGCTTAAGCTCCTCAGTTTCCTCTTGATGCTGAGTGGGCACCGTCCTATACCCGGGACTTAAAATCGGTACCACATAGGTGGGATCAAACTCGGGCCGCTTTCCGTGGCCAGGGACCAAGGCATGCTGTCTTCGCCCGCTACACCATGGTGCAGGACAAGATTTTTATATTCTCCATCTTTGTCTTTGGTTTTTACCATGATTAATTCAGAATAAGGAGCTTGTTTTTTATAAACAAACGTCGGCTTTCACGGCAGGCGTCTGGTTCAGTTGAGGATTCTGGGCTGTAAGGCCGTGGTCCACTGGGCTACTGTATTTTATTGTTTAGTTTCATAAGAGTGCTGTTGACCAAGTAATTGAGCACTCTTATCATCATGATGAAACCCCCCCCCCCCCCCCCCCGGTTGATTTCAGGGGTCTACAGGTCACTTCCAGTCAAACAGTGGAAGAATTATGTATATGTAAACACTAAATACACTTTATAGCAGTATTTTGCTCCACATTTGAATAATTTCAATAATATTTTTGTGTGAAGAAAGAAGCAAAATCAAAACTGAGATCCATGATACAGAAAGCTTGTCTGCAAGTTGATCTTATAGACATTACAGAGTTTAAATGTTTTCTCATTCGTTCGAATGATGACAATGACTAATTCATATTTCAGTAGTAAAAGTATGACTACCTCTTTCCTAATCAAAACTTCACGGGTGATCAGCCATGTCAGTTATAACTGTTGAGCTTTCGGCCATTACAAACTCCATGGCCCTCCTCAGGAACTGAATAAAAAAACTGACTGATACCCCATATATATCTACTATATGTGTGTGATAAGAAGAGCGATCGGGTTCCAAGTCCTCATTCGGTAAGTTTTGTTTAACTTCGTAAACATAGATGACATCTTTGAAATTTGAAATGTGCTTTACACTGACATCTAGTGGCTAATATGTTAAGCTTTATCATGTCTGCCATATTTCGTTTTGATCAATTTCGAGGTTAATTAGCTAATCAGTTTACAACAATCGTATGTTAGAATTAGAATTTTAGTTTGTCCTTGGCAACATATACATGTTATGAGACACGTCAAAATGTATAAATACAGTATATACATAAAGTCAAATTGATTACATATGATATACACAGTAAGCAGCTTTTCTATGGTTTCATGTGATATTTGCATAGACTAATTTACTACAAGAAATGTCATAATATAAATATTACAGGTTTGTGAATGTACTATGCTCCCAGTGCTCGTTTACATGGTTATAGTTCTAAAAATCCATTAACCGTATAAAAACAGCGTACATGCAAAAATGTCTTAACCTTATTCTTAAAGTGTTTTAATGATGCAGCTTGTTTAAATGAATTTGGAAGTTTATTATATAACATTATTCCTTTGTAATTAAAGCGTCCTTCATAAAGACTCGTTTGATGCGTTTGAATTGCCAGTTTATCCTTGTTATGAGTGTGGTGGTAATGTAGATCAGCATTTACTTGAAAATGATTTAATTTTGTATGAACATTTGTGGATGTTATGGCTCTCGAAAGGGGACACATTATTCGTCTATCTCCGTATAACTGTGATCTGAATGCAATTGAGCTGGCGTGGACAAAACTAAGGAATGTTTTCAGAGGATGCAACGTTACTTGTGATATCTTCGCTTATCTTGCTATTTTGCTGAACTGTGTTTTTCAAGATTGACCACACTACAGAAACAAGAGTATTAGCTCTCGCTTCTTCCCCTCCACCCGCACTTCACCGTAAATCCAGCGCTCAACTTACCTTGCGCAGATAGAATAGCGAACATCCGGGACTCTAAAGACACCAGGAAAACTGTGTAAATGCAAACAGCACGTGGAGAAATATGATTTTACGAAAAGTGCTATATGTAGTAAAGTTCATGATTATTTTGTCAGAAATGCATCAACTCATAGATTTAATAAGTTAATGTGTAACCCAACTCTATTTATTGTCTAGAAGTTAGCACTACTATATATACTGCTAGTGTTGCAAAACTTGTGTGTGCATGTAGCATCTAACATGTGGCAAGTTGAGTCAGCTCCACTTTGTTGTATGCAGCAAGTTTACACTAGCCTGAGATAGAGCATACTATGCGACAGGAACAAGTGAAAACTTCCACACACAAGTACTCACTGATACTGCTGTAATTTGCTTACTTACATAGGCATGTTTAAGGAGCCACTGTGCACATTTGAAGTTGTTAGCATAGATCATGGAGAGCCCTCTGTAAAAACTGTAACAGCTATGAAAAGTTATATACTATAAAAATGAGCAGTTATGTGCACTATAAGATTAGTATATCAGTAAGTGTGGAACATGTTTTATAATCCTTAAGATTCTAAACAAAAGACCTAAATGGGCAGAGCTTTACAATCACTCTAGTCTTTATGCCAAGCAACAAATGTATTGAATGTAACTCTTTATGTAAACATTTGCTCAGATTTCCCTTCTGATTGTTGTTTCTCTTACTAGGTTTATTGATGATCCAGGCACTACTCGAGGTTCCCATATGTTCACAGACAACAATACTGATAATAATGGCATAGAGGTAAATAAATTAATAGGTTTGGAGGTTAGAAGAGAAATATGTTACAAGATATATGAAGAACTAAATGTAGGCTCTTCTTTGTAATATGTGATGCAGCAATTTTTTCTAAGTCCTTCACACTTTTTGATGTTTTTATATGCAACCATGATCTTTTATATAATTTATTTACTCTTTAATGCAACTTCATGCTGCAGGGCATTTTTTAACCTTATTAATTGTTTACTTACTGCATATGTAGCCATATTGAAGAACTAAGTGCAGCCAAAGTATCCTTGTTTCTCCACTGAATGCAATGCTGCCAACAGTCTTACTTGTCCCTAAATTACACTATCTAGCAAACTAAGACAAGTAGTACCTAAAATGCACCATCTAGCTAACTAAACACACACAGTGGTCCCTAGTGTAATAATTACACTAAATACACACAATAGTCAAAGTATAAACTTGAAAGAAGCGTAGGGACAGTGAAGCACAAATTAGTATAAAAGTGAATCGAGAATATATTGACACATTGCTTCACTCACACTGTTTATTCACAGGACATGTTTCAAGAGCTCTTGCTCCTATCCTCAGCTGATACTCGATTCAACTCGATTCGAGTATCAGCTGAGGATAGGAGCAAGAGCTCTTGAAACATGTCCTGTGAATAAACAGTGTGAGTGAAGCAATGTGTCAATATATTCTCGATTCACTTTTATACACACAATAGTTCCTAATTTTTACCAACTAGCTAACTAATTACACTAACCATAACTATCCCTAGCCTAAACACTAAGTGCAGTTGTTACAGTACAGGGTAGACGTCTCTAATGTCTTCAATTAATTCTTGAAATGGGTCTGCTGACCGGTTTTTGCAGTCATTGTGCCACAAATACTCAGAAATATGAGCATCCACACTATCTTTACAAATGCTGCCCCTTGCTAAACAATGCCGTAGTCCTTACCAACATGACTATGTTATTTGTTTGCACATTTGTCACTGGATCAACAAAGTGTAATGAGTCATTCACTGCGAGGTACGCAGCAAACCCTCCAGGCATCTGCCCATAGTATGGTTTTGCCGGCCCTTGTAGCCATGGTCGTTAGAGCATGTCTCTAGTGCTCTGCCGTGTAGAGGGTCGCAGGTTCGAGTCCCACCTTGGGTATGGGTGTTCTTTGTAAGTGTCTGTGTCTTGTGTATATGTGTACCACTAGAGAAAAACATATCCCTTCGATGGCCGAATGAGTTCAAAGGTCACCAAAAAAAAACCACCATGGTACCCCTGCTAGGCATCGGTGTGAATGGTGCTGTTGTACTCTAGTGCTCTGCAGTTAGACTGTAGAGCATATTTGCATCCTTTCTGTTGTTGGGGCATATTGTCATCTGCACCTCATTCATTTCCACGTCTATCATTCCCAGGATCCAGTTTCCCTCTACAACATGCCCACGATAAAACTTGCATCGTCCTATTTTGCATTCATTGGTTTGGACGCCGTGGCAGCATACTTAGTGTCATTTTAATCATGCACACTTCGTGGCAGTAGCCGAACTAGTTCAATGCAGTCCACGAGCTCATACATTTTACTGATTTGTTGAGCCATTTTCCGATTTTCAACAATGTACTGAACGAATCCCAATATTCAAAGAACGGACAGAACAAACAGCCTTCATTTCTAACAGTACAATAGGTACTGTTGCTGGACAGCAAACCTACTTATGTAAAGCAATAAAACCTGAGTTTGTCAGTATTTTCCAAAACTGACCTGCTGCTAATTGCATTCACATGTCTTTCTGCAGCGGTGTAGGACAGATGTCTGGGGCATTTTTGCAGAGGTTGGCTACATATTTTTCTCATGTTGGCTACATATTTTTCTCATGTTGGCTACATATTTTTCTCATGTTGGCTGAAATGCGAGAACCTGTAGGTTGTTTGCTTGCGCATGCGTGCATATATGTGCACCTTTAGACTTAGAAAATATTCCCGTATCGCAGAAAAGAAAGTTTCTCCCTAATGTATTACTATCATATGACCTTCTATATCCATTCATGAGCAAACTATCTTAACTTCATGTTAATTGAGATAAACAAGTACAGCTAATCTCTGTTTCATATAACCTTGCCCTGCTAAAATGTATCACTCCGCGTTCAACAACCCTCCCCCTCGCCCTAATTGGCTAATGCTTTCGCGTCATAGGCCATAGGCGGTGCCTTCCCGTCACATCTAAACCTGCAGTAAATGTCGTAATAATTGTGTGGAAGATAAATAAAATCATACAAAAATCATACAAATAAGGATATGAAGGCATGCAAAAATACAAGTTTATAATGAACTGAGCAAATTGAAACAGAATGACTGAGCAATGAAACTGAAAGAGTTTATAATGAAAGGTCTTTGGCCTTTTCCACTGGGATTTTTTAAACCAGCACACATACCTTTCAAAAGTGCTTGTCTTTCAGTCTTAAAAGTCGTGTCACACCATACTTTACTTTTCGTGTGTTCTTCGTGTATATTTAGCGATTTGTATCTCGCTGCAGTGTGGTTGTCCTTAAATAACGTCTTCGCCACACAGCAATATCGCCTCTGTCTTTTAGCACATTTTTCTTGCCTCTTTTTTCATTTACTAATTCCAGCTGTATAAGCATTCTGCTGATATTTGGTAAATCTGCATCTTCATTTACAGCAGACGAAATGTTATTTATGTTAGGGAGTTCGTTTCTAAAGAAAAACTACACACATGACGACGCACAACACTTTTCACGTATTTTCTCCGAGCACGCACTTTTGTTTATTCCTGCTTTTGCCTGGAGTGGTAAGTTTTCCTGTTTCCTCAATTTCATGTCGCAATGTTCCTACGGATCTAACACTCACACCTGTAACTTCAGAGCACAGCTGTTCGACTTCTCTCACTGACAAAGACAAATTCTTCTCTGTGAGTGCATTAAACACATGCAACACAATTCTTTTTTCGCCTGTTTGTAAATAATTATCCTTGCGATACCTCAGCGAAAAGCTAGCGGTAGACTCTGCCATTATGCATATAATAAGTACATGCGCAATAAACGATCAATAAAATAATTTAGCTCCCCCACCCTCGAATGACGATGCATGACTAATCCAGTTCAAAACAAGGTCAGTGATAAAAGTCATATAAACAAATGTTACCACTACCGCTAAATCATGTGCTATCGTGTCATGTGCTTGAGAGCAAAGGCACCTCCTCTTTACTTCGTTCAAGAATTAACATGCATTTCAGATAAATCAACTCTGTTGCGTAATATATTTAATTAAAACAGTTACGAAAATATAAATTTGACAATTCTCTTCCAACATATAATGATATATCACCATGTTAAATAACGAACTAATTTTTACCGCACGACAGTCTTTACCACAACAGCAGCCAATGAGAGGTGATTAGGTCACGTGATAAGAGATACTGGGCAAGCTTACGTGAAACAAAGTATAGTTCCCATTTAACAGAGTATAAGTATTTGAATGTTCAAACAAATAACAAGGACATTTCTAAAATGGTCAACTCCAAGAAACAAATTTATTTTTTATAAATTGTATGTTTTAACAAGATCTACAGTTTTTGTGTAATAATAATTTGTCTGTGTATTATGGTTTACCAGTTATACAAAAGTCATTCAGTATAAAGGGGACATGTGAGAAAATCATGGTAAATTCAAAATGTACATTTCATTCATCATGAAAATAAAAGTTATTAGGGCTACTATTTTTTTCAAGGTCTGATCGGTTGTGAAATTAAAAAGCACAGTGAAAGTCAGATGAAGTTTTGCACAGGTGTCTAGTATGACCATTGATCGTGTCAATTGTAAGCATGCAGTGAGCACCTAAACATGCCTAGAACAATACTGTCACCTGCCAAATGTGAAGTGTGTGCTGTAATTCAATTTCTTCATGAGGAGGGGTGCAATGCAGGTAAATGCACAGACAAATGAGTAATGTGTACAGCAAAGCATTCATGAGTGACAGCAAAATGCAGCAGTGGTCAAAGAATGTTGAAGTAGGGCATACAGATGTTCATGATACAGGTGGTAGAGAAGGAAGAGAATGTCAACCAATCATCCTGTTTGAATGGATCAGGCAATTCGAGAAGATTGTCTGTGTTGCATGAGTCGTTTCCCAAAATTCATGGTCAACTCTGTACCCCATCGTGACTGAGATGCTCCAGTACCACAAACTGTGTTCAAGGTGGGTTACCAAGATGCTGTTACCATAAAAAACCCACAGTGAATGGGTGCTGCCATAATGTTTCTCCAGCGCTACCATGATGGAGAAGATTTTTTGAACAAAATTGTCACAGAGGATGAGACATGGGTGATTTACGAAACTGAAGAAGCAAAGAGCAATCCAAATAATGGATGCATTCTTCTTCTCCACCAAAACCAAAAAAGTTTAAGCAAATATTCTCAAACAAATGTATATGGCTACTCTGTTCTGGAACCCAAAAGAAATTTTCTTGGTGGAATTCATGGAATGTGACAGGACCATCACTGCAGCCTCTGTTATCAGGCATTGTTCTTCTTCATGACAACACTAGGGCCCACACTGCAGATGGAACAAAGAAGCTCCTGCAGTATATTGTCGCGGTAACGGGCATAAAGGTTTCGGCGCAAATAGATAACAGACGGCAGATAGTATTTCATGGTAATAAAGAGCATGCATAAGCAGTTAACAATAGTGCGTCTAGTGCTCACAAAGAGACGGCAAATGAAGATAGCTGAGATAAAAGACTTACCGAAACAAACTGAGATAAATGGAAATTTCTGGTAACATCTGGATTATTCCGGGTTCTTTATTGTTCTGGAAATCTCTCAAATTATGAATGAAGTATTTAAGGAAAAGACGAGTTGAAACAGAATAGTTGTGTAACAAGACTGTTGTTGTAAAACAAGAGTCAGCTGTGAAGTGTTGTAACGAAAGCTAATGTTTGTTATTGTCATCAACCTTGGTGCTGTAGATTGTGTGTAAGTGATGTAATGTTGTTACGTGAGAATTGAACAGCGTATTCCTACGCAAATAAAGAACAATTTTTAATTTCTGCAAATAGGACTTTTTATTCTATGAACCCACAAAGTCACAATATTTGATGTAAAGTGTTTGATCATCCTCCTTGCAGCTTGGACTTGGCCCCTCATGATTGTAATCTCTTTCCTCGCCTAAAAAATGGGCTAGCAGGACAACATTTTGGCACAGACAGTGAGCTGCAGACTAGGGGAGATTGAGTGCCTCCGGTCAGGCCTCGGTCGCCTGGAGGGGGTAGAGGGCTGCCTAAGAAGTCCCAGGTACTAGACTGCAGAGCTAGTAGCTGTGCTAGATCCGCAGGCGGCCCCACCAAGATTTTCAGTACTCTTCCCTGCGGGGTTGACGCGCGTACGTGGCGTATCCACTTCCATGCCATCTTGATGTTGTCAATGGGGGGCTTTTTAAAGTAATAAGGCATTACCCTATGGAAGAAACCCCAGAGTTCCCATTGCTCCTGGGACGAAGGTGTAGCTAAATGTTGCCAATAAAACATTTTTGGTTTTAACTGTGGTTTTAATTTCCTGACCAATTGGACCTTGAAGAAGAAAACTGATTGAAAACTGACAAATCTGAATAACTTTAACCTTTGTAATTATGTATAGTTGTTCTTATCTGGAAGTTCATAAAATCTAAGTTTCTAAACCTAAGGTGAAATAAAATTCCCAAAATATTTGTCTCCAAGTTTGGTTGAGAAACAGAGAAGAGCAAAACATTTTCCAAAGTTCACTTATTATAATAAGGGATTATAAGGAAACTAGCTGACTTGGCAAACTTTTTACCGCCAATAAAAGTTGTTGTGAATTCATGTGGAATTTTAATGCCAGCATTTAGCTTCCAGTTAAACATTTAACTGTCACTTTGTTTGGTATCTATATCTTTTTTCTCTTAAATTTATCTCCAATGTTAAGTCATATTGGACAATGAATGAAATTATGTTCAAATAAGAACAGGGTACATAGAGCTTAGAGTTACCAGACATTCATCTTTCAGGATAACAGAAAACCTCCAACGTTAAGTCACATCAGACAATGAATGAAATTATGTTCAGATGAGTACAAGGTACATAGAGCTTACAGTTACCAGACATTCATCTTTCAGGATAAGAGAAAACCTCCAACGTTAAGTCATATCGAACGATGAATGAAATTAAGTTCAAATAAGTCCAGGGTACATGGAGCTTAGAGTTACCAGACATTCATCTTTCAGGATAAGAGAAAACCTCCAATGTTAAGTCATATCGGATGACGAATGAAATTATGTTCAAATAAGTTCAGGGTACATAGAGCTTTCAGTTACCAGACATTCATCTTTCAGGATAAGAGAAAACTCCCACTGTTAAGTCATATCGGATGTTGAATGAAATGATGTTCAAATAAGTCCAGGGTACATAGAGCTTACAGTTACCAGACATTCATCTTTCAGGATAAGAGAAAACTCCCACTGTTAAGTCATATCGGATGATGAATGAAATGATGTTCAAATGAGTACAGGGTACATAGAGCTTAGAGTTACCAGACATTCACCTTTTAGGATAAGAGAAAACCTCCAATGTTAAGTCATATCAGACGATGAATGAAATGATGTTCAAATGAGTACAGGGTACATAGAGCTTAGAGTTACCAGAGATTCATCTTTCAGGATAAGAGAAAACCTCCAATGTTAAGTCATATTGTGCGATGAATGAAATGATGTTCAAATGAGTACAGGGTACATAGAGCTAAGAGTTACCAGATATTCATCTTTCAGGATAAGAGAAAACCTCCAACGTTAAGTCATATGGGACGATGAATGAAATGATGTTCAAATGAGTACAGGGTACATAGAGCTTAGAGTTACCAGATATTCATCTTTCAGGATAAGGGAAAACCTCCAACGTTAAGTCATATGGGACGATGAATGAAATGATGTTCAAATGAGTACAGGGTACATAGAGCTTAGAGTTACCAGAGTTTCATCTTTCATGATAAGAGAAAACCTCCAATGTTAAGTCATATCGGACGATGAATGAAATGATGTTCTAATGAGTCCAGTGACCATATAACTTAGAAGTATGAAATTTGTGATGGAACTATTTGTGTGAGCATTTATCTCCATTAAAATGAAGTGGATAAGAAAATAAACTTCTAGTGAGAAAGGATAGATGAAGTCATGTTAGTGTAACATATTTGATTTTTTATTATTCCTCTCTTTGCAGAAATTAATTTACTTCTACTCTAAATTAGATGTGTCAGTGAATAGTCAAAACTTAGGTATATAATTTAACTTTTGAAGTATAGTAATTTAACTTTAGCAGTAAAGAAAGAAGAGAACACTGCATTGAGTATTTGTTGAATTAGAAATGAATGGAGTAAAATTATTTCAGGATACTGGTGCAGATAATAGAATTGCTGCTTCTTTGGTGACTACCTCGGCTTGGGTTGAACGTTTTTCACAGCCTGCTGTGGATACAAGTGCTAATGCAACAAAAGTGAGATACGGTGCACCACATAATACATGCTTTCAGAACGCAGAGCAACAATCTTTGGCTAATAATGAGGCCTCATTAATTCTTCGGAAAGATAAATCATCTCTTGAAGAAGACCGTTTTGATGTGTTTGGTAAACTTATTACTATCAAACTGCGCAATCTACCAAAACATCAAATGCTTATATCAGAGAGGATTATAAATGATGTTTTGTTTGAAGCTGAGAAGGACAATTTGACTTTGTCCCACAGACTGGCTGGTGAAGAAATGCCTCAGAAATCTGAACAGCAGTTTGGCAATTCAAGTTCCCAACAATAAATCAAGTTCCTCTGGGAATATTCTTAGTTGGTAATGTTTTGTACCTTGTCATGGCAGACCCAGAAAATGCTCAAGTGGTTTTGTCAGTATATTTTAGAAAAAGGCTCAGATTGTAAGGGGCATACTGAGTTAACATCCTGGAAATGAGCAGAAATTAGTATATCAATTTTGGATGTAATTAGTTACATATTGATTGGTTACAAATTAATGATTAATGGTTGTAACAAATACGAAGTAACTATTATTAAATTATTGACGAGTCATACTTTTTACACATCAGCTCCATTTACGTACCTATATTGAGGACATGTTTCGCGAACCATCGTTTGCATTATGCGCTGTATTGCGACTAAAGCTTGATCCAGTGTTATGGGTAATTCTGGAGTTGCTGCTGCCATCTGTTGATTTTGTGATGAATTTAAATGTGGGGTTGTCTTCTGGCAGGATTTCAAAGTTCATTAGTTGTTTTTTTGTTTTTCTATGTATATTCTCTCCCATATGACGGTTCACTATGTTTTTTGTACGTATTTTAGTAATTTGGTGCTATCTTCAATTTCATGATTTTCAGACCGGAAATGAGCTGCTATTGCGGACTTATCAATATTTTTGTATCTTAATTGCCTAAAATGTTCTTTCTTTCTAGTGCCTATGTTTCTTTTTGTTCTCCCTATGTAAACTTTTTCACAGTCTTTACACTTAATCTTGTAAATACCTGATTTCTCTTCTGGTTTTATCTTTCCTTGTGACTATGTGGGTTCGTGAAATTAAAAGTCCAGGGTAAAAACACCAAAATTGCTCTATTCCGTAGAAATCAATCTGACAGTTTAGAATTACATCACATACACAATATAAATTGCAAGGTCATCAACCACAAACAGCTCACACAGCTGTTCACGCGCACGCGTCCAATTACCGACTGACTCACTGTGGCGGGCGGGCTCCCTTTTTATAGATTACTCACTATCCAAAATGTTCTCAAACAATCAAGATGGCACTAGAAGAAAGACGAACTCTCTAGAAATTTGCCTCCTTCCACCCCGCCGTTTCGGCAAGCTTTTATCTCTGCACTGCACTGCCTGTCTCTTTGAATGCCTCACCCCGCCACCTCGTCGCAACAATGCATTCACGACAGTATTATTACTGTCAAGTAGGTTTTTAATGTTGTAATTGTTTTTTGGTGCCTATGTTATATTGTATTTCTTAAATATTTTTTGGAACTTTTTTGTGGCCCAGGGGTGGTAAGCAAATTTAGCAAATCTAATTTCTTGTTTCATTGTTGGTGAAAGAGCTGTGATCTGTTTGAATCTTTTTTGAAGTTTGAATGATTTTAGTTTTTTATCTACAAGACTTTTTCATATTCATTTTTAATTGCAATGAAATTGAAAATAGCACCAAATTACTAAAATACGTACAAAAACATAGTGAACTCATCATCTGGCAGAAAATATACATAGAAAAGCATAAAAACCAACTTATGAACTTTGAAATTCCACCAGAAGACGACCCCACATTTAAATTCATCACAAAATCAACAGATGGCAGCAGCAACTCCAGAACTACTCACACCACTGGATCAAGCTTTAGTCGCATTAGAGCCAGTGAGGCGAACAATAGTTCGCGAAACATGTCCTCAATATAGGTAAGTAAGTGAAGCTGATGTGTAATAAATACGACTCATCTATAATTTAATAACTGTTTTGCTTCACTGTGTTGTTCCAATACAGTTATGTGCAGAGGTTCTACCCAATCAATCTAGGACCCGTAGGACCTAAGACCCTGGGCTTCTTCAACCCGGGAGCGATGGATACTCTGGGGCTCTTTCCATAGGGCAATACCTGATTTCTTAAAAAGCCCCTCCTGCTGAGCACAACGTCAAGATGGCATGGAAGTGGATACACCACTTACGCGCGTCAATTCCACAGGGAAGACTACTGAAAACCTCGGTTGGGCTGCCTGGTGATTTAGCACACCTTCTACTTGTTTTGCAGGCTTGTACCCGGGACTTATGAGGTAACCCTCTACCCCCTCCGGGCGGCCATAGCCTGATTGGAGGTACCCAATTCCCCGTGGGTGTCGGGAACACACTGCCCCCCTCGAGTCCAACCCAATCCGAACAACTCCCCGACGAGAGGGGCTCGGCAGTTTAGCCTGTTAAATTTCGATACAAAGTAACTAATTTATCAATAATGGTTACCAAAGTAATAACAGTAATTAATAATATCATTACCAGAAACTAGTTAATGAAATTTGTTATGCAGTATCAGTCTCCTCCACAAAGGATAAATCATTTGCCAGAAAAAGTGCCTTTCAACATTAAATATATGTAAGCAACTGATATTATCTGCTTCTTTTATGATGTTAGACAATGATGTCTGTTTCGCCATCAATATTTCTTTTCCCTAGCAACATTACCTTGCAAAATGGCATTTACCATGCATTATCTAACATATGCTTATATCGAAATTTTACTTTATTGGAACACCACAGTGAAGCAAAACATAATTAAATTATAGATGAGTCATATTTACACATAAGCTTCATACGTAAGTGAAATTTATGTGTAAAAAATACGACTCATCTATAATTTAATTATATGCTTAATTTTAGTCATGTTTAAGTTGGTAGCTGAAGTGTTTTCCTTAGCTATGTCTACAACATACAGGGTGTATATAAATGAATATGGGGGTTTTAACTCCTTATAATATTTATTACATTCAACTTACAGTTATAATTGATATGTCAAATGAAAAAGCAACTCAGTTTTACCAAGAACCTTGTAAGTGTTCAATGTGACTACGCTTTGTCACACGGCACACATTAAGTCTATAGCGGAGTTCTTCCCAAACGTTGATAAGTGTGTATTCAGTAATTGTAGCAACAGCTTCTTCAATCCAGTTTCTTAATTCAGGTAGGTCAGCCGGTAGCAGAGGCATGTACACACGATCCTTGATGAAGACCCAAAGGTAAAAATCGCATGGCGTTGGGTCAGGAAAACATGGAGGCCATGCATAGCAAGTGCTGTCATTAGGGCCCTTGCGGCCTATCCAGTGCTCGGGTACAGTGACGTTCAACCAATCGCTTACTTTGTTATGCCAGTGAGGTGGCGCACCATCTTGCTGGAAAATGAAGTTCTCTGGTTCATTTTCTTCCAACTGAAGGAAGAGCCATTGCTCTAATGAATTAAGGTAAGAAGTGCCAGTTACAGTAGGTTCACCAAAAAAGAAAGGCCCATAAACTTTTTGCCGGGATACGGCACAAAAAACATTCACTTTAGGAGAATCTCGTTGCATTTGTACCATTTTGTGAGGATTTTATGAGTCTCAGATGCGCACATTGAGTGTTAACATGTCCAATAAGGTGAAAGGTCGATTCATCACTGATGACAACACGATCCATAAAATTGTCATCATGAAACAACATGTCGTTTGTGAAGTTGGCACGTAATCTGTGGTCTGTCGGCTTTAGAGCCTGCAATAACTGTAAACGGTAAGGACGTAGCCGTAAGCATTTTCTTACAACTTTCCAAACAGTCGACACAGGAACTTGTAATTCACGACTAGCCTTCCGGACTGATTTCTTTGGGCTACGAGTGAACGACTCTCACTCGCCTAACAGTCTCTTCACTTACTCTTGGTCGTCCTGTGCTCTTCCCTTTACAAAGGCAGCTGGTATCTTCAAACTGATGATACCATCTATGAATGCTATTATCACTAAGAGAATCACAACCAAATTTAATGCGGAATGCACGTTGCACGGTAACTACAGATTTGGTTAAATTATTAAATTTTAGATGAGTCATATTTTTTACACATCTGCTTCACTTTCGTACCTATTTTGAGGTACGAAAGTGAAGCAGATGTGTAAAAAATACGACTCATCTAAAATTTAATAATTTTTCGCTTCACTGTGGTGTTCCAATACAGTTAAATCTCGATACAGATTTGGTGTTTGCAAACTGCAAAACACAAAACGCTTTCTGTTTACTAGTCGCCATCTTTGCTACTACTGCTGTCTAGTGGATTGCGACAGAAACATTGCACACATATGCGCACTGATGCCAACAAACAAAATTGTTTGAGTTGCTTTTTCATTTGACAAATCATTTATAACTGTAAGTTTAATGTAATAAATATTATAAAGAGTTAAAACCCCGATATTCATTTATATACACCCTGTATATTAAATTCCTATATAGTGTAGTACTAACTGTGTATGTAGAACCAAGTGTGATTATAAATCTAAGTGTCAAATGAAATGTGTAGTGTTTAACATAAATCTAAGTGTTGACAAAAGCTTTAAAGATTAATTAAAATAAAATATATATATATATATATATATATATATATATATATATATATATATCAAAATCATTTGTATTGAAATGGTAGCCACTAATATAACTATGTGATAGCAATGAAAACAAATAACTCAATCGTTAATGAATATGACAGTTATAACTGTTATCCAAAAATAGCTCTTTATCATGAGTGAATTTTTCTGTCTTTTTAATTTTTCTATTTTTGTTGGAAAGATTGCAGCTGAAGGAGGGTAGTGCAAGTTATTAATAACTAATAGTATTTTAATAACAAATTGAAACTTAAAACAGCAAAGAATGGTGATCCTTCCAACAGAAGTTAGGTTTAGTTATGCCAACCTCAGTATTTACATAACTTTAAGTTGGCTATATGATATTGTCATGACATGGTACAACATCACCTCTCGACCTAGTCTATATAAGCCAACAGAGAGAGTAGCTTTACTGTTTTTGTAATATTTTAAATATAAATTTTTATTTTTGTATTGATGTATATTAAAGGATAATTCAGTGGGACGTGACACATTTTTAATCATTACTATACATGTATGTTTTCTTGTATGCTGATTTTGTGGTGTGGTGTGGGCAGAGAGGAAGAAGAGATAACACGCTGGTTTTTTCTGCAATGTGTCTAGTAAAAACACAATTCAGTCAAATTGCATGTAAGATTAACGAAGAGACGCGCAGCAAGTGTGAGATATGTGGACAAACAGTAAATTGAACTCAATTCGACATGCCGTACATCAAAGTAGAAAACAAATATTATGACAGCTATAGTCATTTGCTTTGTGATTCTTTGATTTCCGATTCTGGTGTGTCACTTTCATCTGATGTGTTGATGATGTCATCAATTGCATTTTCTATTACCCATTGTTTCTCCAGTATTGCATTTCTAGCTCTTAGACCTTCTTGCAATTTGTCGCAGTTATGGAAGAGAATGCTTCTATAGCAAGTTTCCGCAGATATTTAGCTGACATATCACCAGTAACGTTGTGTCCTCTGAAAACAATATTTTTGTCCACGCCAGCTAAATTACATTCAGATCACAGTTATACGGATGTGTCCTCTTTGGACAGCCATAACATCCAGAGCTTATGTGTTGCTCTTAGGTTTTTTGTAAACTGGTTAGCTAATTAACCTTGAAATTGCTCAAAACAAAATATGGCACAGTGGACTCTGCACAGAGAAACAAAGAGGGCACATGAAAGCTTAGTGTATTAGCCACTAGATGTCAGAGTATATAGCACATTTCATGTTTCAAAGTTGTTGTCTGTGTTTATGGAGTTAAATGGAATCTACCGAATGAGGACTTGGAGTCCGAACATTGAAGAAAATGTGCGCACATAGCAGGGGAAGACAGGTAGATACGGTGTGACGTTAGCTCCGTCAGCTCTAACAGCCAAATATGCTCCCGAACGAAAGGCAGGTTAGCGTGTGACGTCACCATGCTGATTTTGTGCTGCCCAAGAAGAAGGAAATATTTTGATGTGTTGGGGTTCCGACAGCGTAGGAAAGACAGGAAACATATTGGGTATTAATAATATGTACAACTTACATCTTGGGTGTTGTAATATTAATGCTGACTGCTTTAATTACACAATCGGTCACAGTTTATAAACAATTACATTTTAGCTCTGTGCTATGAGAAAATATATAAAACTTCAACTTGTAGTTTATCTGAAGGTCAGGCATGCTATAAAGTAAATAAAATAAAACATAAAGTAATTTTCTCTGCAAATTAGAGGAGATCCATTCAGAACAGAATTATTTGGACATTTTCCAACACTTTCTGTTTCGAGATTCAACTGTATTGGAACACCACAGTGAAGCGAAAAATTATTAAATTTTAGATGAGTCGCGTTTTTTACACATCTGCTTCACTTTCGTACCTATTTTGAGGACATGTTTCGCAAATCTTCGCTTGCATCTACGGCTCTTGTGCGACTGACGCTAGATCCAGCGGTGTGGGTAATTCTGGGGTTGTTGCTGCCATCTGTTGATTTAGTGATGAACTGAAATGTGGGATTCTCTTCTAGCGGGATTTCAAAGTTCATTAGTTGGTTTTTATGTTTTTCTATGTATATCCTCTCCCATATGACGAGTTCACTATGTTTTTGTACGTATTTTAGTAATTTTGTGCTATCTTCAATTTCATGATTTTCAGACCAGAAATGAGCTGCTATTGCGGACTTATCAATATTTTTGTATCTTAAGTGCCTGAAGTGTTCTTTCTTTCTAGTGCCTATGTTCCTTTTTGTCCTTCCTATGTAAATTTTTTCACAGTCTTTACACTTAATTTTGTAAATGCCTGACTTTTCCTCTGGTTTTATCTTTTCAGTATTATTATTGTGAAGTAGGTTTTTAATGTTGTAATTGTTTTTTGGTGCCAATGTTATATTGTATTTCTTGAATATTTTTTGGAACTTTTTTGTGGCCCAGGGGTGGTAAGTAAATTTAGCAAATCTAGTTTCTTGTTTTATTGGTGTGAGAGCTGTGATCTGTTTTAATTTCTTTTGAAGTTTGAATAATTTTAGTTTTTTATCTACAAGGTTTTTTCCATATCCATTTTTGATTGCAGTTTTTAAGATTTGATGGTATTCGTTTTGATATTCTTGCTGGCTGAGAGGTAGATTTACTAATCTGTGTGTTAGACTGTTGATGGTTGCATGTTTGTGTGGAATTGGGTTGAAACTATTTGCTTTGATGTAATTATCTGTGTGTGTTGCTTTTCTATGAATGCCAAATTCTAGTTTTTCATTGCCTTTTTTGATTTTAAGGTCTAAAAAAGGTAGAGTACAGTCCTCTTCAGTTTCTACTGTGAATTGTATGCTGGGTTCTTGCAGGTTAAGCAGTTTCAAAGCATCATCTATTAGTTTGTAGGGCACTATTGCAAAGATGTCGTCTACGTATCTGTACCATGTTTTAAACATATGAGGGAAGGCTTTAGTAATATGTGTTTCGAAAAAGCTCATGTATAGATTGGCCAAAAATGGTGATAATGGGCTTCCCATAGCTAGTCCTGAAATTTGTTTATAATATTTTCCATCGAAGACAAAATAATTTTGATGTATACATAATTCAGTCATTGCCACATATTCTTCTATTGCATTGGCATCCAGGTTTATAGAATTTAGCCATTTTTTCAGTTGAATCAAAAGTTTGTCTAATGGAATGCTAGGGAAGAGGGAGCGGACATCAAAGGATACTAAAGTGTCATGAGGTTTAAGTTTAAGATTTTGAATTTTTTCTACCAGGTCTAAAGAGTTTTTTATACTCTGAGTATGGAATTGTGGAAAGGACTGAAATTTTTTGGTTAGCCATTTTGCCAGAAGGTAAGTAGGAGTGTTTATATTATTTACAATGGGTCTCATGGGTATGTTGGGTTTGTGTATTTTAGGCAAACCATATATTCTTGCAAGGGTAGGGTTGTCTGGTTTGATAGTTTTTTGTTCTGTAGTTGTTAAAATTTTACTATTAATGATGGTTTTTTGTACATCTTTTATGCATCGGTTGAGTGGATTAGAATCTATTTCCTGGAATTCTTTTTGTAGTAGTAACTCTAACATTTTTTCTTTGTATGTAGCTGTATCTAAGATTACTATTTTGTTCCCTTTATCAGCCCTTGAGAAGATTACTTCCTTTTTCCTTAAAGATTTAATTATCTGAATTTGTTTCAAATGTTTTATTGGCTTTTTATTTATTAAGTTTTCCAATATAGGAGCTGATTTTTTCCTAATTATATTTTTGTCCATGGTTTCCAAGCCTTCTACTGCTAATTCTATGTCTGCAATGAATTCATCCGGGTTGCTGGAGTATGTTATACATGTTTTTAGGCCTTGGTTAAGTACATCTATTTCTTCCTTGTTAAAATTTTGCTTAGAGAGGTTAATTACACTATCTGGGGATGTGTTCTTTGCTGAAATTTTGTTATGTTTTGGTTGCCAATGATTATGATTACGTTTTAGTTTCTTATTTTGACGATAAATTTTCTCTTTGACTTTATAATTGATGTGTTCAAATCATTTGAACACATCAATTATAAAGTCAAAGAGAAAATTTATCGTCAAAATAAGAAACTAAAACGTAATCATAATCATTGGCAACCAAAACATAACAAAATTTCAGCAAAGAACACATCCCCAGATAGTGTAATTAACCTCTCTAAGCAAAATTTTAACAAGGAAGAAATAGATGTACTTAACCAAGGCCTAAAAACATGTATAACATACTCCAGCAACCCGGATGAATTCATTGCAGACATAGAATTAGCAGTAGAAGGCTTGGAAACCATGGACAAAAATATAATTAGGAAAAAATCAGCTCCTATATTGGAAAACTTAATAAATAAAAAGCCAATAAAACATTTGAAACAAATTCAGATAATTAAATCTTTAAGGAAAAAGGAAGTAATCTTCTCAAGGGCTGATAAAGGGAACAAAATAGTAATCTTAGATACAGCTACATACAAAGAAAAAATGTTAGAGTTACTACTACAAAAAGAATTCCAGGAAATAGATTCTAATCCACTCAACCGATGCATAAAAGATGTACAAAAAACCATCATTAATAGTAAAATTTTAACAACTACAGAACAAAAAACTATCAAACCAGACAACCCTACCCTTGCAAGAATATATGGTTTGCCTAAAATACACAAACCCAACATACCCATGAGACCCATTGTAAATAATATAAACACTCCTACTTACCTTCTGGCAAAATGGCTAACCAAAAAATTTCAGTCCTTTCCACAATTCCATACTCAGAGTATAAAAAACTCTTTAGACCTGGTAGAAAAAATTCAAAATCTTAAACTTAAACCTCATGACACTTTAGTATCCTTTGATGTCCGCTCCCTCTTCCCTAGCATTCCATTAGACAAACTTTTGATTCAACTGAAAAAATGGCTAAATTCTATAAACCTGGATGCCAATGCAATAGAAGAATATGTGGCAATGACTGAATTATGTATACATCAAAATTATTTTGTCTTCGATGGAAAATATTATAAACAAATTTCAGGACTAGCTATGGGAAGCCCATTATCACCATTTTTGGCCAATCTATACATGAGCTTTTTCGAAACACATATTACTAAAGCCTTCCCTCATATGTTTAAAACATGGTACAGATACGTAGACGACATCTTTGCAATAGTGCCCTACAAACTAATAGATGATGCTTTGAAACTGCTTAACCTGCAAGAACCCAGCATACAATTCACAGTAGAAACTGAAGAGGACTGTACTCTACCTTTTTTAGACCTTAAAATCAAAAAAGGCAATGAAAAACTAGAATTTGGCATTCATAGAAAAGCAACACACACAGATAATTACATCAAAGCAAATAGTTTCAACCCAATTCCACACAAACATGCAACCATCAACAGTCTAACACACAGATTAGTAAATCTACCTCTCAGCCAGCAAGAATATCAAAACGAATACCATCAAATCTTAAAAACTGCAATCAAAAATGGATATGGAAAAAACCTTGTAGATAAAAAACTAAAATTATTCAAACTTCAAAAGAAATTAAAACAGATCACAGCTCTCACACCAATAAAACAAGAAACTAGATTTGCTAAATTTACTTACCACCCCTGGGCCACAAAAAAGTTCCAAAAAATATTCAAGAAATACAATATAACATTGGCACCAAAAAACAATTACAACATTAAAAACCTACTTCACAATAATAATACTGAAAAGATAAAACCAGAGGAAAAGTCAGGCATTTACAAAATTAAGTGTAAAGACTGTGAAAAAATTTACATAGGAAGGACAAAAAGGAACATAGGCACTAGAAAGAAAGAACACTTCAGGCACTTAAGATACAAAAATATTGATAAGTCCGCAATAGCAGCTCATTTCTGGTCTGAAAATCATGAAATTGAAGATAGCACAAAATTACTAAAATACGTACAAAAACATAGTGAACTCGTCATATGGGAGAGGATATACATAGAAAAACATAAAAACCAACTAATGAACTTTGAAATCCCGCTAGAAGAGAATCCCACATTTCAGTTCATCACTAAATCAACAGATGGCAGCAACAACCCCAGAATTACCCACACCGCTGGATCTAGCGTCAGTCGCACAAGAGCCGTAGATGCAAGCGAAGATTTGCGAAACATGTCCTCAAAATAGGTACGAAAGTGAAGCAGATGTGTAAAAAACGCGACTCATCTAAAATTTAATAATACTTTCTGTTTCGTTTCTCTTTAACTAGTCAATTAATGTCAGGATGTAATGTCTGGGGAATTTGTAATCGAAAGCTGCATGTTAGATTGTGTTTCGACTTAGCTAATTTCATAACAGAAAAAAATTGTTCACACACATATGTCGAGCCAAACATACACAATGTCCTTGTGGCAAGTCCATACAACCTCGGAAATCTGGTTTGGGGGACATTCCTGTAAAAATCGGCCAAGTCTTTCTTGTGTGTATATTTGTCCTTCAGTAAATCGTCACATTGTAAATTTAACAGTTCCATTAGGTACATGGCAGCTACATTGTTGTCATCGAGTGCGCTACACCTGACTGAACCTTCTGATTCTGTACTCACAGCGCCATTTATATACACAACTTGGTACTACACAGCTCTTGCCTGACGTCACACGCACTGCGGGCCTCGCTCCTGGCTGAAATACGTCACAACTCTCGAAGCTGTCTTCCTCTGCCCTACACCTGACTGATCTGTACTCACAGCGCCATTTATATAGGCAAATTTGTACTACACGGCTCGTGCCTAACGTCACATGCTCTGCAAGCCTCGCTCCCGGCTGAAATACCTCACAACTCTCAAAGCTGTCTTCCTCTGCCCTACACCTGACTGAACTGTACTCACAGCGCCATTTATATAGACAACTTGGTACTACACAACTCTTGCCTGACGTCACACGTACTGCAGGCCTCGCTCCCAGCTGAAATACGTCACAACTCTCGAAGCTGTCTTCCTCTGCCCTACACCTGACTGAACTGTACTCACAGCGCCATTTATATAGGCAACTTGGTACTACACGGCTCTTGCCTGACGTCACACGTACTGCAGGCCTCGCTCCCAGCTGAAATACGTCACAACTCTCGAAGCTGTCTTCCTCTGCCCTACACCTGACTGAACTGTACTCACAGTGCCATTTATATAGACAACTTGGTACTACACAACTCTTGCCTGACGTCACACGCACTGCAGGCCTTGCTCCCAGCTGAAATACGTCACAACTCTTGAAGCTGTCTTCCTCTGACCTACACCTGACTGAACTGTACTCAGCGCCATTTATATAGGCAACTTGGTACTACACGGCTCTTGCCTGACGTCACACACACTGCAGGCCATGCTCCCAGCTGAAACATGTCACAACTCTCGAAGCTGTCTTCCTGTGGCATATAATATAACTCTATGACTGTAGCTGGTATGTTAATTGTATTTGCCTGCAAGTGCTGTACAAAGCCAAGAAGTTCTGATTGTATATATGATTTGTAACTGCTCTCTTATTTATCTTGGTGTTGTGACTTAAAGTTTTGATATAGAGTATGCATTTCAATAGTGTGTGTTTATTGTGAAAAATTATTGGCTTACCAATTTGGTTGCAGCCACACAAAGAATGTACGACATGAGCATGACGTTCTTAATGAACTTGATCGAAAAACAATTCTAAATTTGGTGGAAAGAATGGCAACAACAGATTCATTAGCCAATGAAAGCAAGTATTATTTGACCAATTTGGTTTAAAAAAAATTGTGAGGTTTACAAGACTATTTTCATGGATCTTATAAAACAGTGTTACACTTTGACAAGCTTATTTTCAACAGGATCTCGCTACATACTATACCTCAAAGAGAATCACAGCTCACATCCATAGCTTCTTTGAAGAATGCCTTATCACGAAAGTTAGCTGTTAAAAACAACTACAAACAGTGAAGTTTGTTTGATGTTGAATTTGGAATGAATCATTCTATCTTTACACGGAGCTTCACTTACATGACTGAACCACGCAGCTACTTCCTCCTCTCCTGGCTGGATTACAAGCAATATCAGACATTTTGAAATCCTCTCAAGTGGTTAGAGCTTTGCCACTCTACCAGTAAATGGTAGCAGGATCAACCCAACAATGGAAGGAAGTAACTCATTCATGTAAACTGCTGATGATGACAAATGCCCACAAAAACATTGCAGTTTTAAAAATTTACTAAAAGTTGTGTGAAGATATGACTGATTTCAAATTGAACATGGATACCAACATTGGAAAAGCAAAAGTCATAGCACTTTGAACAAAATACTTGATCACAAGCAAAACTTGTTAATGGAATTAATTTATAGAAGTAGATGTACAAGGGGGTGTTGTAAACTTTTAATTAACACCCTTTAAAAAATGTGATAGAGAGTTTGTGTTGATGTGCTTGTTAGGTCTTCTCTAGGTAGTCAACATCCAGATTTTTACCTTTTTCCCAGCATTTCGTGACCTTCCGAATACCTTGATTGTAGAAGTCTGCAGAATTTGCTTTAAACCACTCTTCCAATTCATTAATGACGTCATTTGTGTTGTCAAATCGGTGACCACGTAACAGATTCTTCATTTCCGGGAACAAGAAAAAGTCACTTGGTGTGAGATTGAGCGAATAAGGCGGATGCTGTGAGGTCTCAAAGCCACATTCCCTTGTTTTGTAAACTGCAACCTGAGATGAATGAGCTGGTGCATTGTCAGAGAGAAGACGAACAACTTTGGAGATCATACTGCCTCGTTACTTAATCAGAGCTGCCCGTAACTTGTCCAGAAGATTGCAGTAGTATCTGTCAGTGATGGTTTGACCCTTGACAAGATAATCTGTAAGGATGACTCCATGACAGTCCCAGAAAACTGAAGCATGACCTTCACAGCTGACTTTTGCACCTTTGCCTTTTTGGGAGGGGAAATCGGCATGTTTCCATTCCATGTTCATGGCTTTGGTCTGTGGATCATAGTGATAGATCCATGATTCATCCTTGGTTACCAGATGATAAAAAAAAGTAATCTTCATCCTGTTCCAACAGCATCAACATCTGTCTTGAAAGGTTATGCCGTGTTTGCTTTAGGAAAGGGGTAAACAAACGTGGAACCCACCGTACAGACACCTTAGACATGTGCAGTTCGTCCACACACTACCATAACTAAGATGTGTCTGATTCATGATCATTTGGATGGTTGCTCGTCTGTCTTCCAGTATTAAACACTCCACTTTCTTCACTGTGACAGCTTCGTCTGTCATTGACGTTCTACCAGCTCTTGGCTCATCTATCAGGGACATGTGACCAGTTTGAAAATTCCTTTTCCACCTCACAATAGTGTCATACGATGGGCAATCATTTCCATAAACAGCCGTCATCTTATCATGGATTTCCCAGGCAGTTTTGTCCTTCAAATGCAGGAACTTGATCACACTACGAGCCTCAATTTTCTCTATCTTACACCTCAAATCACTTCTGGCATTCACTGTAAAAAAACAAAAGGACTGAAATCGCTGAAACTACCAACATTATGCCCCGAGAGATCAATGATGACACTGAAAAATGTTCATCACTCTAGCATAAAAACTACCGGGTGATAATTAAAACTTGACACCCCCTCGTAACTTCCAAAATTTGTAAAATATAACATAAAGTCTTCCTAAGTAAAGTATCCTTGGTCATACTGTAAAGGCCATGAGAAGTACTGAGCTATGGCCAGAGAAATGAGATTTACAACAGCAACACACGCAAACATGCAACAACTAAAATTACAACCAGTTGGCCAGTTTATAAAAGGTACTATCTGCAGTGGAAGAATGAATACAACAAATGTATCGTAATAGATGCTGCATTGCCATGCCAGGGCAAACAGTCTTTTGATTGTCCATGATAAACATGGATTGAGGCCTTACACTTAGATTTGATGATGATTTAAAATATGGAACGTTCCACTGAAACACTCTGTATAGTAAGACATTTTGCTGTGATAACAAATATACTATAATATTACTTCTACACTTGGTGACAATGTTTTTTATCTTTAAAATAAAAATTATTCAAGACACTGTAATGATTGTCTTGACTGACCAGGCTCACCAAAAGCTGACTATAAAATATCATTCAGTATCATAAAGGTTGCCTTTCACCTAGAATGGGCTAATTACGTATGTTGTCTCATATGTAATGTTGGTTTTTAAACAAAACTATTTCAAATGTGTTATTACAGGAAATTATGTAATTTTCAGAATAAAGGTCATTAAATTCTACTCTCTTGAGTCACTTGTTTACAAGATTTGCTATTTCATAGTAGTACCACTTTCTAAGGGCTGTATTCAGAATCAGACGTGGTCCGGACCAACTTGCCACTTCCGGTGGACTAACCGTGAACCATCGATTTTCTTATTCATAAACCGGGGACCAAACACGTTGGTCCGGCTCAAATTTTAGTGTGCCTCTGAGGGGTAGATTAAAGGTAGAATATCTTTGCAACATGGATGACAATGAAGTGATGAATATAGCTCTAGTGCGTAGAATTAGTGAACTAAGACAACAGAGGAATACTTATCTACCAAGAATAGAAATCGACGACCTAAACTTCAAAAGCAGATACAGGTTTAGTAAAGCGAACGCCAGAAAGCTGATAGAAATGATTCGTCCTAACCTGTACGTCAGGGACGATAACTGAGGCCTGAGTATCTCAGTTGACACTCAAATCCTAAGAGAACTTCTGTATTATACAAGAGGAGGATGTCAAGACAAAACTGACCTGCATCAGTAAGCCACAATATCAGCAAACTTGTTATAAATTTCCCTCCATGCCTCCTCCTTTCTTATATTTGTATTCAGAATAAGACCTGAAGCTTTCCTGGTGACGAATATGCTCAAGTTGTTCTCGGGAAGCAAGCCAGGTGAAAAGAAGAAAAATAAAGAAAAGACGTCTTTTCACCTGGCTTGCTTCCCGAGAACAACTTGAGCACTTTTGGATTAATTGACACAGATTTATTTTGTATAATGTTCATTCTTTTTTGGACCAGAGAAAACATTGGTCTTCCTCTGACCAATTGATACCAGGCTTCTTCAAATTATCCATATTCACAGCACACCAAACTTTAACTTTAAAGAGAGTCAATTAATGACAGTAAACAACACTTACTTTTAAATTTTTCCGGAACATGTTTCAGAGGCTTTGCCTCTATCCTCAGCCGGCCATCGACTAGTTCTCATTAGTGTAGTTGACGATATTTTGTCACAGGTCTCCTCTGGTGGCGGTTCAAGGAACTTGCTGAACAAATCTTTCTGGGGGATGTCGAAATTGAATACTTTCTTCCTATTTTTTGAAATGAAGATGAAGCTAAATCACTGTTTCCCAGCATACCAGTTAATCAACTCCCACCGGTGATTGAAAAATGGCTCAAATCACTTGGAATGGCATCACCTAAAATTTCAGACTACATCGAACTAACCAAATTATGCATAGAACAAAATTTCTTCCAGTTTCAAACAAAATATTTCCACCAAACTTCAGGGTTAGCAATGGGCAACCCCCTATCACCCTTCCTGGCCGATCTGTACATGAGTGCATTAGAAATAAGGATCAACAAAGGTTTCCCTTGGATGTTCAAACTCTGGCAACGATATGTAGATGACGTCTTTGCAATAGTACCAAAAAAACACATCAGTGATGCACTAAAACGTTTAAATATCGAAGAAAAAAGTATCAAGTTCACTGTAGAAATAGAAAAAGATGAGTATTTACCATTTTTGGATTTAAAAATAATGAGGAATAAAAACAGACTAAACTTTGGCATTTACAGAAAACCAACACAGACAGACAACTACATAAAAGCTAATGGTTACAACCCAAGATCCCACAAACAGGCAATCTTCAATAGTTTAGCACACAGACTGGTAAACATCCCTCTCACAGCAGAAGAATACAAAACAGAATACAACAAAATAATTGAAATAGCACAAAAAAATAACTTTCCCAAATGATTAGTGGACAAAAAAGTGAACTTAGCAAAAAAAAAAAAAAAAAAAAAAAAAAAAAAAAAAAAAAAAAAAAAAAAAAAAAAAAACAAAGAACAGAAGCTACTAAAGGAAACCACAACCCTCTCAGCTACAGAAACTAATATGATTTTCAAAAAATTCACTTACCATCCATGGGCCTATGATAAATTCAAAAAAGTCTTCAAAAAACAAGACATTCAACTAGCACCAGTCAACCATTTCTCCTTAAAAAAAACCTAATTTGCTCAAACATAAAGATGCCATTCCATCTAACAAAAAATCTGGTATATATCAAATTGAATGCAATGACTGTAGTCAAATTTATATTGGAAAAACCAAAAGAAATTTAGAAACAAGAGCAAAGGAACACTTTAGAAACATAAAATATAAACAATTAGAAAAATCAGCAGTTGCCATGCATTTTTGGGAAAAAAACCACAACATAAATCCAGAACCAAAACTACTAAAACATACATCAGGAAAACAAGAACTATCCACATGGGAACAAATCTTCATTTCAAAAAATAGGAACAAAGTATTCAATTTCGACATCCCCCAGAAAGATTTGTTATTTGTTCAGCAAGTTCCTTGAACCGCCACCAGAGGAGACCTGTGACAAAATATTGTCAACTACACCAATGAGAACCAGTCGATGGCCGGCTGAGGATAGAGGCAAAGCCTCTGAAACATGTTCCGGAAAAATTTAAAAGTAAGTGTTGTTTAGTGTCATTAATCGACTCTCTTTAAAGTTAATTTATCAGAACAACACTGTTTTCAACACTTCCAAGAAAGGAACACCAAACTTTGTTACTGAACCTCAAACAGCAGCAGCAGCAGCAGCAGCAGCAACCTTAAGAATGATTAAGAAAAAGCTGTGAAACTACCACAGAGATTTATAAACTTGTAGGTACACTGTGGTTTGTTTAGTACTCTATGGGACTTGCAGATGCACAGAAGAACCTTTCTACGTCGTGTAACATTTATTCCATGTTGGTCCACGGCTTTACTTGATCCAAGGCTTTTTATCGTCTATGAATACCAAAAAGTTAGACCAACTTTGGTCCGGACAAAGTTAGTCAGAAGATAGTCTAGACCAAAGTGATAACTATGAATATGGCCCTAATTTTTTATCTAAAGAATTCGTTGATACCCATTGTTGCTTCAATTTTTTTTCAGAATTTCTTCCATGTAAGAAATATGTCCTGAAGCTAAACAAATGGTACAAGATCAGCGCTATATATGCTGGATGTGCCAGCTGTTTGATTCCTTACAAATTCCATTCCAGAATTTTGTTTTTTGTTCCTGGAGCTATATGAGGTCGGCTCTTCTTTCTCATATGTGACGTGGCGATTTTTTTCTAATTCCTTCACACTTTTTGATGTTCTTATATATAACAATGGTATTTAATATCATTTCTTTACTTTTTAGTGCAATTTCGTTTGGAGGGCATTCTTTTAACGTTATTTATTTGTTTATTTACTTACTGCGTAATGTAGCCATATTGAAGAATTCAGTGCAGCCAAACTATGTTTGTTTTTCCACTGGACACAATGCTGCCAACAGTCTTATTTGTCTCGAAATTACAGTATCTAGCGGACAGACTCAACGTACTTTATCTAGCAGACGAACTGAAAGTGGTACCTAAATCTAAACACTAAACACACACATTAGTCCCTAATTTATACTAACCACCTAACTAATTACACTAAACACACACAATAGTCCCTAATTTTCACGAGCTAGCTAACTAATTACGCTAAACATCGTTACTCTACAGGGTAGACGTGCCTAATGTCTTCAGTCAATTTTTGAAATGGGTCTGCTGACTGGCTTTTGCAGTCATTGTGCCACAAATACTCAGAAATATGAGCATCCACACTGTCCTTACGAATGCCACCCCCTTGTTAGACGATGCCGTAATCCTCGTCAGCGTGACTCTATTATTATTTGTGTGCACATTTGTCACTGGGTCGACAAAGTGCACTGAGGGGCGCAGCAAACCCTCCAGCCATTAACCCATAGTATCTGTTCCAGGCATCGGTGTGAATGATGCTGGCGAACTCTACATGCTCTGCAATTAGACTGTAGAGTGTATATGCATCCCTCCTGTTGTTGGGGCATATTGTTATCCACACCTCATTTGTTTAGACGTCGATTATTTCCAAAATCCAGTTACCCTCTACACGCCCATGATAAAACTTGCGTCGACCTATTTTGCATTCGTCGATTTGAACAAAGTGGCCGGAACCGCAGATGTCTGGGGCATTTTTGCAGAGGTTGGCTACAAGTATTACATATCTTTCTCATGTTGACTGCAACGCCAAAACTAGCTGGTCGTCTGCTTGCACATGCGTATATGCGCCCCTTTGGACTTAGAAAATATTCTCACGTCACAGAAAAAAAAGTTTCTCCATGAGGTCTATCATTGTCTTACTTTAAAAGAACTCTGTTTCTTTCAGCTAATGCTAGCTACCTCTGACTCAAATCTCATACCTCTGTGTTTGTTCCAGTTGTGAATAAAGATCCACATCAACTGCATATCATTTGAAACAAATTCTAAGTGAGTCATGCCTTCAAAATTCTGCCAGATACATGGGGCTGAACAATTTAAAAAGAAATAAAGAAATTAGAAGCTGTTACTGAGCTATTGTTTTGAGGTATTACACTTTTTGTCACATGCGGCAATCCTCCTGATGAATCTGTCATCCTAGAGATTAGTAATAAGCCATCCACTCTCTGTTGAGCTTGAACATGTGTCAATTCATGTGGTAGAAATTTACGACTTCTGAAAGATTTTTTTTAAGTGTTGTAATATGGCATTATGTAGCATCTTTTGAAGTAAGTTCTTCTGACAACGTCCAAGTGCTTGTCTATGGATTTGTTTCCAAAACTCTGCATGTATTCTCAATATTCCATAACTTGGGTCTTCCAGAATATTGTAAACATTTAATGTTTTTGTCTCTGTTTTTGAAACACTGTACTGCTTGCTCACTAATGACACCTTCAGATATTCTTTGAGCCATAATCTTGTTTCCAGTAGTGCTTCCGAAGGACTCTAGCCTCAAACTGTTGTCTCTAGTACAAAAGTGAATCGAGAAGATATTGACACATTGCTTCACTCACACTGTTTATTCACAGGACATGTTTCAAGAGCTCTTGCTCCTATCATCAGCTGATACTCAAACTCAAACTCCATCACCGGACATCTTTGACAAGTACATCACGCCATCTATTGACAATACAGAGAAAGAGGAAACCACTACAACTTACACTAATCAGCTGATGATAGGAGCAAGAGCTCTTGAAACATATCCTGTGAATAAACAGTGTGAGTGAAGCAATGTGTCAATATCTTCTCGATTCACTTTTGTACTATTTGTGCTTCACTGTCCCTACGCTTCTTCCAAGTTTATACTTTGTTGTCTCTATTTTAAAATGTTGTACTACCAACTACTGATTGCCAGCGTGTTAACTGTAGCATCCTATAAATAGTATGAATAAAAATAAAAGTATGATATAGATCCAATAATTGAAAAAACAATATTACTTACAAGACAATCTGATTTTAAAAAGACTCTCAGTTCACTTATCAATAGTTATAAATACAAAACATCCATCTGTGGTAGAATTTAAACAACTTGAGACTTGTGACACTAAGTGAAGGGGTATATTTCCATGGCAAAATCGACTGTGCTATTGTTGTAGCCAATGAAGTGCTACCACCCTCCTTTCCTTCACTTACCAACTGAACTTTGAGGGATAATGCATTGCCATGCTACTGCAACACGTGGTCTACTTCTGCTTTTAGCATTTAATTCTGTTCCTTTTATTTTCATAATTCACATAATTTGTGTGTTTGGAGAAAATAGCTGTGCATACCATTTATTAAATAACCAGTAATGTTGCCATGCAAAAGTAAGGTATTGTCTTAGAATGTCTCAAAAACCACACGAATGAGGAAGAGCTGCAATACCTACAAGGTTACACGGCTAGAGCTTCATATCACCAAAGTAGAGAAGCTAGCAATGCAAGCTGGGCGGTTATGGTAGCACAGTGTGAAAATAAATGCATTGATACAGTACCATGCAGATTAATTGGGACAGCACTCAATTTAAATTAAATTTAATTACGCATTGCAATGTTGCTGGATATGTTTTGTTTAGAAACATTATAACAATGTACCTACAAGAACAATTAATTTAACTGATAATTGTTTCTTCTATTCAGTCTGATTTCATATTTAGTGGCATTGATAAGTATTTAAGATTTGACAAGGAGTTTTGAATTTTTTGTTTACTATGGATATCACACCTAGTAAAAGGGCAAAAATCATTGCTCTTAGTGAAAACCTGAAGATAAGTGTAAAACAGATAGCAAATGTAGTTGGTGTTGGTAACTGTAGCGTTTCGAGGATAGTGAAGCTGCATAAAGACATGGGAGACATGAAAACATCAACAAAAGGACACAGTGGGGCAAAATGGAAAACTACATACACGGATCCAAAGAATCAGCATCATCATCCCAAAGAAGACCAGCAATGACATAAAAAGAGATTCTTCTTATGGGATTGATGCAGATGGTTCCACTGTATGTTGCCACCTTTTGTAATGTGGCCACCCGGCACAGCGTCCTATCAAGAAACAACTCTTGACACCCCTACTGAAGAACCAAGCAGGATGGCTCAGGTGGTTTAGTCTGTGGCCTGCATTCGGGAGGCCTAGGTTCGATTCCCGTGGCTGACCTACCTGACCCATGGGTTTTTTCAGGGGTTTTCCTGGGTCGCCAGGCAAATGCTGGGTAGGTTAATTACATCCCCTGAATTTCCTATCCCCCCATTACATATCATCTCTCATCTGATGGTCTCTTTCAGGGTGGAAGTGTCAATAGCTGTCTCGCGGTGCATGGCAGGATGTTATGGTCTGAGGAAAACTACTTCCTCCTCCAGTAGGTTGGTTGCCAGCCTCAGCTCCTCTGCTGGGGCCATTTCAGCACCACTAGCCAGGGACCTTTTGGGCTCTAATCGCCTGCTTGGAACCATTAGGGTTCGGCTGCTGGGTTCGTTGCCATCCCGCTGTAGGGGAGCAAGTTCATTGTCCTGACCTGTCGGGGGAAGTCTCTATCCAAGTAATCTGTAGGGACCCTGCCCTCTGTACTGTCGTGGCTCTTTGGGTCGGCTGCCCTCTGTCTCCTTCGCCTCATCCTTCCTATAGGAACAATGATTCCAGCATGGTGGCCTACGTACCGAATCCCCTCCGTAATAAAATCCCAATCCCTTACTGAAGAAGGAAGGGGTGTCCTGGGCAAAGAAATACAAAGACTGGACCATGATATTTTTGAAGAGACCTATTTTGAAGTTCAAGAGTACAGATCGAGCTTCATTTGGCACTCATTAGGGGTACCTCTTTGTCCCGACCACATTCAGCAGGCCCCTAAACACCCACCAAAGGTCATGTTTTTGGGATCTCACACAGTTTTTGAACCAGAGATCCTTCACTCCTTTGAAATGAATAGTGTAAAGCACATTGAAGTACTTAGGGCTAAAGTCATTCTAACCATGAGGTGATGGTGATGTGATTATTTGACTCCCTGTTATAGCTTGAAGCTCACAAAGTTCTTTTTGTGTAACGAGAAGTTGACATTGTTGGACTGGCCTGAAAATAAACCATATTTAAATCTGATAGAGAACTTGTGATCCATTATTAAGGCTCGCTCATCAGGAAGTTGGACTGCACAACAAAAACCAAGATGATTGAGAGTGTTAGCAGTTTGGTTTGTTACCCAGAGGTGAAGAGATGTGCAGGATGCTCATAGATTTGTGTAAGAGGGTGAAAGGTGTAATGAAAATAAAAGGAGGCCACATTTTGTTTTAAAATTATGAAAAACAAATAAATATTCATAATAAACTTACGCTTGTAATTTTCCTGCTTGTCCCAATCAACCTGTACAGTACTTATAATGATTTTCCATCACATATTTGTATTTTCCCTTTTCTAATAAGAAAATGACTCGTTTCTTGGAGTCATCTCATTATCACTTTGAATATGAGCAATTTAAATATTGTAGTAGTAATAGCCATACAAATGAAACACTGACAGTCACTGCTAGCTTTTAATCCACTGTAATTGGTAAGCAATAGAGCCATATCAGTCCCTCATACAGATTGTGAAAGTTAGTTATAACTACACCACAAACAAAATGCCATTGAAGGCGTGGCTTACCAACACTGATGTCCTCTAGCTTTCCCCACTCTACCGTCATTTTAGGTTGCCTTTCCTCCATCGCGCGGGCTGCACTAGTCATCTGTTTCACTTGCTTTCGCATTCACTATTAGATTCACTCTCTGCATTTTCTTCTGAATCAATGCTTTGCTCCTCACAGTTTAAAGAAACTATGATTCTATCTATTTGTTGATTGATTGTGAGGTCATGTCCGAGGTAATTATTTTCTGTTAACTTTACACTGTCACAACACTTAACCCATTGTTCAACAGAGTACTCTGAAAACAATGGTTGGCACAATTCTTCTTTCTCCTTCAAGTTCCCGGCAATTTGTTGGCATGCAACTTTTCTCTTAATGTCACCCCATACCATTCCGAGGGGTTTAAGTCAGGGTGATAGGGTAGAAGGCGCAATGGAATGTGACCATGTTCATAAATAATGTTGTCAATGGCAAATTGCTTCTCACAAGGCTTACTGTTGATATTTCCAACAATTTTGCTTTTGACATTGCAGGATCAAAATCGATGCTGTGGTCCTCTATCCAGTGTGTCAGTCCAGATTTTAAAGTTGCCATGTTTGGCTTCTTGTCCCTCTCACTGTTGTGATACTTAGCATTATCCATTACAATAACACTAGGGTGGGAAAGAGCTGGAAGAAGCTGCGTGTCCAATCATTTTCGGAAACTATCGAAATTCATGGATTTTGTGATAGTCTTCTGAAGTTTATCTGCCTCCTAAAAATTAATAGTGCACCCTCGACAAATCCGTCCTCACCTCCACCATGAACAATAATTTCTGCCCCATTCCAGTGTTGACTGTAACTCCAAGTTCTTCTGACTACCAGCACTTGCTTACTGAATGCGATTGTTGGATGTATGTTTCATCAATATATACAACATTCCATCCCTCTGCCCTGTACTTCCTGAAGTCTTTAAATACTGTATTTGCCAAACAGCTATATCCGGCTGTTCCACCAAAATCTTGCGTTTACTGGGCAACGACTCTATTTGAACCACAGTTGTTTAAGCTTTCTTCGCAAGAACTCCCTTCCCCAATCAAGGATTCTATCTTCTTTTAGACTGCCTAAAAGTTCTTTTTGTTGGCACCTCTTTGTGCACAGTATAAAATGCATGGATTTTCTGATGAATAGCAGAATCGGTAAATGAATCCACTTCAATTCTAGGTTTCTTTGGCTCTGATTTTCCATCTGGAGTTGAGAAATTCAGTGTACCCTTTGTAATGGACATTCTTCCCTCTTTTAAAGTGTTACGTATAGTTCTTGCTGAAACACCAGTTGCTTCACTTGTCATTGACAGTACATTAACATTTTGTATGTTAAACCTTTCTTTCATGTTCTTGAAATACTGGGCAACATTATACACTTTCACGAGCCTGACCTCTGAGTGGCCTCCCAGAAATGCAAGAAGACTTTGAAGGCTGACAATTCATTTTTCTGGACGTTTCTAATACACTTTGAAAATCAAAACAGCATTAAAATACACACAGAGGTTTGCACTCTGTCGCATGCAGGAAGGGAGGGGGGGAGTCATGTGATGTTTGGATGGCGAGGAGGAGAGAAGGCTTTGCTCGCATATGCGCACACCAACTGCATTTTGTTTGCGGTCTACCTGGATTTCCTATGTATTTTGTGTGCTGCATAAATTAGGAGTGGCAGAGCCCTCAGATGTATTACAAACATTATGCCATTCCTTATTTTATTTGCAAAATGTTAGAAATTAAATAAAAATATTGCAATCCTAAGTTTATGTGCTGAACAAAATGCTGCCAAACAACTGACATGCTGTAATTTGTGGCAATGTATAAATTGTTGTAATCTCAGGTTGTTTAAACAACAATGCATGGGAACAGAAGCCTTTTTATAATTTTATGCAAAGGTTGCAGTTCTACATTTTTTTGGGAGATTCATAGACCAAAGACTTGATAAGCATTACATTCGGTTGTATTATATTGTAACTAAAGATTACAGACTGAATGTGTCGTGCTAATTGATACTTAGTGCTGTGATGGATCAGAGCATATCTGTAGGTCTATCCTTATTATGCACTTTCCTGATCTCTTTTAAGGTTGAGCAGTAGAGGAATAAGGAAACTCTAAATAAATTCTTGAAGATAAGACGTCTGAACAAAGCATGAAAATGCAGAAAAATCTCTTCAAAGTTTTATTTGTAATTACTGCCATGCACTATGTTTAGGAGCTCTAATGTAACAATGGTGTCATTTGTTGTGTTGGAGTTAGCAACACTGTACAATAGTACAGTGACATTTCTCCAAACATTTTATTAGAGATCTTCCACCTTGGAAGGATGTGTACCATGTCTTTGTATGCAGAAGAGACTGTTTCTGTGTTTAAACAAAAGCTTGATTACTGCCTACAGTCTGATTTTTAAAAGAAGATATGTGAAGGTCATCAAGCATGGGACGCAAAGGGTAAGGGGGGAAGGTCGTTGCCAGGATGACAAATTGGTTAAACTGGTGAATCACATACTCTAATAGCTCGAATCCTTGTTTATGTTTGAAGTGTTGACAGAATAAAGAAAGGGGATATCTGCAGTACTTCCTGTCTGCTGTTGGGCAACATTGCAGAACCACATGTGGAGAAACAGATGACCTTCACGTATCTTCTTTTAAAAATCAGACTGTAGAGGTATCCCACATTGAATGTTTATCAATAAATGCCAGCAGGTTAGCTGGATACAGAATGTGAATGACATCAGATGTACAGTATGGCTATCAAATGTGTAAAAAAACTGCCACTATTAACTGCAGAGTCTCTGATATCACATGAACTATTTGAAAATCTTCAGTTCATATCCAACAATTTTGCAGTGTTGCCCAAAGATATTAAACAATCAGGAAAATCTGGTTTGGAAATGAATAAGCCTAATAGAAGACTGTAGCGGGAGTTTTCATACATACATGGGGTGGTGATATGTAGCATGTTGACTATATCAAAGTTCCACGTTGGGCGCCATTTTGAAATAGGATTTTCTAATGGGAAGATGGTGTAAATAGTGGAACCGAAGTTCTCGTAGATTTAATTGAAATCCCTCAGGTGCTCGGGGATTAATATTATTTTCTTCAGAGTGTGGTGGCAGAAGAGAGAGAAAACAAGATGGTGTGCAAATAAAATGACAATTCTGCTTTTCTTCTCAAAATTGTAATTTAATTTGATTTTGTTTAAAACATTTAAACGCATTCTTTTAAACACTGAACAAATGAACTCTTTTTCTATCATTTAACACTGTAAATTGCTTTTGCAAAACTTCATGCACAACATTTCTGCAAACTCTCTGATACCATCACACACATCTGTACTCTTCTGAATCTAAATGCAAAAGAAAGTCACTTTTTCCAGTCTTGGTTTTATATCTTTTGTGTTACTAGAGAAATCAACATTCTGTTGTTGGTCCATAGAACAAATAACCACAATCATATTATATTAAATGACATTTTCTATAATTATTTCCTTAAATAACTTTTCAAAGCTATTTAACATCAAAATCAATTTTAAGCAAAGATAAACATAAAATAACTGCTTCAAGACTTAATTAAATAGAGCACCTCTTGTGCCAGCTATCCAAATGATGAAAGCTAAATTCCAGAACGTTCTAATAAAAAATAATGGTTATCAAGCTAATTGTGAAAGTTTAAAAATTATTAAGAAGGAAAACCACCAGATGACTGATTGGAATTCTTTAAATTTGCACCTTTGATATCATGTGACATCAAAAGAAGTGTTTCACTGTTTAAAAATGTTTCAGTGATAGACATTGCAATTTCACATTTAATAATTTATGTATGTACATTGTAACCCAGTGTAATGCACACTGTGATGATATTATAGTTAATAAATAGCAGTATTTATAAGTGTTTAAGTGCAATTCCAGAATGCATAGCTTATGATGCTTGTACTGCAGTGAGGCGGTCAGGGTCAGACTGTACCTACCTGCAGTTGTTTACATGCACAAGCGATAACAGTCAGTCCATGTGCAGTATACCTATTGAAAAACGCACATAACTCCGGCCTTTATTTACCAATTTTTGTAGTGTAAGTAAACCCTTGAAAATTGAGCTGTAGTTTATTACCTGTTGCATTGTCCCATTTTCAATGGTTTATTCAGCATAAAAAGGTTAAGTTTTTCATTCTGTTTGATTTACCCTTGAAACAGTATTTATTGTAAGTTGCAAATGGAATGAAGGAAGATGCTGATGATTAGTTTCTCATCTTTGGTGATGATCTGGTAGAAATCTTGTAGATGTCTTGGAGCTCAGGAGCAATGAGTCTTACCTTTGGGCGCAGTCTTGGAGCAAAGGAATATGATAGTGCAATTGTTGGAAAGTAAACAATTCTTCTCTTTTAAATATTGTGCGTTTTATTCACAAAACAATTAGTAAATTCTGCTACAATTTTAAATGATGTAGATGCTGTCCTTTCACAAACAATGGTTGTTACATCGCTGAAAGTTATATCTCTTGTACATGCCACTAGTGCAACATAAATGCATTCACTACTAAACGTTTTATGCACAATTGCAGAATGACACAAAAACATGTCATACTCACAAGAATGTCGTTTGCAGAAAGATGCCAAGTTCTCTCAGCATTTTCGGTTCTCTGCACTATATGTTTCCATAACTACTAAATTACTTCTCTTTTATTGCTCCATGTCACCACATTACGTAACTGCATTCTTGCAGTTCCAATAACAACAGTATTATGTAACATTTAAGTTGCATTATATAATTCTGTGGCCTACCCAATTTCACATTTCTATTTTGGTACAAATTGCTCTTTCCAGAACAATTCAAAATAAATTCTTAAAATTTAAAAAAAAAAAGCATGAAATAACTGCCACACACCCTGTACTGTAACTGGAACAGTGAAAGTATCTCTTCTAGTACAATAAGCTTGACATGCAGGAGGTTGAGTGTAATTTTTGTGAGTGTAAATTGAGAGAGAGTATAAACTGAAAGTAATTTTGTATGTTTACTGCACTGAGCATTTTATGCATTCTAAATTTCATATAATTGAAAATTTGTTATGCTTTTCTGGACAAGCAAAAGTTGTATGTGTTTCAATTTCTGTAATTTTGCAATATTCAATAAAGTTAATTTTAAGAAATTATACAGTAAAGTGGTATATCTCAAGATGGACTGAGTTCTTTAACTTAAGAGATTGCGATAAGTTATCTAAAGAACCTAAACAGTATAATAAATATTTCACCAGTGTGTTTATAAAATTTATCTTATAAGGTCACCTTGGACTTTTGAAACTGGTTCACAATAACCGAGAATGGTGGGCCAAGAAAACAAAAAATTATTATACCAATTATTAGTGTGCAAATTGTTCAGTTTGTGGATTATATGGGTATCTTCTGACTGAATCCAAAAAAAGATACATTACTTGAGAACTAAACTTTCTGTTATGTGTCGCTAAGAGAAGCAGTTCTAGAAGGCAGTAATAAACAACTCACATTATTGGCCTGCTTGTTGGCAAAAGTAGAAAACAAGTTCAGTTTTCTGGTTTTAATTAGCACGTTAAGTAACTCAAAAGTAGATAGAGTCAACCTGAAAAATTCAATGTCACGGCCGGGATTTGAACCACAGATCTCCTGGTTTCCATCCAGTCACTCTTACCCATTGAGCTACCATGGCCAACTTGCCATCATGACAAGTTCATGTTGACTCTATCAAAGACCTTAGCCTATATACGGCTAGTGTGAAGAAATGATTAATTTCCATCAATTAACTAAAACTCAAAAGTAGTTTGTAAATTAGTTGGGGAGAATCAAAGAAAAATATTTTTTGTAAAACAAAAATTAGAATTTAAGACTTAAAACCTTCATGGCGAGCTTTATTAATCATAGCTTCAGTTCCTGAGGAATGGCCGAAAGCTTGACATCTTTAACAGTGACACAGTTGATCACTTGTGAAGCTATGATTAAAATTAAATGAAGGATTTGAGAAGGTAAACTACTGCAAAACTAAGTGCTGAGTATGGGGTTGGAGAATAGACTGTTCAGCACTTTAAAATGAACAAGCAGAAAATATAGCATTCTGTCAGGAACTGTGATTCTAATTCTGAATCATACCTACATGAAGAAATCTACATTCAATGAATTAGACGTTGCTCTTTTTCAATAGTTGAGCAAAAAACAAGTGGAATGTGTCATTTCAGGTGTGATGTTTGCATAAGTCTGATATTTTTTCATGAAGCTCTGGGTTAAAGAAGGAATTTAGTGCCTCAACTGGTATCCTGATTATTTGTACTCTTCCCCTCATTACCCCGAATAATTGAGAGATTACTGTACATGTGAGTGTTCACAATTGTGGGAAGCTTTCCCAGTTCAGGGTGACAGGAAAGAAGACCGGGCTAAGATCTAACTTTCTTGTTTATGTTCCCAGACAAGTATATTTGATGTATATTGTACATGTTGAGCTCCTCACCATAGGGTTCGTGAAATTAAAAGTCCAGGTTACAAAAACCAAAGATTGTACTTTATTTCCGTAGAAACACAGTTCGTACACAGCAGTCCAGAATTACGTCACATACACAATACAACTTGCAAGGTCATCGACCACAAACAAACAGCTGTTCACACATGCGAGTTCAATTAACAACTGACTCACTTTGGTGGGCGGGCTCCCTTTTTTATAGATTACTCACATTCCGGAATGTTCTCCAACAATCAAGACGGCTAGAACAAAGAACTAGAACTCTCCAGAAATCCGTCTCCTTCCCCACACCGTTTCGGCGAGCCTTTATCTACACACTACACTCCCCGTCCCTTTAAAAGCCTCGCCGCGCCGCCTCGATCAACAGTGGGCTCGCGACACTGCTCCCTCCTCAAGGCTGGTCATCTCGAACAGCACCATCGTAGCGGGCCAGGCGATCCAGGTGTACCACCAACATCTTTCCTAGGGGCACCTTCTGGATGCGTGCGGTAGACTACGTCGTTAATCCTCGTCACCATCCGGTATGGTCCTTGCCACGGTTGCTGAAGCTTCGGGTAGCGTCCCCTGGTCCGGGTAGGGCGGTACAACCAGACTGTCACCTGGCTGGAACCCTTGGCTGTTGGCTTGCCTGTCGTATCGGGTCTTCATGCGGTCGCTCGCCAGCTGAATGTTCTGACGAGCCATCACATGCATGTCGTGGAGACGGTCCATCAGGTTCTCCACATACTCGGTTGCTGGCTGCTTCGCTTCCGGGAGGCTCCCAAATGCCACGTCACAAGGGAGGCGTAACTCTCGGCTGAACATTAAGCTGGCTGGCATCATCCCAGTGGTGTCGTCTGTCGACGAGCGGTATGCCAGCAGGAACAGTGACACGACCTCCCAGTCTCGCTGATGGCTGGCCACGACCTTCCTCAGGTGTTCTTCTAGGGTCTTGATGTACCTTTCGACCATGCCATCCGACTGGGGATATAGAGGCGTCGTGAGGGTCTTGTTCACCCCAAGCCTTTGTAGTGCCTCCTTCCTCAGGTTAGACTCAAAATTGGTGCCCTGGTCACTGGAGCTCCAACGGCACCCCAAAACGGCAGAACACTTGCTCTACGAGGCAGTCTGTGATAGTCTTGGCCTCTTGGTTCGGGATGGCATACACTTCCGGCCACTTGGTGGAGTAGTCCACGACCACCTTCAGGTGCTTATTGCCTCGGTCGGACACTGGGAATGGTCCAGCTACGTCGACAGCGATCCGTTCGAATGGCGCTCCGACGTTGTACTGCTGCATGCGACCCCAACTCCTAGTTTGGGGGCCGTGACTCGCCGCGCACAGGTGACATTGAGCCCGTAGTAGCGCTGCCGGAGTTTGGCGATCATTCGGTTTGCTCCCAGGTGTCCTCCTGAAGTACCGGCGTGCACTTCCTCCAAGACTTCCGGATTCTTACTCCGGAGAAGTACCAACTGCTCCCTCTACGTCTTCCCATCGGGCGATTCCCAAACCCGGAACAGCACACCCTTTCTCGTCTTCAACGATTCCCATTGGGCCCAGTACGACTTGTACGCAACGCTTCTGGGTGCGATGTCCTCTCAGGTTGGTCTCGTCCCTGCCTCCACTTCCTAACTCGGACAGCTGCGGCACGCTCCTTCTCTTCCACTCTTGTGCATTGGCCGCACTCCTCTGGGCAGGGTCTTCGGGACATGGCGTCTGCGTTGCCGTGGCTCTTCCCTCTACGATGTTCAGAGGTGAAGTCGTACTCTTGCAGCCTCTGGACCCAACGTGCTGTCTGGCCTTTCAGGTTCCTAAAGCTAAGTAGCCAGGAGAGGGCAGAATGGTCAGTCTTCAGGTGGAATGACTGACCGTACATGTACTTATGGAAGTGCTCCAAGGTCTTTACTACCGCCAGTAACTCGGCGTGTGACGCAGTAGTTCTCTGCCTTGGACAGATCTTGCTGTAGTATGCCATCACCCGCTCGTGGCCGTCCTGCTCTTGCGATAGGACGCCTCCAATGCAAATGTCGCTGGCGTTGGTGTCCGCAATGAAGGCCCACCTGGTTGTGGGAATCCCAAAATAGGAGCTCTGCACAATGTCTTCAGCTCCTGGAAAGCGACTTCGGCGTCCTCCGTCCACACATACGGCCGGTGTTCTTCCGTCAAGCGGGTGAGGGGCTTGGCGATGTTGGAGAAGCCCTTTATGAAACGGCGGTAATAACTGCACAGCCCCAGGAAACTGAGCAATTCTCCTTTGGCCAAGGCCAATCACGGCCTGTGTCTTCTCCGGGTCTGTGGCCACTCCGGTTGGTAGACTATGTGGCCCAAGTAGTAATTTCCTCGGAAGAGCTGGCACTTCTTCGCGATCAGCTTTAGGTTGGTCGCCTGCAGTCTCTGTAGCACCTTGCTCAGGTTTTGCAGATGGTCTTCGAAGGTCTTGCCGACGATGATGTCGTCCAGGTATAACAGGTAGGCGTCATAAGTCAGTCCTCTCATTATTGACTCCATGAGGCGTTGGAAGGTAGCTAGCGCGTTGCAGAGGCCAAAGAGCATAACTGTGAACTGCGAAAGCTCTTGGCCTGTTGAGAATGCAGTCTTTTCCTTGTCTCTCGAGTCTAGAGCCACCTGCCAGTAACCCCACTTCAGGTCTAGGGTTGAGAACCACTGCGCACCAGCTAGCGTGTCCAGGGTGTCGTCAATCCAGGGTAATGGGAAGCAATCCTTCATGGTGGCAGCGTTCAGCTTCCTGTAGTCCACGTAGAAGCCTAGCTCGCCGTTCTTCTTCGTCACCAGAACTACAGGGGAACACCAAGGTAGTCCACGTAGAAGCCTAGCTCGCCGTTCTTCGTCACCAGAACTACAGGGGAACACCAAGGGCTGTCAGACTCTTCAATCACTCCCTGGATTTCATGGCCTCTAGCATATCCCGTACCTTCGCTTGTTTTGCCAGCGGATCGCGTCTAGGTAGTTGCCGAATAGGCCGGGCGTCGCCGGTGTCCATGTGGTGGAGCACTCGATCCGTGCGGCCGTAGTCGCTGTCGCCTTGGCTGAAGAAGCGCTGGTATCGCATCAGTAGTTGTCGAACCTTCTCCAGCTGTTCCACGGCCTCGTGTGTTGCGTCGGCACCGGCTCCTGTGTGTTGTCGATTGCGGTTACGCTGACAACGGGCTCGCACGTCCCCAGCTCCGTTCCGGCCTGGGCGTCGTGATCGGTGTGTGCTAGGTTGAGCAGCCTCACTGGCAGCTCCTCTCGGCACGGCAACAATGTCCTGGCTACACATAGTCCGTGCACAGGCGTCTTCTGGTCCAGCATTCTATTCTTCGTCCGCTGGCCTTCCAGTCATGCGGTCACAACCAGCTCGCTTCTCGCGGGGACAACCACTCTTGCTTGACTTTGCAAATTCCTAGGCGTTCTTCGGGTTGCCGGAGTATCACCTCTTCTCCATTGAGCTGTAGGACCTTCCTGCCGACGTCGGCCGTCGCCTCGTTGCTCCTAAGGGCATCCAGTTCCAGTATCACCTCAAGCAACCTTTGCGACGAACACCTACTGACGCACTGCACTCCGTCGCAAGGTCAACTTCAACAGAGCCTCCTCCACAGGCAAGGTGTCGCCCGATGCCGTCACAAGCTGGTATGTTCGGCTCGGTTTCCTCGTCGGGAAACCCTTTGCCACGTCAGGTCTGATGATGGTCACGGCTGGTCCAGTGTCCACCAGCACGCGGCACGGCTTCCCTCTCACCCAGCCGTCCGCGATGAGGCTGTCATCCATACGCCGGCTGACGGCGCGCAGTGTCACTCGAGGGGATGGTGGTGATGGTGCCGACGTGCCCCTCGCCACGACAGCCTTTACTCGTTTTCCGGCTGCTCTCCCTGATGTGGGCAATCTCTCTCCAGGTGTCCCGGCTCTCCACACCCCCGACACACCACTAGGTCTTCGCCGGCGTCCCTCGACTGGTTTTTGGTCTCCCGTGTAGCGGATACTCCTGGTTCGCGACGACGGGGTAGCCATCACCTTGGCCGCCTCCATCCTTAATGCTGCCGTTAGCGCCTCGAGGATGATTTTGTAATCGCCGAGCATTAGGCGCTGACGAATCTCCGTGTCTCGTAACCCGTCGACAAAGTTGTAGGCAGTCTCTCGGGATACGACTCTGGTGGGAGGTCGATCAAGTCTTTGCTGGCCAGCTACTCGATTGCCAGGGCGAACTCCTGCAGCGTCTCCCCTAGCTGCTGTGACCTTGACTTCAGCTGACTGCGGTACGCTGCGGCTAAGCGGTGGTTTCCAAAGCAGTTCTCCAGGGCCTATCAGATGTACTTGGGCGCCGCCGCTGTCTGGACCGCGTTCAGGACTTCTGCGGCCCGTCCCTGGAGGCTGGTTATGAGCTGTGCGGCCTCTTCCTCCGTTGACCACTTGTGCTTGGCCACTGTGTCGAACTGGCGGCAGAAGACTTCGAAAGTTATCGCACCGTTGTATTTAGGAGGTTTGACGCGCGCAGATGTGTCGCATCCCGGTTTGTCGGCCTTCAAGTCCTTCAACCTCCTGCCGACGATGCCCTCTACCATAGCTACAGGGTTCAGGTTTGCCAGGTCTTCGACGCTCTGGTCCCCTTGACCCATCCGCTTGCCCAGCTCTGTGACGTCATCCCTCACGCCGGCCAAACTGTTCCTCGAATTTGGCGGCGAGAGCCTCGTTCACCACCTTCATTTCCGTGGCCAGACTGTCGTTCGCTGCTCTCATTTCCGTAGTCAATTCTGCCTTAATTTCTGTCATCGTTGCAGCCAAGTTGTTGTTTGCAGCTTCCGTCTTCGTTGTTAATTCGTTCATCTTCGCAAGAATCTGTGCCAATGCAGCCTCCATGTCGTAATGTCTCACTCCTGACACCAATTGTGACTTTGGGAGTTCGTAGAATTAAAAGTCCAATTTGCAGAAATTTGAATCATTCTTTATTTGTGTAGAAATACACACACACAGTAGCAGTATTACATCACATACATGATCACAAGCTATCAAGGTCAATGACCACACAACAGCGTTCTGATTACATCTGTTTACAGCACTCAAGTTACAACATCACTCTACAGCTGTTTACTCTCCTGTTTAAGAATGACTCTTGACGAGTCGTCGCTCCCTTAAATACCTCATTGATAAATTCGAGAGATTTCTGGAACAAACACGAAATCAACTGTTCTCTGTCAATCAAGATGTCACTAGAATTTTCTATACGGGAAACTTTTTCTGCGCCAGCAATCCTTTATCTCGGGCTATCTTTAACTGCTTATGCAAGGTCTTTATTACCACACTGTCTGCCCATCAGTTCCTTTGTGTAAACAAGCCATGCAAATCATTTTTGGGCGTATGCTGACAGTCGTAAAAAAAAAAAGGCATTCGCGACAATATTGTTGCATACCAGGATTGTAAGGGGGAGGAAAGACTTACAAACCTAATCTACAACTGGGGGTGTAGCTACTGAGATGGTAGGATGAAAGAAACGTCTAAGTCAAACTAAACTGAATAACTCTATTTCAAGAAGCCTAGCATTTATACAGGGCACGCCCTGGATCTGGAACAGACCAGGGGCACTTTGGTACTGTTTAATAACACAATAACATGATGTAACTTTACCTTTGGCGATGTGTTGTATGTATGGCTTGGCTGTCAAAAGATGTATGATCTGCTAAGGCGTGCTGGCTATCTTACTCGTAGTAGCACTATTAAATAAACTTTTGTTGATTCTCACAGAGACCAACATAAAGTCTCCTCTGACATATCTGCGACGTTTCTCCCCCGAGGGCTAACTCAACCAGGCTTAAATAGGGGTCCTACCAAAAAGTCAATTCAGCGATTCCCACTCTAACGGTTAATTTTGCACCATACCGTTTACATAATTGAGAACATGTTTAATCCTATTATTAAATTTTAGATGAGTCGCGTTTTTTACACATCTGCTTCACTTTCGTACCTATTTTGAGGACATGTTTCGCAAATCTTCGCTTGCATCTACGGCTCTTGTGCGACTGACGCTAGATCCTCAAAATAGGTACGAAAGTGAAGCAGATGTGTAAAAAACGCGACTCATCTAAAATTTAATAATTTTTCGCTTCACTGTGGTGTTCCAATACAGTTGAATCTCGATATGTTTAATCCTGTTACTGACCTACTAACAATTATTTCCCTTGATCAGCAGAACAAGTTTAGGTCTGTCGCAAATCACCTGTAAATTATTTCATTAAGCCAACAGTCCAAAGTACATGTTTTTCCAGTCAGCAGAATTTACGCTTGATCATACAGTTGTGTCAGACTCAATACATGTTACAGAATAATGATTACCGAAATTTCCAAATCTTGCTCAGCTACAAACATTTACATGTACATTTTTTTTTTTTTGAAAAGTCATACGTGTAACGCCTGAAAAAGAAAATCAGAGGACAGGAAATGGAAATGAGTTGATGTGGATTGGTTTCGAAGTATCCCACGCTGAATGAAGTCCATAGTTCCATAGAAACACACTGTTCCACCACTATGAGTTTATAGTTTTTGGAGACACTGCACAACACATGGTCACTGAAGGGTTAAAATTACTACTTTAAGTTTGTCTAACAAGGCCCTAGCTGTTACAAGTAATGTAAACTTCAAAGAGAAAAAAGTTTAATGTGCTTCCTGCTCCAGTTTGATAGTCTGTACTTAGTCTTTTAAAGCAGGGAAGCTGATGAAGAACCTCGGTTGTGGCTTGCTGTTTCTATGACATCGTGTTCAAGCGTACGGTGCTCTTTGGTATTGCTTGGAAAATTCTGTACTGAAGAGCCGATGAAAAGTTTGAAAGTGGAGTTTATGGTTTTTAGAATATTCTGCTTAGCTTACACTTGCCTACCTCAGCTGGGTCTGAGTTCTTGCAGGTGAGTCAATGAGAACACGAAAGAGTGACTTATAAGTTATTGTACTTGAGCCACTGTAAAAGTTTGCTGGGTAGAGTTGCTTTGGCTTTTACCCAGGGTTTCACAGCGAAAGCCATGAGTCCATGAAGTTGAGGAGGTCCTCTGGAAAGATTAAGTGCCTTTCCAGACGCGAGTAGTCTTGGGTGCCACTCCTAATGTGATACTTGGTCATCTGGGGTGCTTTGGTTCTCCCAGGAAAGAGTAACTGCTAGGGTCCCTGGTGTCTCCTCTGCTTTCTCCTTATGGTGGTGGTGTTTCCTGATGCTTCGACGTGTTTGTTCATCCCTGCCGCAACTTGGTCATCTGGGGTGCTTTGGTTCTCCCAGGAAAGAGTAACTGCTAGGGTCCCTGGTGTCTCCTCTGCTTTCTCCTTATGGTGGTGGTGTTTCCTGATGCTTCGACGTGTTTGTTCATCCCTGCCGCAACAGAAAAACAATTGATCCAGAGTTAGGATTGATGCCTAAGAATATTTCTATGGGGTGAGGATGGGTTAAAGTTCACGGGAATATAATTAAATGAAAGGGCTTTTCAGGTATCACATTACCAAATAAATATTTCTTATATCTAGTTACAAATTATGGTTATATATAATTAACATAAATGGAACATGTATGGAATTATGTGGAACCATTAATTAGTTTTAGAGGAAGAAGGAAAAAAATTGGTTAAAATTTATGGAGTAAACAAAAATGAAATTTTATGTTTGGCTTATGGCTGAATAACATAAGCAAATAACCTATGGAAACTGCATAGATGTTCCACTTAAATATGGTTGTTCACATATTAGTGATAAACTTGGAATAAATTACAAGTATTCTTCATAAAACCATCATACAATTGAATTATACATAATTAGTAGTAATATTGATAACAATTTAGCTAAAGAAAAATGGAGTTCATTTAATGAGTAGTACTTGCTATGAATTATAGGTCATTATTTACAAAAATCATGTCTAATGACTTGCCATAATAGCACCTATATACTGGATTAGACCTACGCCTAATAAATGTCTACTGTTGTCATAAAATCAGTCAAATATCAGAGTTAACCATGTCTTTCTATTTTGTTACAATTAATCTTGATGCTACTGAAGTAAGTGTTTCTAGAGTTACATAACATACTTTCATAATGGTAATTGAGGTCACATTGATACAATCATCTTACAATCTATAAGGATATCCTATGACTTTATCTTTTTACATAAATATAGCAAAAGTAACTCTGACATTTTCTGGTTTAGCACTGATTGTTTAAACAAGAGGTATAATGTTTCTTTTCTTCTTTTCGCAAAAAAAAAAAAAGTGTGATCAAAGATATCGATAAACAATATCGATCTTCTTATCTGGAGATATGATGTACTCTACTGTCACTGGATGTTAAAAACAAGTGTTAAATTACAGTGTATTGGGTTGTCTTATAAATGAAATGTTAATTGACAATAATTAAGTCTTCTCTTGTTTATTAATCCCTAACAAATTTACGGGCCCAAATGACCTTGTTGTCGACGGGCCCTAAAACACCACACACTCACTCCCTAACAAATTTAGGCATGCTTTTATAGCATGGTAATTATGAGTGATAGCAAAAGGAAAGGGGGAGGGTTTGTAGATTGTAGATCTCATCGCGCTGTGATCTGTAAACAGAACTTGATATAACGATTAGTTTAATCTTGGTCATTGGTCATGTCTCAGATCCATAATGAATTTTGTCAAGGGATGTATTTGAGTTATGTGCTGCCCGCTCAATTAAAAGTTCAATAAATGATGGAGAAACTGACTGGTGTAAGAGGAAGTACCCTTAGAATAGCATACCACGATAATTACATCAAGTTGATCAGTCTGCTTTGATAAAAAATAAATATAAGTCATGGGTTTCTTTATAATACTTAAAGGTGAATTGGGGAAACATAGCTGAATTCTATGACTTACATCCTGAGGTAACACCTTAGTTAAAAAAAAATTCTGTGCTTTTCTTATCACATGATTTAAGTCGTTCATTGAGTTTGCTCTTCAATCATCATAGCTAATACAATTTCTTATATGATCTTAGGATTTGTGGTTATCTCTATTCAGCTACACTATCACTATCATACTTTATTATAAGCTAATGAAGCTAATGCCTTCCCTCCATAGCACAAAACTTCACATACACACTGCGCAGCTCTCACTCATATTCAAACATTAATGTTATTTTGTCTTCACAACTTCTTTATTTACACTGATCAGTAATTATATAACTTTAACTTAGCAATGTTTATAGGGAAAACGCTCGCGCAAAAAATCCCTTTTATATTATAACAGCTTTATCTATATCAAATCACCATGAGAGACATACACAACCTAAGGGTCTCGCGACCATCAAAGGATGTAGCCTTTGTCGCTCATACAAAAAACTCTTATAGCTTGAAAGCTTGAAACTTGAAGATACCATGGTATATGCATACATATTCACTAAAATTGTCTCCGAAAATCTTGCGATGGATTCGGAACAGAACACATTACTACTAGAATCTATAAACACATAGAAAGAGCCCGTAAGAATGCCTCGCGGTTGTCAAAGGGATACTACAAACAAACATTATCTTAACAAATCCTAAGCATTGGGTCACAACGATCATAACTGATGACTTTTAAGCACAGAGAATATAAGGTCACATTGAAATGATTTATAATAAAAAACAAGGTGTACCACTGGTATACTTAGAAGCATGGAGGGGAATAACATAAGATAAGCATATTAAAACTTGAAGTAGGAGTTTGAATTTTTATTAAGACTATAATAAGAAAGGTTACAATTATATAACATTCTTAGGAGCGAAGAAATTCGTGCCGTGTAAAAAGGATGCTTTCCTTGTCACAAGTGTGATTTTCCTGTAGCAAATTTGATCCAGCTTGCTATGTCAGCGGTTCCCCAGCCTACTGTGCCGGAAGTTTTTCCGGTAAGAACAAAAGGTTTCTGTACGCTATTGCTGACTAAGCGCGCTTTTGGGAAACATGATGATCATGTCGTCCATGATTGAAGTAAAGTCGAGTTTCCTAGGAGACAAATGTGTTAAGTATAGAGTTGCTGTATTTATTAAGTACGGTAGAGAGATATAAATACAGTTTTTGGTGGTAAAAGAGAGAAAACTTAATAATGAAATATATTACAAAATTGAATCGAGAATATATTGACACATTGCTTCACTCACACTGTTTATTCACAGGACATGTTTCAAGAGCTCTTGCTCCTATCCTCAGCTGATACTCGACTAGTGCAAGTTGTAGTGGTTTCTTCTTTCTCCGTATTGTCAATAGATGGCGTGATGTACTTGTCAAAGATGTCCGGTGGTGGAGTTTCAAAATTCATGACTCTATGACGATTTTTGTTAATGAAGATTTTTTCCCATACGGAAAGGTCTATGGGGTGATTAACGTATTTTATTAGAGATGTTTCCAAATTGATGTCATGTCTAGTATTCAAAAAATGAAAAGCCACTGCTGATTTTTCTGTTTCACCATTTTTAATGTTTCTCATATGTTCTTTAGTTCTGATGTTAATATTTCTTTTTGTTTTTCCTATATAAATTTTAGGGCAAGTTTCACATTTGATCTCATAGATTCCTGGTTTTTCTTTGGTAGTGATTGAATTTTTGGGAGGGCCTTTTAACAAATTTCTGATATTAAACCTATTTTGAGGTGCAAGAGTTATGTTGTGTTTTGAGAAGATTTTTTGGAATTTGTTATAGGCTGATGGGTGGAAGGTGAATTTTTTAAAAAGCTTTTTCTCTTTTTCTCCTGTAGGTTCTAGGGTGGTGGTTTCTTTTATTTTCTTAGCTTTGTTGAGTCTGTTAACAGTTTTGTCTACTAAATTTGGGTTGAAACCGTTGGATATAGCTACTTTTTTATGTGTAGGTATTCTTCTTGATAATCTTCTCTGTTTAGTGGAAAGTTGATCATCCGAAACATTAAACTGTTGAAAATGGCATGTTGGTGTTGTTTTGGGTTGAAACTGTTGTTCTTAATGTAATTATCTGTGTGTGTCGGTTTCCTGTAGATACCAAAAGTGAGTGTGTTGTTCATTTTTTTGATCTTGATGATCTTGTTAAACACAAGAATAATAGCAAACAACAAAAAGCAGCAGAAAAACGTGTAATTAAAATGGAAATAAACCACCACTACAATTCGTTACATTCCACAGAATTAAAAATATACGAACTACACTTAAAAATTTCGAAATGTATGAACCCAGCCATGTAGTCTAACTTAGAAAATAATATGCTGTCAATTCTTAATTTGAAAATGCATAAGAAAACAGCCATTTTAAAACAAAAATTCATGAATCTTCAAGAGAAGCAAGAACCAAATCCACATAAAAAGCAAGATTTATTACTCCCATGTCAAAAACCTAACAATGTAACGAATCTATCCACATGCAACTTCACGGAGAAAGAAATAGATTTTCTAAACAAAGGCCTAAAAACATGTGTAGATTACACAAAAAACATTGAAAACTATATCGCGGACATTGAAATAGCGATATATAATTTGCCCGATAACAAAAAATCTACGATCAGAATACAGTGCTTAGAAACTCTAGATCATATTCAAAATGCAAATTCAAAAAGATATTCATATAAAAAATTAATCAAAAATTTAAATGAAAAACCGGTAGTCTACACAAAAGCAGACAAGGGTAACAAAATAGTAATATTGGACGAAGAAGACTATCGCAAAAAAATGGACAACCTTTTAAACGGAAAAGAATTTGTTAAACTAGAAAACAATCCATTAAAGAAAGCATGCAAATCTGTGGAATTAGCAATTAAAAACAGTAAAATCATGACTAAAAGAGATAAATTGAACAATAAAATAGACAGTCCAAAAACACCATACATATATGGTTTACCCAAAATACATAAACCTGAAATTACCCTCAGACCAATAATTAATAACATTGATGCACCCACTTACCAACTATCAAAATGGCTGGTTCAAATCTTCAGATCCTTCACAAAATTTGAAAATTTAAGTATCAAAAACTCGTTTGAATTGTTAAATCTCCTGAAGGACACAAAGATCAACTCTACAGATGCTTTAGTTTCCTTTGACGTCATTTCTTTATATCCAAGTATACCTACCAATGAGCTTATTCCACTTCTCAAAAAATGGCTGGAATCAATACAAATAACACCTGAAGAAATAGAAGAACTTTCACAACTTACAGAAATTTGTATCAATCAAAATTTTTTCAGCTTTAATGGACAGATCTATAAACAAAAAACGGGCCTAGCTATGGGCAACCCATTGTCTCCCTTCTTGGCAGATTTATTCATGAGTGCTTTTGAAACACATATCACAAAAGCTTTTCCAAATTATTTCAAAGTGTGGTATCGCTATGTTGACGACATTTTTGCAATAGTACCTAAAAAACTCATACAAGATGGTCTTAAACTTTTGAATATACAAAATCCAGCTATAAAATTTACATTGGAAACAGAAGAGGATGGTGTGCTCCCCTTTTTGGACATCAAGATCAAAAAAAATGAACAACAAACTCACTTTTGGTATCTACAGGAAACCGACACACACAGATAATTACATTAAGAACAACAGTTTCAACCCAAAACAACACCAACATGCCATTTTCAACAGTTTAATCTTTCGGATGATCAACTTTCCACTAAACAGAGAAGATTATCAAGAAGAATACCTACACATAAAAAAAGTAGCTATATCCAACGGTTTCAACCCAAATTTAGTAGACAAAACTGTTAACAGACTCAACAAAGCTAAGAAAATAAAAGAAACCACCACCCTAGAACCTACAGGAGAAAAAGAGAAAAAACTTTTTAAAAAATTCACCTTCCACCCATCAGCCTATAACAAATTCCAAAAAATCTTCTCAAAACACAACATAACTCTTGCACCTCAAAATAGGTTTAATATCAGAAATTTGTTAAAAGGCCCTCCCAAAAATTCAATCACTACCAAAGAAAAACCAGGAATCTATGAGATCAAATGTGAAACTTGCCCTAAAATTTATATAGGAAAAACAAAAAGAAATATTAACATCAGAACTAAAGAACATATGAGAAACATTAAAAATGGTGAAACAGAAAAATCAGCAGTGGCTTTTCATTTTTTGAATACTAGACATGACATCAATTTGGAAACATCTCTAATAAAATACGTTAATCACCCCATAGACCTTTCCGTATGGGAAAAAATCTTCATTAACAAAAATCGTCATAGAGTCATGAATTTTGAAACTCCACCACCGGACATCTTTGACAAGTACATCACGCCATCTATTGACAATACGGAGAAAGAAGAAACCACTACAACTTGCACTAGTCGAGTATCAGCTGAGGATAGGAGCAAGAGCTCTTGAAACATGTCCTGTGAATAAACAGTGTGAGTGAAGCAATGTGTCAATATATTCTCGATTCACTTTTGTACATGTTTAATCCTGTTACTGACCTACTAACAATTATTTCCCTTGATCAGCAGAACAAGTTTAGGTCTGTCGCAAATCACCTGTAAATTATTTCATTAAGCCAACAGTCCAAAGTACATGTTTTGCCAGTCAGCAGAATTTACGCTTGATCATACAGTTGTGTCAGACTCAATACATGTTACAGAATAATGATTACCGAAATTTCCAAATCTTGCTCAGCCTATACATGCAACAATATATAGGCTAAGGTTTTTGATAGAGTAAACATGAAAAATTCAATGCAATGGCTGGGATTTGAACCACGGATCTCCTGGTTTCCATCCAGTCACTCTAACCCATTGAGCTACCATGGCCAACATGCCGTCCTGACATTAAATTCTCCATTTGACTTGTATATTTTCCCGGTAAACCACTAGGGGTTCTCGCATTCAAGAATCACCATTTGTGGCGACTTACTGTCATAAGTACTTGAGTCCCAGATGGTAGCTCAATGGGTTAGAGCGGCTAGACGGAAACTAGGAGATCCGTGGTTCAAATCCTGGCCATGGCATTGAATTTTTCATGCTGTCTCTATCAATAACTCAATAAAGTTTTCTTACTAAAGTCAAAGAAGTCAAATCTTCTAAATGTATAGACAAATAAACATAACTTAGGTCAAGCTGGTTAATGCACCTTTAAACAAGATGGAATATATCAAAAAGTACAATCATATAATTCACATTGTAGAATACAATGGATTGAGTGCTGAATTGGTCAAAAAGAAAATTGATAAATTCAAAAGACAACAAAGATGTAAACAAGTAACTACTCTTTTCCCAATCAGAAATGAAACTTCATACAAAAAATTTACATATCCCAGAGCTACACACCTTTTCCAAAAAGTCTTCAAAGAGCACAATATTACTTTGGCCCCACAGAACAAATTTAGTGTACAATACCTTTTGAAATCACATAATGCAAAGGAGATACCCTCAGACAAAAAATCAGGTGTGTACCGGATAAACTACAAAGGCTGTGACAACTTTTACATTGGAAAAACTAAAAGGAACTTGAACATTAGGCTTAAAGAGTATTTTAGGAACATCAGGAATAAAGAAATAGATAAATCGGCGGTAGCGTACCATTTTTGGAAGGAGAATTATGATATAGAACAAGAAATCCACTTATTAAAAAGTGTCCAAGGTCCAGCTTCATTAACCACGTGGGGAAAAAATCTTCATAAAGAAAAATGAAAGAAAATTGTTTAATTTCGACATTACCTTTGTAGAAAATCCAAACTTCAAGTTCATCAAGATACCGACAGAAATGTACCTATCGCCTCCAATGAGTTCACTAAACCAACATCCATTAGTCAACAACAGCTGATGTTAGGAAGATCCTAACGAAATGCATTCTAGGTAAATACTAGCAATAAGTGGAGTATTGAGTATTAGTTCAACTCAAAATTCTATTAATTTTGTACTTCATTGTATCATAGTCCTTACACATTGGAATAACTTAGGTTTTATAACTCTCCATTTATTTGTATATTGTACATGTAGCATTATTGTTGTTTTCATTTTCACTTAAAACATTGTAGCCAACAGCCTCTATGTATGTTAAACACTAGAGGTACATAAGGTAACACAGGGGACATTTAGCACATCGACCTGCTATTGGATCTTTTGTACATACAACCCTGGGAAAAAGCTGATGATTATGGGTTGCAGGAATGTACAACATCAGCGGCAGAGATGTGCAGATTTCCCTAACAGTTACAGGCTTGCATTTAGTAATTGTTCATTTACTGTATACTTCATTGCTCTAACTAACCACTATTTTAATATAAAAATTATTTGTGGTTGGTTTATTGACACTCGTCACTTACTATTAACCACTTATAACCACTATTTTATTATTATATGAAACAATGCAACTGCTGAAGTTAGTAAAGGAAAGCCAGTACTATTAACTTCCTCAGGCATGTTGTCAACTATGACTCCTTAGCTGAGAGTGTGAAATATTAATTGTATCAAATTAATAAATAATAGACCTGTGCCATGGCAAGCGGGCTAAGGGAGCATGCCTTGATCCCGGGCCACCGAAAGCAGCCCGGGTTCGATCATACCCATGTGGTGCAGATTTTAAGTCCTGGGTATAGAACTGGTGCCCACTCAGCATCGTGGAAAAAGTGTGGAGCTTACGCTAGGTAAGCAGCCATGGTCACAAAAACCAACATTCTGGCTGGGGGATGTCGAGATGCTGACCATATCTCCTCCCCGTATCAGTTGGATGATCGCCCACCTCTGCCGTGCATAAGTGGGTGTGAGGCCGGCAGTCGGCTGGTAGGCCTTGGCCTTCTTAGGGCTGTCACACCAGTGGTTAACTTTTAATAAATAATAACTCATTGACAGTAAAAAATAAAACAATTATTAGTTGAATTGATGGAAATTAATTATTCTTTCACACTAGCCATGTGTAGGGCAAGGTTTTCAAAGGGTGAAGTCAGTCTGAAAAACTGAATGCCATAGCCGGGATTTGAAACACAGATTTCCATGTCTCCATGTTGTTCTTAACCACTGCTAGGGCATTGAATTTTTCACTCTAACTCTACTCTTTGTTAACTTTGTCCTGTGTATGGCTAATGTGGAAGAATGATTAACTTCCATCAATTAACCTAATAGTGGTAACTACGAAGTCTGAGACTTAGGTATTGTCGCGAACGCATTTATGATTCGAGGCGGCGCGGGCGACAAGTTCAAAGAGACGGGCAGTACAGTGTGGAGATAAAAGCTTGCTGAAACAGTGCAGGGAAGGAGATGGATTTCTAGAGAGTTCGTCTTTGTTCTAGCGCTGTCTTGATTGTTTGAGAACATTCCGGATAGTGAGTAATCTATAAAAAGGGAGCCACCGCCTGCCACGGGAGTCAGTCAGTAATTGGACGCATGCACGTGAACAACTGTGTGAACTTTGTTTGTGGTTGATGACCTTTGCTAGTTGTATTGTGTATGTGACATAATTCTGGACTGTCAAATTGATTTCTACGGAAATAAAGAGCAATTTTTAGTGTTTGTAACCTGAACTTTTAATATCACGAACCGGCATAGTCACAGTACGTACAGCACAGTAAGTCACCACAAAAGGTACATACCTTTGTATATGAGAACCCCTAGTGGTTTACCCAGAAAATATGAGTCAGTTGGACCATTTAATGTCATGCTGGCATGTTGCTGTGGTAGCTCAGTGGTTAAGAGCAACCAGACGTAGACCAGGAAATCCATGGATCAATCCCGGCTATGGCATTGAATTTTTCAGTCTGACTCTTATCTATCCAAATTTTAGCGTACACGCAGCTAGTGTGGAGGAATGATGAATTTCCATCACTGTACAAATTTTCCTAACTCTCTGTATACGAAATCTACTAAGAGATAGAGTTGGCATATGTCAAGCTCAGTGATATGTCAGCTAATGTGTCTCTATAGAATACAATTTTTTAAAGGTGTGAAGTCATTTTAGATCTTTGTTGAATTACTGAATTTGTCAGGGTACCCATTACTGATTTATGAAAATTAATATCATTTTATTTATTCACATGTGTGTTTTTGTTCCAGAACTGCTACCAGACGAACTGTCCACAGTGGATACGTTATTGTATTTATTAATGGATTGGTGCTGTTCTTATACATGCTGTGTTGTTGGTAATAGTGAACAGGGAACGTTTCTTCTCTGTTTTGCATTGTGTAAGTAAACAGATATATGACTTAACCTTCAGGTACAAAGGTAAAATCATTGCAGTATAATTTATTTTCATATAAGTAAATATTATATGTTATTCCTCATGTTTTCTTTCTCCTACAGGGTATAAGTAATTAAAATGCTTGGCAAATTCCATAACTTGACTATGAGAAACATCTAATTGTATTAGAATATAATACACTATACAGGGTGTTTCAAAATGCTACCAAATGAATATGTAGAAGTAGTTGCTCAGCTTCTATGTGACACATATAGATAGTTTTTACTGCCAAAAAAACTGCATATAAAAACCTCTAGAATGAGTGTGGATTAGGCAGTTATAGGAACAATGCTGTCAAAGTCCGCAGGTAGCTGTTTGTAAACATACTGGCATACTCCACGGTAGCTTGCTACTATTAAGAATTTCTTTGGCCTTGAAACCGCAATAAAGAAGCTATTCCTGGTTAATTGTTTATAGGTGTTTAAGGCATTCCAGCATTTCATTATAACAGTCGATGACGGCAAATAAGCTGGTGGACATATGCAACTTATACCTTTTAGAGGGAAGTTAATGTTAGTGAGATTGAAGATGGAAGCATTAAATGATAAAAAGAACAGATAATATCAAAGAATTTTAGATAAAGTTAACCAAAACTAAATGGCTTATGCAATGAGACAAACATTTTATTTCATTGTAATTATTAATATTAAATAAAGCATTTGTAACTTAAAAGGAAGCTGTTGATTTTACAGTAAGTGGTTGAAAGTACTGTACAATTAAGATCATAGCAAAATGAGCAACCTTGGAACTTTCCGAGTTATTATCAACTTTTTCACAAGTAGCTGCCCTTTGCCTCATTACCTGAAAGGTAAGCTAGGGTCACTGATAAAGAGCAAGGAGTAATGTTTTTGTTTTTGTGACCGGTGTATCCTAATAACTTTTGAGGTCTGCACACCAGTGGTTCCTGCACTGCCTAATCACAAAATAATGTAATATTTAATGATGCATAAAATTATACCTAAGAGAATCTCAAAGCTGCTACACCGAAATTCGGACTAGTTATAAACTACAAATCAGCTATGTTCATTCGGTGTTGTTTTGAATCAATCTGTATAAAGGCTGTTTTTTTGTGTAAGAATTTGAAAGCACAATAGAGCATCAATTATCTGAAACAATGGGGATGAAGGTGTTTACATAAAGGCTTGTTCACATTAAGCGACATTGAGGAGCGTAATTTGTATATATTGTATGTTGCTTAGTTTACATTTTGGTTTCCAGTTGTGCATTATTATGAACACCTTGAGTGTCATTTATGAAAATAAATTGTAGCAGGTGTCATAGCAACAATAAACAATAACTAATATTAAATATGGAACTGTACAACATAGTAGACCAATATGAATATTGTTCCTTTTGGAATAAAAATCTTTCTTTTCACCACAGCTTTTCACAATTTTATTTAAAAACAATTTAACATCAACTTCATAACAAAAACCAAGGAAACTTTATAAGAAATACTATCTCTTTTCTCTGAAAATTGTTTGCACAAGATGTAACTCTCGTTCTCCACGTTCTCCCATCAACAAAAGGCAGTTGTGCAACACAAACACAAATTTGTGCTACTATAAGTCAAGTTTATTGACTAGTCTTAACAGTTGCACCACAGTGAGTCTTTAATTCACTCTCCCTCTTCTAGCTACAGATCTGTGTAGAGCTTGGACATAAGCCGCCATACTAAGTGAAGTGATCAATTCCAGGTGTACGGCCCAAGGCTTTAGCAAAATTATGACAACAGATCACACATCTCCACACAACTGCTGCCACCGTTCTTCCTCTAAGAATCCAAACTCTTTGGCGCAACAAAACAAGTAGTGTATGTGTCCCAGCATGTTTATGAAAGTAATGGCGCACAAAGGGACAGTTAGTGCGACGCAGAGATGAAAGCTTGCCGAAACGGATAAAGAGACAGATAACTTACTGGAAGGTTCGATTTCTTGTTTGTTACAAAAATTCAAAATGTTCTTTATTTCCGTAGAAATACACTTTGGTCAACCCTTACAGTAGCAGAATTATGTAACATAGACAAATACAGCCTTCGAGGTCGTCTGCCACACCTACAAACAAAGAGTTCATTTTGAAGTCACAGCTGTATGCACATGCAGTTCCAATTACAACTCTGTCTACTGGTGAGTCGCAGCTTCTTTTATATACCTCTACTCATATTTCTATAAACAAATGGAATGTTCTGTTACAAACAAGAAATCGAACCTTCCAGTCAGTTATCTGTTTTGGCAAACTTTTATCTCTGCGCTGCACTATCTGTCCCTGTGCGTGCTGGCTGCGCTATTGCAATAATGGGTTCGCAACAGTATATTCTGGAGTGTTATCAGAATCTCCATGTGAAAAATTCCTTCTATGTCTGAGAATACTTGCAGATTCTCCAACTGCTCCTTTCTTTCTTCTTCATGAAGAGTTCCATGTAGTCACAATCAGTAAGATTCAACAGTTATTCAAGCTTATTCACTTCACAAGTAAATACACTGTGTAATACTATAAAAATTATTTGTGGTTGGTTTATTGACACTCGTCACTTACTTTTTCATATATTTATGAGAGACTAGTTTCAAAGGCCCTGGCCTCCATTTTCAATCTCTTTCCAACTGGCAACTGTTGTTATCTGCTCTCTCTGGTGGTGGAACTATGAACTTTTTTGTCAAATTATCTGCTGGCGGGATTTCAAAGTTCATTACGCGATCCTTATTTTTCCAGATGAATATGTTCTCCCATGTTGTCAATCTATTTTGGTTTATCACTCCTTTTAATAATTTTGGATTTGGATCAATGTCATGGTTTTCATTCCAAAAATGAAATGCTACTGCTGACTTGTCTTCTTGTTTCAATCTGATGTTTCTAAAGTGTTCTTTGACTCTGGTTTTTAAATTTCTTTTTGTTTGACCTATGTAGCATTTTTCACAATTCTTGCAATTTATTTGGTATATTCCAGATTTGTTACCTGAAGGAATTTCATCTTTTGTTTTTGAATTTAGTAATTTTAAAATTGAGTATCTATTAGTAGGTGCCAAGATGATATTTTGTTCCTTGAATATCTTTTTAAATTTATTAAATGTTTTTGGATGATATGTGAATGAACTGAATATGCTGAATATGCTGTTATGCTGTTGCAAAAAAAAAAAAAAAAAAAAAAAAAAAAAAAAAATTAGTAACCAAATCATAAAAGCTCTTAAAAAGAAACCGGTTATTTATACTAAAGCAGACAAGGGAAATAAACTAGTAATTCTGGAAAAAGAAGAATACACAAAGAGGATGGAAGATTTGTTAGAAGACAGTAATTACCAAAAAGTAGAAACTAATCCATTAAAGTACTGCATTGAAACCACAAATAAAACGCTAAAAGAGAGCAAAATAATCAACAAAAACGAATTGCACAAAATTAAAGTAGATAATCCAACATTACCAAGAGTATATGGGCTGCCAAAAATTCATAAAACAGGGAAAGGCATGAGACCTATTACTAGTAGCATAAATGCCCCCACATATAATTTGGCCAAATGGTTACTAAGTAAATTTAATAGTTTTCCAAAATTTGAAAGTGCAAATTTAAGAAACTCTTTAGATTTAGTAGAAAAAATCAAAGATATAAATTTGGACAAAAATGACAGACTGGTTTCATTTGATGTCACATCTTTATTTCCAAGCATACCAACAGAAAAATTGCAGACTGTGTTAAAAAAATGGCTAGCTACAATTGATATGGAAGCAATAGAAGCAGAAGAATATATTTCTCTAACAAAAATATGCATTGAACAAAACTTCTTTAGCTTTAATGGAAAACACTACAAGCAGAAATCAGGACTATCAATGGGCAATCCACTTTCACCTTTTTTGGCTAACTTATTTATGAGTGCATTTGAAACACAAATTAAAAAGTCCTTCCCATTGATCTTCAAGGTTTGGTATAGATATGTTGACGACATCTTTGCAATTGTACCAAGTAAACATTTAGATGATGCATTAAAATTACTCAATCTGCAAGAAAGGACTATCAAATTCACAATAGAAAAGGAAATCAATGGACAACTACCTTTCTTGGATCTAAATATCATCAGGAATGATACAAAAATAAAATTTGGAATTTACAGGAAGCCAACACATTCAGAAAATTATATAAAAAATAATAGCCACAACCCAATTACACATAAACATGCAATAATAAACAGCCTTACACACAGACTAGTCAACATACCCATGGAAAAAGAAGAATATTTCAAGGAACAAAAAGCAATAATACACATAGCAGAAGAAAACGGATACAACAAAAGTTTGGTGTTGAAGAAAATTAGAAAATCTAAACTAAAGAAAACCATTAAGGAAACAACCACATTTATTAAAGGAAAAGAAAGCAACAGCATATTCAGTTCATTCACATATCATCCAAAAACATTTAATAAATTTAAAAAGATATTCAAGGAACAAAATATCATCTTGGCACCTACTAATAGATACTCAATTTTAAAATTACTAAATTCAAAAACAAAAGATGAAATTCCTTCAGGTAACAAATCTGGAATATACCAAATAAATTGCAAGAATTGTGAAAAATGCTACATAGGTCAAACAAAAAGAAATTTAAAAACCAGAGTCAAAGAACACTTTAGAAACATCAGATTGAAACAAGAAGACAAGTCAGCAGTAGCATTTCATTTTTGGAATGAAAACCATGACATTGATCCAAATCCAAAATTATTAAAAGGAGTGATAAACCAAAATAGATTGACAACATGGGAGAACATATTCATCTGGAAAAATAAGGATCGCGTAATGAACTTTGAAATCCCGCCAGCAGATAATTTGACAAAAAAGTTCATAGTTCCACCACCAGAGAGAGCAGATAACAACAGTTGCCAGTTGGGAAGAGATTGAAAATGGAGGCCAGGGCCTTTGAAACTAGTCTCTCATAAATATATGAAAAAGTAAGTGACGAGTGTCAATAAACCAACCACAAATAATTTTTATAGTAATTTTGACGTCACTGTTACTAAATTCCTCCAAACACACACTGTGTAATACTCGACGTTTGGTCATCACAGTTCTAATTTAACCAGTTATAATTGCCACAATCCTTTCACGATCGCCAAATGTTCCTTTTGGAATAAAAATCTTACTTTACACCACAGCTTTTTACAATTTTATTTAAAAACAATTCAACATCAACTTCATAACAATAACCAAGGAAACTATATAACTATACATAACTATGTATTTTCTCTGAAAATCAATGTTCGCACAAGATGTAACTCTCGTTCTCCACAGTATGAAGAATAACTAAACACCATAGCAACACAACTTCACTATAAGTACACAGTACTGCCATAAGTTCCGTCAGTACTTTCAATAAATATAACTACTAAATAAAACAATACATACTCATTGATATACATATATTCTGAAAGAACACAGAAAATGCTACAAATTGATTCAACTCATATTCAAAATGATCACAACATGCAGCAACACAATGACGAAGACTTTCAGACCACTCATCAATAGCTGCACGAATCGTGTTCAGTGGAATTTTTTTCACTGTCGACCTGATTGATTTTTTAACATCTCAATATTGCGGTGCCATTTTTGACATGCTATCACCTTAAGCTTCTGCCATAGAGAATAATCCACTGGATTGAGAATGCACTTCTGAAGCTCACCGCATACGATACCATGACAGAAGCGGGGTGATGTCCTTGCTGCACCATGGAACTTTGTCTCTTGCTTCCTTGGAGGACCGTGCATACACATACTTGTTAAACGACTCTTCCACGGTGAACATTGTTTCATCCGTGAAAAAGATGTCGTTAAACTGACTCTCACTGTATGTCATCAGCAAAGCCTGCAATTGAACCTGGCGTATCTCCTTTAATTTTTTGGTTAGTAAATGCTGTGTGTACGAATATGTAAATCATCTTTCAAAATGCATGACATAGTTCATAGAGAAATATATCACGAGACAAAATTGTTTGTTTATGCCAAGGCTTGCATCGAATCCTTGCACAAACAGCATTCACAACTTCTTTTGTCTGTACACTCCTAGGATGGCTTGATCTGAAACGATCGACAGTTTGACCCATTTGTTTAAACCATGTATTGTCTGAAACACAAATCGTACGTTGATACCTAACGGTTTCAGCATCAAAGAAAATGTCCTTAGGTCACTTTCCACAGCAAAATAATGCCAATATAGTGATATAGTTCTCGTACACTCCCCAGTTCATCTTTCTCTCATGCCTCCTTCTGGCACACTGCCAACTGGTTACTCACACTGTAGTGAAGGTCACATTGTAGACAATGACATACAGTGTTGTCACACTTCTTCATTCGCAATTACGGTTCTAGAGCGAGTCTGGGTTTTACTGACAAAACTTGTGGCAGTACTGTGTTGCTATAGTGTTTAGTTATTCTTAATACATAGTTTACTTCACTGTCAGCAGCTTCAGTTTTGTACTATAATACCAAGGATAAAAGTAAGTGAAGCTTACTGTAAAACATATGACTCATCTATAATTTAATTATGTTTCGCTTCACTGTGGTGTTCCAATAAAGAAACATTTTGATAGTATGAGTATGTTTGTACCATGGATCAAATTTTCCCCTTTACAAATTTTCACTTATGTTCTTTTTAAACCATAAGCTGGGTTATCTTAATATTTTGTGACTTTTGCTCTAGAAGGATCAAAGGGCTAATTTGGTCCCTCTTAACAATCTCTCAATTTTTATGCTACCTTTTTGCAACACAATCTATGAAATGAAACCTGTAGCAAAGACATGTAAACAAAAACAAGTATAAATGCAACTTTCATTTCATTACACAGAAAATGAAGCTAGTTACAGCGGAGTAATAAATATTATACAAATAAAAATATTTAGTAATTAACTTCCATTTATCTTAAGAAGTTAATGTTAATACTTCTATCTTCTTTATACGATATAAAGAATTTAATACGATATAAATATAATTTATATGATAGTTTATACGATATAAAGAAGATAGAAGTATTAACATCAACTTCTTAAGATAAGTGGAAGTTAATTACTAAATATTTTTATTTGTATAATTTTCATTTCATTAATAGTCAACGTGAAAAATTCAATGCCATGGCTGGAATTTGAGCCATGGATCTCCTGATTCAAGCACTTGTGATAGTAAGTTGCCACAAACAGTGTATCTCGGATACAAGAGCCCCTAGTGGTTCACCAGGAAATACATATACGAGTCAATTGGAAAACCCAATGTCTGGACGGCATGTTGGCCATGACAAGCCAATGGGTAACAGCGACCGGACGAAACCAGGAGATCTGCAACCCAAATCCAGACCATGGCACCAAACCCTTCATATTGACTCCATCCATAAAAAATCCTAGTCCACACATGGCCAGTGTGAAGAAACGATTCCCATCAATTAGGTTGTTGTAGAACCATTCTGCGACAAAACCCGCACGCAGAGCAAGGCTCGGATAGGTGGAGTGAAATTGAAAAGCTCAATAGCACTGGCCAGGACGCAAACCACAGACCCTCCAGCCCCCATCCAGCCGCCACCATCCACTGGGCCACCATGGTAGCATGACATTAAATTCTCCAACCGACTTGTATTTTTCCTGGTAGACCAGCATTTTCTAAACATTGTTACACGAACCACAAAACAGTAAGACACAAACTGGGCAGTCCGTTGCATAAAACAAAAGCAGAACAGCTAACACCGTGATAGTTGTGCAACCATTAAACAGAATATGCTTGGAGATGTTGCTAACTTAAAACACATACCTACATGCCGTCCAAGCTTGGCCTGTTCTGATACTAATTGGCTGTTATTTTCCGATTGCAAAGCTTTTGGCTAACATGTGTTTTGGTTGATTGTTATTTGAATAATTGATGCTCTACTGTGTCAAATACAGTTCTGTAATATTGAGAAATATTGTATTTCTTTTTCACCTTGTAACATTTTTCTTTAACACAAGTTTTGCCAAGCCACTCCATATTGTAAACAACACTAGGACACTCAACAAGTCATCCTCCCATTAGTGTCCAAATTTTGGTATCTGGTTATGAGAAATGAAAGACTAATCATCGTTAAGTATTTAATTATATGAGTTGTCAATCTTTAAATGTATTAAGCGTTCTGAAATTAATGCCTCCTATTTTTATTCATGGAAACTACCGGAGATAGATAAATCACAACAACAAGCTTAATAGAGCAATATTTCAGCTATAGACTGACAATTTTCCAATAAGTCAGAACCATTCGTTATGCATTATTGCCAACGAACCAGAGGCTGCATGCCATGCTGAACCACCTGAGCTAACTTACAGATTGTAGTTGTTTTACCTCCAGTGCCTATGCTTTATATTGGTCCAGGAGGTCCCGACAAATTTCTATTCAATGATTTTTTGTTCTGTAAGCCTCTAAGGGACCCATCTTACACAGACTTTGTGATAACCAAGATGTTCCAACATTTAGGTTTGATCATTATCCGCCTGTCAGCACAGATTGTGTTGATCAAGACACTCTTCCTTGTGATGGGTGACAGCTATGCACTTGTCATGCACCATTAAAATGCTGTACCCATTGCCTCAGTGCGATTTCTTCAACAGTGAAGAATTAAATCACACATTCTCTGTTTTACACACAGGTCCATATCAGACTCCATTTTGTAACACTCTGCTGGTGCCAACCACTGCAGAATGAAACCACATACAAATAAAAGAGGAAGGTTCAAACATTGGCACTAAACCAATAACATCTATCTCAGACATCCAAAGTCAGCACGAAAAAATAGGAGGCATTAGTTTTGGAACGACCCTTGTAGATGTTTGTTCATTAAAACACTTGTTTGAAAATTAATATAATCTGTGCGTCTCATGTCAATGAGTTTATTGTTTCTGTCTTAAACTTGTAGGTCCATATGAAAAGTTTGGCAACCCATATTTAAGAGATGTATTAAAATTATGCAGAAGTCCATGTATAAACTGATGGTGTGGTGCCATACAGATTGTTAAGTTTACTGTACACAATTGTATCTAAAGTTTAGCTTGTGTTTGGTGCTGTTTGTTTATCAGTATTAGTCTAAGAGAGAATGAATCATGAGAATTTTTGGTCTTCAGTCATCAGTTAAAATAATCATGTTGGTATCTCTGCTGTAGTGATGCATTTGTTTTTGAAATGCACATTAAAGTTAGAATCACATTATTACCAAGGCACAGTATGGATTATGAGATCACAGGAATTGAATATTATGAATTTGATAGTTCCAGAAGTTCAGAATTTGAAGAAGTGAAATGAAAATATAGTCAAAAGTCAAAGACATGAGAAATGCTGCCATGACTAAAATAAGGGGCATTCATAAAGAAATGAGCCGGAGTCTGGTGTTGCCAAACCAGTGACAGGATGGTAATATCGTAGCATGTGATAGCAGAGTGTTGTTCCGACCAGAGCATGGAAGTACATAGTCCATTGCTAGAGGGTATATGTGCACGTCACGTAACTATACAAAGCTGCATGCAGCATGCTGCCAGTCACATTGCAAACAGTGAATTGGAGGCGTCAAAAGAAGAGCAAAGACAGCTGAATATATGCTAAATTTACTAACGCTTGTAGAGACATGTGATCCACAAAAAGTAATTTGTATGTATGTATCTTTTAACATAATTATGTGTTCAATCAGATTTTTATTTACATTTTTGACTGCAGGATATGTGATATTAATTCCTAATGTGAGTATAGCCAATGGTACAAATGATGCTGAAAATTTTTACATGTTTAGCTTGTTAACAAACCTGTTATTTTCCTTTGTGATAATGAAGAAGAAAATGCTAGCACTAGTGGCAAATTTAATACAATATTTGGTGCAAAAATTCCCTGAACAATATTGTGTCAAAATGTTCTTAAGTTTTATTTTATGTATCATTTTATTTTATTATTTTTTAATGATTAAGACTGACTGCTTTGAAGCTGAATTTATTTACATTGTTTCCAAATCTGAAAGTGATACTGGTTTTCTCACAAAGCCCTTGAACAGTTTCAAATATGTTCACAATGTCATTGACTAAAACTGAAATATTCCAATGTAAATAAATTAGTTTGAAGTCAGATTAAACTGCATTTATAGTACTAGCTGTAAAAATCTAAATACTGTGGCTATATAGTGAGCAAACGTTCTATGGCCTGGTAAAAGTCGCATGTGTAATTGGTGCAACAGATCTAGACGTGTATACCGCCTGCGGTGCCGTTTGTAGTAAAAGCAGGCGTTAAACACTACACATTTCATTTCATTTTTCTAGACGTGTATGACTGACAGCTGCAAAGTGAGCTAGTTACCAGATCAGCAGGGAATTGTTTGGATTGGGTTGGACTTGACGGTGCAGTGGTTCCTGACACTTATGGGTATTGGGTACGTCTGGTTGGCTTGGCCACTCAGATGGGGTTGAGGGATGCCTAATGAAAGTCACAGGTACTAGACTGCATAGTTAGAATACCAACAGCCTCACCGAGGTTGACAGTAGGGGAGACTGGAGATGCATGATACACTAAGATATAAAATTAAAATAACAGCCTTAAATATGTTTCTAAAATATATTTTGACTCTACTGTCAAGTTACATAGAGAATAGTGACTACATTACAAAAATATAAAACTTATATCCTCTTTTGAACATACAAAAAATAACGTTTGTTTACATGTATGCAAAATGTATCAGTCCTACCCAGCTTAGGGATGTATGATACACACACTGGGGATACATGATACAGGTTTCCAAATTCACAATCTTTAAATTATTTATCTGGCTTGTAGTGTAAATTACCTAAGTCAAAAATGTACTTTAAAATTGTGGAATACAATATCAATATTTTTAAATCTTGTAGGCCCATCTATTCTACACAGAGACCCTCAAAACTTTCATTAAAGTAAAAGCAAATTAAACGTTCATTTTTATCTATAAATGTAGGCACTGAAAGTATAGTGCCAATTTGAGAACTATCAATGACAGAAATATCATCATTTAGTGGCCACTTAAATTTTCTGCCACTTACATGTCGTGCAAATTTCACTGTTCATTCTTCTGCAGGTCTTGACTCTAAGATGCATCCAACAAATCTGTGAATGGATTTTTTACCTCTAAATGAAACTAAGATCCAATCACCTACTTCCACTTTCTCTTTAAATGGTTCTTCAATTTCTTCCACAAAGTCATTGTTACTGCAGTCAGACTTGAATGATTTAGTGTCCTCTTCTGAACTTGTTACATTTTCTTCTGTAATCTTGAGCTTCCTTTTAAACTGTTTCTTACTTGCATCTTGTTTACGTCTATTAATATGGTGCTTCTTTTCTTCTCTCTCAGCAAATTCTTTTTCCAACTAGACTTTTACTGGAGTATCTGTTAGAGCTAGGCATTTTCTCACTTTTCTGCCACCTTGTCTTTTAATTTTGGTCTTTGATTGAGGAAGTGGAGCGATTTCTTCAGGAGTGACCAATTTTCCATTTGCTTTTGCAGAAGGTGATAGCTGTGGAGTGTTTCTTGATCTTTCTGGAAGAGGGCTATTTTCCCTGCTAGTGTTGTTTAAGTTATCAGGTGAATTTAATTGATTTGAAGCAGTAGACGTTGATGGTATGTTCTGATCACAATCAAGGGGCTGGTCAGTAACTGAACTGGCTAGGAAGTCATCATCTGTGAACACATCTCTATTGAAAGGACTTATTCCTGCACGTCCAAAGCCAGCCATAATGTTTTGAGGTGTGAATGAATTAGGAAAGCTTTTCCCTATGATTTCTGGGATATCATAAATAGTCATTGGCACACCAGGGTGATTAAGCATCCACTGTTGAGCAGCTCTGTTGTATGATTTTTGGAAAGGGCCATACACAGTAATATCCAATGGTTGCAGTCTGTGACTACAATGAGGTGGCAGTGTCAACAAAACAATTCCATTTTCCTTCGCTTTTTGAATTGCTGCTATGGATATGTGGGATTCATGATTGTCAATAAGAAGCAAGACTATGATTTTCTACTGAACAGTGAGTGTGTTTAATAAAATGGTCTAAAAATCCAACAAAATTTTCTTTCGTCATCCATCCTGAATGCTTTGGATGACCAACTGCTTTAGTTTCAGGTGGTGCTCCTTTAATCATGTATTCCTTGACATTTACTCTTGGAAAAACTAAAAATGGAGGAATAAAATTTCCTGCAGCATTGACTGCATTGCATGCAGTGACTAAAGTACCCCTTTCTTGGGAAGTGGCTTGGCCAATTTGTTTTTCCCCCTTAGTGGCAATGACTTTAGTAGGTTTGTGAGTGGTTGTGACCCCAGTTTCATCAGCATTCCAAATAGCATGTGGTTCAAACTTCTCTTAGCAGAACCTGCTCTAACTTATCATGAAAATCCTTCACATTGGTCCTATTGAAAGCTGATGCTCTTGCAATACTTGTTGCTTCAGGTAACCGAAGAGAGAGATCTTTCGAGATTTAACTGTATTGGAACACCACAGTGAAGCGAAATAATTATTAATTTTTAGATGAGTCGTATTTATTACACATCTGCTTCACTTTCGTACCTATTTTGAGGACATGTTTCGCAAATCATCATTTGCATCTTCGGCTCTTATGCGACTAAAGCTTGATCCAGTGGTGTGGGTAATTCTGGAGTTGCTGCTGCCATCTGTTGATTTAGTGATGAACAGAAGAGAATCCCACATTTAAGTTCATCACTAAATCAACAGATGGCAGCAGCAACTCCAGAATTACCCACACCACTGGATCAAGCTTTAGTCGCATAAGAGCCGAAGATGCAAATGATGATCTGCGAAACATGTCCTCAAAATATGTACGAAAGTGAAGCAGATGTGTAATAAATACGACTCATCTAAAAATTAATAAGAGAGATCTTTGTTACGGTTCATAAAACCCCTCAACCAATCATAGCCTGCCATGTGGTTTTCATCCCATGTAGATGGATATGATTTGCTTCTTTTTTTTTTTTTTTTTTTTTTTTTGTGCAAATTCATATGTCCGTTGCCTACATTGGACAGTGCCAAGCCCCGCACCCGGGGTCCCGAGCCAACAGTCTCCCTCGTGTGGGCTCCTCATCGTGGCTGAGGGAGAGATTCTTTTTAGATTCTTTTCTAGTTTAGAGTTTAGGATTTAGTGAACGACATTTTTAGTAGGTTTTGATTGATGTTTTTTATGTATGTGTATTTTTAATAGGTTTTGTTACACTTGTATAGTTTTTAGAAAGTTTTATATCTGGCTTTTGCCATGACGAGTTTTTTAAAGGGCGCTGATGACCACTCACTCACTCGCTCACTCGTGCTGGCTGGGTGGCTGTATACAGCCAGAAGGTTTTTGCTGCGTGCCCACCCATTAAGGGTTTTACAGCAGGTATGATTTGTACTGAATTATGTAGGATGAAGGTGATGTAGGTTTTTTGATTGGGAGTTAATTTTGAGGTTACCAGAGTACCTTTGGGTTGAAGGGGAGGATGCAGTACTTAGCACCCAATTTTTGTTTTTTGTTTTAAATTTTAGTTGGGGAGAAATGTAGATGCCAAGCAGCTTGGAAGAATTATGAGGAGCTTAGCTTTAGCTGCTGATAGGGTTAGCTCCTGGGTTATCTAGGGTGCCTGCATGCCATACGGGGGACCCGATGCAGTCTAGATCAGCATCTAGTGGGGTCATAATTTCCCAATGATCTGACAAGGGCGCTTCTATGTGATGGTAAACTTGCGTATAACTTTGAAGCCCGGCGCCTAATTTCATCCTCCACGTATGGAAGACCTGATGCTTCATGGAGCAACCTGGTAGGGAAATAACGTCCCACAGAATAGATAGACCGCAGTCCTCTATTCTGTTCACGTTGAAGCCATGCTATCCAGCTGTCTGCTGCCATGCCCCAGATCTCGCAGGCATATAGCATCACCGGGATTACCAGCGCTCGGAAGAGGTACAACTTCATGCAGACTGGCATCGAGGTCGACCCCAGCATTGGTTACAGGGAAGCAATTGCTCCCTGTACCTTCGCCGAAAGGTCCCTGATGTGTCGGCGAAAAGTTAGACTCCTGTCCAAGTTTACTCCTAGGTACTGGACAGAGTTAGACCACTCTATCCTTCGACCTCGGTAGCTGAAGTTGGGGCAGTCTGCAGAGGTGTGGCGCTTTGTAAGAAGTATGGTGTGGCTTTTGTCCGGATTTACGGACATCTGCTGACGCCGGCACCACTGTTGTGTTAGGCGGAGATGTCTTTGAATGGGGTTGAAGGCTCTGAGGATGTGTTTGTCCTTGCAGAACAGAAACATGTCGTCAGCATATTGTGCCATTACGACTCGTGGTTCTGTGAGGAAATCTGCCATAAAGACGTTGAAGAGGGTGGGGGATAACACAGAGCCTTCGGGGACTCCGCCTCTCACTGGCCTTAGTGTTGATGTTTTCCCCGCGACTGAGACTTTAAATGAGTGATGTCGCAAGAAGCTGTGTAGGATGTTGATCATTTGTGTTGGGAGCCCCAGATGGATCATTTTGTATAGGAGTCCGGCATGCCATGTCGCAGAGAAGGCCTTCTCGACATCCAGCGAAACTACAGCCGTGAAGGCGCCTTCCTGGAAACCCAGGGCGGCGGTCTTCACCACACGCAGCAACTGCTGAACTGTCGAGTGCCCAGGACGAAAACCAAACTGGTGGTCAGGAATGGCTTGAATGTCTACCAATATTGAGGACAAGCGGGCAAGAATTAGCCTCTCGAGAACTTTCGAGAGGGTAGAAAGGAGGCTAATGGATCGATAGCTGGAAGGGTGTACCGGATTCTTCCCAGGTTTCAATATGCAAATCATCTGGACCTCTCTCCACTCTCGTGGAAAGTACCCAAGGGCGAGGCACATATTGAAAATCCTAGTCAGGAAGAGAACCGCATTGAAGGGAAAATGGCGGAGCATTAGGGGAGTCAGCCCGTCCGGCCCCGCCGCCTTCTTTGGTTTGAGACGTTGAAGTACGCCTTGGACTTCGCTAGGTCGGATGGTAGGGAGTCTCTCCGCATCCTCAGGAGGGTGACGTAAGAAACGACACACCTCCCGACGGACACGTTCGGAAAAGTTGTCGTCCTGGGGGTCATCTCTCGGACACATAGTGCGCTCAAGATAGTCAGCGAAAGCATTGGCTTTGGCTTGGGGTTCATAGGCCAGGTCCTGGGTGCCGTGAATGGGAGAGTTGTACTGTCCTCTGTGTTTTCTGAGGGCTTTGGCTATCCTCCACACGTTGCCATCCTCGACGCTCAACCTGGCCATTTTGTCCTCCCATGCTTGCACCTTGTGCTCGCGCAGTCGGATACTGACTTCTCGATGTAAACGTCTTAGGAGCGCTCGATTATGTGGCGTGCGGTGACATTGGTATAATCTCCGTGCTGCCCAGGATCGCTGGATTAGAAGGAGGATGTCCAAAGGGAGGACATCGGGATGAAGAGGAGCCGGAGCATGGACTGTCAGATTATAGGCAGTCCGCTTCATGATGGAAGTGAAGGATGAGACGGCGTTCTCCAGGGTAGGGATGTTTGTGATTCTGGGATTTGGCGGGATGGAAGTTCGGAGGCAGTTCCTGACGCCTTCCCAGTCAACCTCTCGCGTTTGAAGCGAGATGTCGTGACTGGCAACCCTTGTGTTGATCTCTGTCAACACTGGATTGTGATCTGAATGTAATGCATTTAATGATGTGAGTGTGAGATGGAATGGTAGATGTTTTGTGATTGCGAAGTCTATGACTGAGGGCAGTCCTCCTCGCCGGTAATGAGTGGGTTGCCAGGGACCCTGTACTTGAAGTTGAGGGTCCGCATCTATAAGGCGAATGATTTCATTGCCTCTTGCATCCGCCCGACGACCGCAATGCCAACGTTGATGTTTAGCATTAAAATCGCCGGCCATGATAGCACACGGATATAGGGCTAGGATGGATAGATAGTCATTGGGTACAAACTGTCGGTTTGGTGGATGGTACACAGAGACTACCAAGACCTCTAATCCACCAAGGTTCATACTAATGGCCGTGGCCTCTAGGGTTTGTAGAGGTGGGAGCTGGATGGGCTGATGGACCACATTTTGCCTCACCAAGATCGCAGTTCCACCTCCTGGGCATCCTTGACGATCTGTACGATGGCAGATGTAGCCCGGGACATGGAATCGGGAGTCTGGTCGGAGATGCGTTTCGCTGACTAGGATGACGTCTAGGGCATTGTCTCGGGCAAAGTGAAGCAGCTTGCTCCCCTGACCTGCTAGGCCGCATGCATTCCAAAATGCGAATCAAAACGAGGTATGTGACCTAGTTTGATGCGCCATCCCGGAGCTGTTGCGTGCCTGCGGTCAGGAGGGCCATCGCCTCCATTGTCACCAGCATCTTGCTGGCCGGATCTGTAGCAGTGAAGAACTTCACAACGAGCTCACAGATCTTCTGTCTGTGTGTCTGCAACAACTGCTGCAGCCACTTGAACACATCCGTGAGATTGAGTGTAGCTGTCAGGGGAGCGGTGTCTATGTGGGCGACTTGGTTGCGAGGATAGATTGATCTGGAACGAATGGGTGCAGGTCTTCCTCCCGCCCTTACATCCCTAAGCTGTCTAGGAGGCATGGGTTCGCCATGCTTCTCCTGTTCAACATGATTTTGGGGCTCCTGCGGAAGCCTCCCTCCATTCCTACCATTGTTGGTGTCGGTACATTTTTGGGCTGGGGCCCGCTTTTGTTTGTCTGGCTGTGTGGTAGGGTTATGTGTCTCCCGTGACGTTTTAGGTCCATCAGAGGCCCCTTGTGCTACTTGAGCATAAGATCTGGGCCTATCGGCATCCCGCTGAGTCGTGGGCACACTGGAGCTGGTTGAGGGGACTGGTCTTGGGTCCGCCCCCGCTGGTGAGGTCCTCTGCTGTTGCTGCTGTCTCGCTGGGGGCTTATTTGCTGCTATAACTGCTTTTCTGGCAGGACAGCCGCCGTAACAAGCCACATGTGCTCCCTTGCAGTTAGCACAAGTGGGCACATCTGTGGGTGACCTTGGACAAACGTCCTTGTCATGGGCTCCACTACACCTCAAGCAGCGGGGTGTCCTCTTGCAGAACTGGCTAGAGTGGTTGAATCCCAGGCAGCGATGGCATTGAGGGGGACCGCCAGAGCTTCTCACTGGCTCAATCCGTACTCGGAGGTAGCAGATGGTTGTGACACCATCTAGCTTCCCCTCCGGATCGTTGGCCCATTCCACTATCACAAGGAAGAGTGGGATTGGGACAGGGCCGGGCTGACCCTGTGGAGCTGGTTTGGTCATCTGCCTGACCAAGCGGGGCTGGATGCCCTGGCGGTTAAGGTCGTCGATTATGTCACCCACCGGTGTGTCCACTGGTAGGCCTCTGATGACCCTCTTAACGTCATGGCTCTTGTCTAGGCCGAAGGTGAAGTAAGGGATGGACTTCTTGTCCAGTGCCCTTAGGATCAGCTGATAATCTTCGGTGTTACTCGCCTGGAAGACATTTCGGCTCTTCCTCCTGGTGACCCTGCATGACACTGACAGGGTTGGCATGACCTCCTTTAGAAAGCCTACCAAGCCCCGGAAGTCATCCACGATCACATGAGGAATGTGCCTCCTGGGTGGCCCAGAATGACTGGATGTGCCAGTTGTCTCCAGGTGAGGGGCTTTTCTTTCCCTTCGCCGGTTGGTCACGGTGCGAAACTCAGCCTCAT